>QTSX02006421.1:0-514419 GCA_014839935.2 Entomophthora muscae
TGGAGATGATAACAGTGACAAAATCAACTGTAGGGATATAAAAGTGAGAATCTAAAAGTGGCCATGCCGACACTTTTTAAATTTTCAAAATGGCTTTTTATAATAAAGTAATTACTTTTTATTGACTTTTTTAGTTGAGAGAATGAATAAAAAGTATTTTATATGACCATAATAAATTTTAATTTCAGATGAGCTGTTTTAATTTAATTTTAAAATTTTAAAAGTGTCAACATGTCCACTTTTAGATTCTCACTTTTGAATTCTCACTTTTACATCCCTACAGTTGATATTGCCACTGTTGCCCTGGAGATAGGAAAGCCCATGCGGCTGCTTGCTTCTGCTTTCCGGTAGAGCATACACTCTCTTACCTGCTAGAGAACTTTGGGCATGCGGTAGAAAAACTGGCTGTTGCAGATGCAACAGCCGTGAATAAGACCAAAATCCTCTTTGCTAACTTTGGGCTGGCCTGGAGTGCCAAAAAGACAGGGATCCCTCTGGCAATGGAGCTCATGTTTGCCAAGACAAAGCACAAGAAGCTGATTAGTACCATGTACAATAAGCTCTGTGAGTGTCTTGAAGTGATTGGTTATAAACTAGCTGTCACTGTAATCACACATTGATCCATTAAGCTTGGTGAACAATGGAACAATGGAACTATTGGCCTAGATGATAACAAGGTCAAGTGATCAACTAAGTTGTATCCTAAGTTCATATTAACTAATGATCAGCCAATTGTTAGTTTAATAGTGGGCTAAGGGTAGAGGATACTAGGCTGTGATCAGAGGATCCTGGTGTTCTGTGGCTCTTGTCTAATTTCCCATAACTATAAAACTCCCTTCTTGATTATTGAATAAAAGATTGATATTACATACTTCAACTTTATTATACACATTAGGCAGATACTCATCTTGACCTAATCTTTAGTAAATAGAAGGATCATATTTTAAGTTAAGTGAAGCAACTACCAACTCTAGAGAGAAATACGGCAGTGAGTTTACAGAAGCCTTTGCTGGGCAAAGGCTTCATCTTGTGGTTTACTTGGGGTTCCTCTTCTACTTTGGGATGGATGCGTCTGTAGAGGACCTGGACAGGGCCCTTCTTGGGATCAACAAGGCCCGGCTCTCCCTGGATGGGAAGAAGGTCCCCCCCAGATACAACTTGGTGAACCACGTTATCCAGGACGCCTTGGTCCTGGCTGGAATTTATGGGGTTTCATCCCCACCAGCAAAGCTGCTGCTTCACTCCCACCTGACCGTACTCCCTTTCACCAGCAGGCAAGAGTATCTTAACCAGGGTGTATCCATTGTCCACAGTGTGGCAGTGGAGGTTGTGCGCTTCCTCAATCACAGGGTGGGTACATACTGCCAAACCCATTATAGGTGCATTTAATTTTTTCTCTATATCAATAAACATCTTTATACTCTAGATTATTTTTATTATAAATAATTTTTTTAAGTCTTATTTTAGCAAACAAGATTTACAAAATATATTGTGGAAACAGTTTTCATAAAAGCATAAAACTATATGTTAATAAAATAAATTCTAATTTGTACACCTTACATTTAATTTTTTATTTCAATTTTATATTTATTTGACAAAAGTGATATAAATATATTTGCATAATCTAGTATCAAGTGTTTGGGATAACCTCATATTGCATAATAAAAAAATATAAAATAAAATAAATAAATTACTTACCCATTGATGGTCTTGCCAAATGTGATTGTTGGCTTAGAAGCTTCTAAATATAAAATGTTAATTAGTAAATCTTAAATAGTAGATTAGAGAATATAAAAAAGTTAGAGACATAAGCCTTTAATTGATTGGCTGTTTGGCTAGGCACGCAGGGATGAACAAATCAGTGTGGCCATAGAATTTGGCCACAGTCTCAGCTGGGAGGGTGTGGATCCTGGCCTGCAGCAAATCAAACAGGTCCTTGGTCCCAGTTGGGGTTCCTTGCTTGACAACTCACTTGAGCCACCTAAAGACTTCCTCAATGGGATTTAGGAAGGGCAGATAAGCAGGGAGGAAGAGAAGGTGCATATTTGCCATGGCCAATTGCTGGGGTCCCACTGCAATGCTAGTGTCAATCATTGGGAATTCCTCAAGAATATCAGCCACCTTATGGAGACCAACATTGTCCAGCACAATTACGTTGGTGAAGCCCAGGCTTGTGCGCCTCAGGTGCTCCTGGACCAATTGAGAAATGCTAGAAAGGTATGGCTGTTGTGGGAGCCTAGTATCATTTTATAGAGCTCAACCCCCTTTGGACCAAGGAGATCCACCATCCAATAGGCTGTGGCGCGGACTGCAGCACGCCAAGCCATCCTGTCATTGGAGCCTTTGGGGACATAGCCATACCCATTGGCATTGACAAGGCAAATGCCAATTTATCAATGAAGTAGAATTTTGACCGTCCCCTTGGCTTTGAGAGCAGTGTATGCCTCTGCGTATTTTTTCCGGATGTCAATGTTGACTGGGCTATTTCAATTGTAGGGGGATATTCTGAGCTTTTTCCAGGAAAAGTGCATTCCCTTGAGAAGATGGTAGTAAAAGAAAATTGAGGCCTCAACCCCAAAAGTAGATTTAACCATGGCTTGTATATTTGCTAGTTCAAGATGTCAGTCCCGGGTTATCCACTGGCAGATTGCCCATTTGTGCTCCTTGGTGAGCATGGTAGAAACACGCAAGGATTTCTCTGTGGCAAGGACACAACCAGTGTTGATGAACTTGTGGAAGGTCTTGCTGGCGTACTTGGTATCCACTCCAACAATGGCCACAGCTGCCTTGTAATTGCCCAATTCATGCATTAGCTTAAGTAGGATGATGTGTTTGATGTCAGGGATGCGCTTATGAACGGGCTTGGTGGAAGTAGTTGAATTGGAATCCTGCTCAGGGACTGGCTTGCAAGGCATGGGTACCTTGTTGTAGAAGGCTGCAACTTTCTTTAGCACTAACTGTTCCTCATCAGTTTGATAGAACTCAGGCTCTTTGTCCTTTTCCTGGTTACCATCACAGACGTAGGGCTTGTAGCTAGTATTAAGTACAGGCTTCACCTTCTCCAGCATAGCTGACGGGACTGAATCTTGCTGGTACACAACATTGAACACATACAAAGTAAGTTCTACCTCCTTGTTTCTAACTTTCTTTGTAGTGCTGACCTTGGTGGGCTTCCGGGTCAGCTTGGGGACCCAAGGGTTTATGTTCTGCACCCTAGCAGCTTGTTCTCCTTGAACTGTCTGTGTCAGTGCAGAGTTACTATGGAACTCTCCTCTCCTGTCTCCTCCTTGAGTAGGCACTTGGGTTGCACTAGCTCTATTCTTTGACCCGCAGGGGCAACCGCAACTGCGGCGCACAACAGGTGTATTGGTACTCTGTTGTTGTGTTCCTTCCATTTTACAATTTAATAAAATATTAAATAAAACTGAATTAAGTTACTCCCTAATTTTAATTTTTGCTTTTTATATGAATATGGATATTTGATTAATATTTTTCCCACCCAATATACCAATTATAGATTTTTTTATTTCTTAATTAGTTGTTTTTGGTTTTACAACACCCATTTTAGAACACCCAAAATAATTTCCACCCATTTCCCCAGATTTTACGCAAATTAAGCACCCAACACAATATTTTTAAAATTTATGTTTTAGATATTCTGTCTTATTTTAGATACCTTGGTATCATTCTTGATTATAATACATTGCACAAACTGATTGAGTGATTCCATTTACATAGTGAGTTGCTATTGTGTTTTGTTTTTGGATTGAGTTTTGACTCACTGCACCTGGGTGTATTTTGTCACCAATTCACATAGTAAACATATGTACACCAAAAGTTAACTCACACCATTTTGTTTGTGAATCAATATATTTTGGATTGTATTTTGAATGGTTTTGCTTTGCATGTGAGCACTTCTTTGCTGTGTTGACCCATTTTGCCCATTAGCACCAATAAACCCTGTTAACAGAGTGTATATTATACTCTGATAGTTGGAATTTGCTTAAATCTGAAATCATTTTGTTTTAATCTGAGGTATTTTTGGTTGTCACCATAGCTTTTAAACCTACTGTATATAAAAAACAATCTAAAATGTAGATATATTTATTGGAAAGAGAGTTTTAAGGACGCCTGTGATGGGTTCTTTGGTATGTAACCACCTGGCAATGGAGGTAGTGCACAACCTCCATCACCACACTGTAGACAGTGGATAAACCCTGATTGAAATATTCACAGCAGCTGATAAAAGGGAGTACAGTCAGGTGGGAGTGAAGCAGCAGCTTCTCTGGCAGGGCTGCAGACCTTTAAATTCCAGCCAGGACCAGGGCGTCATGGATCACATGGTCAACTGAGTTGTACCTGGGGGGACCTTCTTCCCATCCAGGGAGAGCCTGGCCTTGTCAATCCCAAGAAGGACCCTATCCAGGTCCTTGATGTTTGCAACCATTCTCAAGTAAAAGAGGAACCCCAAGTAAACCACAAGATGAAGCCTTTGCCCAGCAAAGGCTTCAGTAAACTCACACAGCTTATTAATACAGTACTAATATTCTTCTCATGTTTTGATTTAGCAAAAGTGAGATCCATTGCCAGAGGGACCCCTGTATTATTGGCACCACAGGCCAGCCCAAAGTCAGCAAGGAGGATTTTGGTCTTCTTTACAGCTGTTGTGTCTGCATTAGCCAATTTTGACACTTCACACCCAAAGTTTTCTAATAGGTAAAGGAGTGTATGCTCTAATGGGAAGCAGAAGCAAGCAGCTGCATGGGCCTGGCCCATCTCTGGTATTTTCTTGAATGGGAGCGTTGTCAGGACATCCCAAACAAGCTCAATTGAGTTTAAACAGTAAACTCCAATGAGGGATAACGGGTCCAGGCAGACCAGCTGGGCATCCTTGTAGTCAGTAAATACCCCCTTGGATGCCCCCTTGCCATACGTCAGCCCGGCTAATGCCTCCAGGGACATCAGAAAGTTACCATGAACACGGTCCTCTAGCTTGTGCAAAACAGGGGGACATAAACAACTGCCTTGCCACATGATTGGTGTAGTTTGCGTAGAATGTGGCAGGGACAAAGGGGACCAGGACCCAGAGAATTTTACTGTTTATGTTTTCTAAAAAAAGGTATTTTAAAATCTTTATTAATTTTGATTTTTAGGTTACCTTTGTGTGTTTCCTCTTTGCCTGCAGCTTTGGCCATCTTGGCCATTATTGGCGCAGGCATTTGGGTGGGCAATTCTGTATCCTCAGTTCTTGTTTGCTTGGCTAGCTTGAGATATGCATACATCCCAGGGTCGTTGACCTAGATGGATGGCGCAGAGAGGGCAAACAACTTAAACTGGAGGCTGTGGGGTTCCTGTCCACCAGTCCCCAAACCGTGTCCTGGATTGCAGCCAGGGACCGGCTGGAAGGGGTTGTCATTCTCTAGTAAGGGAAAATGTATCTCAGAAATATGTATAGGGGTCAAGATGGGCTTTTATTCACTCTCATAAGGAAGATCCCCTTAGAAACCTTCTGGTATATGGCCTGGGGGGTCAAGGAAACAATATGGATTTGCCAATACTTGGAGTCTTTCAACAATATCTTGGACTCCTTGTACTTGGTCTTGGACTTCTTCTCCTTAGTCTTGGACGTCTGCTCCTTAGACTTGGACTCCTGCTCCTTAAACTTGGACTCCGGCACCTTAAACTTGGACTCCAGCGCAGCGTTTAGGATCCAGCTTCTTATTATTGGGCTCCTGCTCCGTTATCTTGGGTTTTATCAGTCCAACCAAGCTCCTGCTGGTGATCAAAAGGCTTACAAAACCTCTTGGCAGAAACTCAGAAGGCTTCAGAAAGATTCCGTCAAAGACCTGAGAAGACCTTCAAAAGACCCTCCAAAAGACCTTCAAAGACCCCGTAACTTTCCAGCCAGCCACCTTCTTATAGTGTCCTTTTCCCAACGGTTCTGCCTTCAAAATGGCTTTCTTCATAAGCTTAAACCATTACTGCTCACTTTTTCCTATAATAGCTTAAGCTTACATACTTACTTTCTCAAAAGCTTAAAGTATTAATTCACTATTTCCTTGCTTATACTTTAAGCTTTTGGCTTCCAACCAATCATTTTCATCAGGAAACCTGCCAGAAATCAACCAATGAATGCAGAGCGCAGAAATAGACCATTTCTGAAGTTCCACTGGGATCCAACTAAGAAATCAATTCCATTGCTCAAACCTCTCAAATTGACAACTCTTCATGCACCAAAGTTTTAACTGGTCCATTATTCCGGTACCATTTCTCTCTGCATTCAACCTGAACCCATTTAAATAGTAGAATACTAATTAAATTGTTCTTTCTGGAACTCTTCAACGTTTTCCCCATATATTTACAAATCTTGTAAAATCCAAGGGAAACATCTCACCAAAACAACTTTGTATCCAGCTCTCATAGCAACATACCTTCATCTATCCTAGAAACTTAATAAATAGATAACTTACCCACACTTCTATCCACATTCCTTCTTGATTTTAACCCTAAAACAAGGCAGAACATTCCACATCTTCCCACTTTGGCAAATCAATTTGGCAAAATCTTGGCTCATTTCTACGGACCACCAGTTCTTCATCATCTTATGATCCTTCAGCCAGCTCATTTCAGTCTCCAAAAGCTTATCAGTCCTCTGGCTACTCCTTTATCATGACCAGCTACTCCTGCATCATGATCTCTGAGCCCTTCAACTTATCCTCACTAGAACCCACCTTAGTTCCCTCTGCACAATGAACCATCTTGGTTCCCATAATTTGATATGAATCAACAGTCCATCAACTATCCTTCACTGTGATCAAACAGTCCTTCTTACTAGTCTTCTCTGATAATCCCTTGAACCATCTTGGTTCTTTATCTCAGTCCCCGTTACCAGAACTTGTAGACCAAGGCATGAGTTTACATTGAACTGGTGTTTTACTGGGCCCTTGCAAGTGGCACTTCACTTAGGCCATTCAACCATAGATCAATGTCTATGTGTTGTCTTTACTCACCCAGGTGATTAAGTCTGAGCTTTCAGTTGCAGAGTAATCAGCTCTACTTCCCAGAGGCCTGATCACACCAAGTTCTGCAGCTTGCTTCCCCAAGCAAACCACCTTGATGACACTTCTGAGAAAATCCATGCCCTCCAATGCTCACTTTTGGTTCCACCCAAAGCTCCCATGGGGACATAAATGAGGACACCCTACCAGTCTGTTAGGTAGGATGCTTGCTCACAGACCTCCTGTAAGCGTATCAGGGTACGTAGAGCCCTCAGAGCTCTTCCCCTCCCTGGCAGCCTACGTTACCCGCCAGGGGTCCAAAACCTTCTTCACCTCAAACAGATAAAGTTCCCTGCTAGTTATCTCATTTTTCACCCTTTTGCAGCCACAGTTACCTGCTAGATGAAGAACTCTAGCCCACAGCAGCCAATATCTTCTGCTGAGTGGAGGCACTATCTGCCTCTAGTAATTTCTACATCTACTAGCTAGGCCTTACTGTCCCTAGTAGCCATCATTCCCCACTAGGCCTCTACCTGTAATCAACCAATTAACACCTTGTCAATCTGGAGCATAACGTCTTTATTTGAAGCCAAATCATCCCTTGCTTGCAAAACCTCTTACATAGGGATCATCACAATCAGACTCATCACAGTCAGAGTCCTCAGGCTCATAATTACTGGAGAGGTTATGGAGCAAGTGAAGGATAGTTGGGCCAGCTGAGAGGGAAGATTCCTTGTCAAAAGGGGATCAGGAGGAGATGGGGGAGATTGGTCAGCAGAGAGTGTCTCTGCCTCTAAGCTGACCTCTCTTTTCCTGCCTTCTCCTTTGGGTTGCAACCCTATACCTGAGGGTTGGTGCAGGTACATGAGTAATGTTTTATTTGACCACAGTTATGGCATCCTTGTCTCTTAGACTGCCCACTTGAGCCTAGGGTCATAATGCGCAGATTGCAGGAGGTAGTTCCTGCATTGTTGGCCTTATTTTTGTGCATCATAGTACCCCCATGGGTCAAGTGCATGTCCTGCAAGAGGGTCTTGATACTCTTCATTGAAGTAAGGGTCGCTTTGTGGGCCTTGAAGTGCAGATATAGGAGTCAGTTCACCTTCAAAGCATTTGAACATGCTGTGTACGCTTCCCGGGGAGTTAATTGGCAACTGGTGATCAACTGGTGTCCTTCAATGGAGAAACAATCCACAAACTCAATCAAGGTTTCTTTGGGCTTGAATGCAATATGCATAAACACATATTTTTTGACTTCCAAGCTGAGATCTCCTCCAAATTCTTCAATTAGGAGTTGCTTCATGTCCTCCCAAGTGACAATAGAAGGAAGTTTGGGGACAACAATCTCTCAAAAAGTAGGATGCAGGCAGGTAAGAATATGCTCTTTCTTAATTTTGTCATTGCTCTATGCATTGCCGTCTTGTTAATTGTCAGAAAGGCAGCAATGGTAGAGGGTTTAGGGTCAAATATATGTTTGAACAAAGGCTTATAATTGGGGTCAATGGACTAGGAGGTGGATTGGCTGTTGTCTCCTAGGTTGAGTACATTAATGTGGGGTTTGCCCTCAAACTCAGATTCAGCAGCAGGCTGTCTAGCCCAGAGGAGTCAAAGGCTATCCTCCAAGGTGTCTATAGTAGAGCTATTTTGTCCGCTGATATCCCTGGTGGTAGTGGCAATAGTTCCAAATTCATCAATCTTAATCTGTTGCACTAATAGAGTGTCAGCAATCCCATTGAGACGAGTGGTCAGGGAAGTGGTCTGAGCAACCAAGGTGATGAACTGTCCATTCATTGTCTTGGTGAAACAAGAGAGGTTTTTTATCTCTCTCTCCAATGTGTCCTGCCTATCAGCAACATCATTTGTTACTTCCGCTAGCTGATCCAGGGCAAGGACACAGTTGACCTGGGGTTGGCTGTAAAACCAGGGCAGCAACCATGATTGCCATGAGCAGGAGTACTAGCAACTTCAGCTTCTTCTTCACCTTCAGATTCAGAAGACAAATCATCAGGATTAGAGAGGCGTTGTCTCAAGTATTTGATTTCTCCTCACAAGATAGCTACTTGGTTAGTGAATGAAGCAATGCAAGAATCAGGCATATGCTCTATTGGAGGAGGGTTTTGAACAGCAGATTGACGCCAAGTGGTAGCCTTGAGTTCTGCTATGGCTTCCCATACCTTGGCTTCAAAGTCAGACAGGATCTCAACAGGAGGAGCAGGAGGTGTCACCACAATGGATGCTACTCTATCATCCACGTAATTTTGTACTTTATATAGAGTGTTGCCTAGTGCAGCCTTATCCAGACCATATTGATGCTGCAGATGGCAGCCCAAAGTATCAACATTAGTCCCAACCAATTTGAGCTGAGAATTAATATGTTCTCAAAATTGGTTAAGTTTGCTAACCAGAGTCTCAAAGTCCTGGCAATGCTTTAGCAGAGAGGCCTCAATTTGTCCATGCCATGTTGCTTGATGCTCATCCAATTTACATAGTCAATCCTTGATGTATCCAGGGAGCAAGGAACAAAGGGAATTCATTAAGGAGGTCAAGTACTTCTGGGAGGCCAGCAAGTTGCGCTGGTTATTGGAAATACACACAAAGAGACTGTGGGATCATTCTTGATATGCCATGTTCTGAACATGGTTGTTTGAGACAGCGGTGGCTACAGCATTTAAAAGCTGGTTCTGGGATCCTAATGCAAGTTGATGATGAACCAGGGCGGGTTGAATAAACTGGTTGACTAATACACCAATTGTATCCATGGACTCCATTGCCTCTTGGGGAAGAACAAAGTCCAAAAGGAAGGAATACAGGTATTTTTAAGCATACCCAGGACAGAGACCAGGGATGGTGTGCATTGCCAAAGCGCCAGAGTGGAGAAGAGAGCAAGCAGTGGTACAATCTTGCTCAATGTTGAGAGAGAAATCTGGAAGGGGGCCCACGCGGGCCCGGGAGACAGAACCAATAGCATAGGACTTGAGGGGGCATTGGTGATATCTTCTTCTAGAGGGGGACTAGAAACTAATGGTTGATTGGGTACTTCAGAAACAAATGAGAAGGACCAGAGAATGTGCGTGGGAACAGGGTGATCAAGGGGCTTTCAGCCCCTGTAGTGAGCACCATTTTGTTGTGTTTGGCTCCTGGCAACAACATCCAGGAGGACAAGGCAGGAAATCTTTATAAAAAAAGATTTGAGGTTTGAAACTAGCCTTGGGTTAGCCTTCAGGGAAAAATTAAGGGCATGTACCTTAATTTCCTGGAAAACAAGATGTGAATGTCCTTTTATCAGAAAGGACAGGAAAAGCTTGAAAATTATTAAAGCCAACACAAATGTGGATAAAATTGTCTTTATTAGGAGTAATGATTCTACTTTAAATAGTAGACAAGGGACAGTGATCACTCATTAGAAAGACAGAGTGGCTGAGGGGGTCACATTGGGATGAGGTCATACCAGGATCATTCACAGACAGGTATGATAATCCAGAATGGGTGAATATTGAACCAGACCCATTTTTGGAAGGCAAGGAATTCCCAAAATCAAAAGCAAAACCAACTAAATCTTTGCACATATCAATATTTAAAGACCATATAAAAATGGCATTAACAGCGCAATTTACAACACTCTCATAAGATTTTTCACTTACCTTTCTATATGTTTTTATAGCTTTCATCCCAATAAAAGTTCTATTATTATGATACTATTGTCTCTCTGTTTATTCCTGTTTGTTTTCTCATTTACTACATTATCTCATTTTTTTACTCATTGTGTATATGTTTTACGCTTAACTCAATATATGTTGTTTGCTTTGTATCAGCATTGTTTCCTTAATTACCATATTATTTTTGCCACTTTACACAGCCCCTTGTGAAAATATTGACAACAATTTGGTGATCAGCTAAATTTGAATTAGAAAATTATAGGTTAACTGTTTTTAGATAAAGTTGTTACTTATCTGAATTCAACACCTTAATGATAAACTTTAAGCCAATCAGCAGCCAAGTGATAAAGAGATTCTTGTGAAATAAAGAGTTATTCAATAATTATTTGGTGTATGTGTGATAATTAATATGATTGGATGGTTGTTTTGAGATTGTGCGCCATTGCCGCTGTGGCAGGTTGTTGATGGACTAGTGCTAACCAAGCAGCTGATTGAGCACTAGTCCACAAACAACTTGCCACAGCGGCAATGTAGCACAATGGCAAATCAACCAGCCAATTGTATTAATTAGTGCACATGCATCAAAGAGTTATTAGGTGACCCTTTATGTCACAATAATCACTTTATCACTTGGCTCCTGATTGGCTTAAATTTTATCATTAGGGTTTTGAATTTGGATCAGTAATAAATTTATCTAAATACAATTAACCTATAACTTTCTAATTTAAATTCAGTTGATCACCAAATTGTTGTTAATATTTTAACAAGGGGGTGTATTTGAGTGCTAAAAATAATTGTGTTCAGGATCTAGATACACAACATAGTAAATATATGATTTTATAGAAATAAGCTGAACATAAAGAATAAAACCAAATATAAACAAAGAGAAGATATCAATTTAAATTCAAAATAAAGATAATATAAATAGAAAATGTTTGGCAACAGGGGGTTTATTGGGGCAGGGAAGAGTGATGCCTAGTAGGCGGAATAGCGCAGGAAGTAATACGTAGAGGCAGTGCTGGCCTGGGGGGTCTGGGATTGGATGAGTGGGGCTGGAAGGTGGGGGTAGTGGCGGCAGGGGTAGGGGTAGGAGGATTGCACATGATGGCCGCCATATAACCCTTGTTATAGCCCTTGTCCATCATTGGCTGGATGGGTTGATAGGTGGCTGTGGTAAAGGGTGGGAGGCGCTTATCCTTGCGTGATTGGTTGCCCATGTTCACATGGAAAAATATTTGTGCAAACAAGTCAGCCACCATTTTTGATCAAAGAGAGAATCATGGTCAAGGACCCCAAGATAGAGGTTGTTGATTGCACAAGGGCAGCGCTCCTGGAGAGTATCCCCAATATTAAAAAATACAACATCAGCCATATGGATGTCAGTGTGGCTGTCTGGGTACACAGAGGCCTGGTGCCTGCATTGCTGGATGGCCTCAAGGGCAGTGGATCTACCCTCCTTTGGTGGCTCAAGAAAACCCAGTGCTTGGAATTTGAGCCATCCCAGGGGTTGATTAATCCACCAAGGATGTGGCTGTACTTGTAGCCATTGGAAAAAAGGTTTGTCTGATAGTAGACAAAACCCTTGGCTGAAACAGCCAGAAACAACACCAATGAATGTCCCCTTCTTGACCTTCTTCCTTCTATTCTTGGCAGTGGCTTTTCCTTGCTCACCAAAATTGTCAAAAGCTATTGATAACTTGTAGTCCAAGACAAGCATTGTTGTGAATGCTGCTATTCACCATGTATTGATTTTGCCTTTGTTGGGCCATTTCAAAGACAAATCTCTTTGTTTTGCTTTTGCATCTCAAAATGAGTTGATGACTGAATCAGGAAATACAATTGTTTGGTTTCTTGATCCTGTGCAACTCACTTGCCCCACTCATGCTGGTGGCAAGTAATCCTACTGTCCTGGTAGTGTTTTGTGGTATTTCTAACTACTATATATTCCATTTTATATTCACCAATAAAAATTAAGTTTGATTCACATTTTTGTCTTCAGTACTTCTGCGCCTCTCTCTAGCCACATCAAGTAGGGATTATTCTTACAGGGCTGCAAGGTGATCACATAGCCTTCCCTGTCATCTAACCAAGACTTAGTACAAATCCAATCCTAAGGTAGGATTTCCTATTATGTGTCTGTGCCGCGCCTCAGAACACATCATTGTCTCACTCTTACCTCACTCAGGATAAGAGGTCCCCCGTGCTAGGGGAGTTGTCAGAAGAAGCTTCAAGGCCGCTGATGCTGTCTTCAAGAATGTATCTGTTTTGCTCCCTCTCCAAACTGTTTATAAGGAGTTTCCTGGATTAAGATGCATGATTGAGAAGTGGGATAAGGAGCTAGCAGAGGGTCAAGATATCTTGGCAGTCTTTCTACCCTTTGGTTGCACTACCACTTGAGTAGAGATATCCATTCAAAAAGTGAAGATCAAGGCCGTTTTAGATACTGGCTTGCCAGTCAATGTTGTCTTCTCCAAACTCGTGAAGAAACTTAAACTTGCCCCTGACCTTAATTATCACCAGTTGTATGGCACAGCTGGACTGTCTATGACCCGCGCCATAGGGGCATACTCTGCTCTACCCATGCAGTCTAGCAAGCTTTTCCTAGCTGCCCCAGCAGTTGTCTTGTAAAACAAGACTTACAATCTCTTAGTTGGCACCCAGTTCCTTAGGGAAAATAATGAGATAATCAACTTAAAAGATGGTTACTTCTCTATTCTGGGATATGAAGTCCCTCTTTCTTTGAAGAGCCAGTTAAAGTTCACAGGAAACAGCTCAAGACATGTGCCTTGGAATATCCCACTGGGGTTTTCAACCTCAAATATTTCACCCACTCTTCAAACATGAAATGTCCACTCATGGCTTGTCCTGCGTCTGAAGGGATCCCTCTCTTAGCCACGTCTGCTATCACTATCCCACCTGAGTCTCAAGCCATCCTGGACTCCCAGATATCATATGAACTCCTGAACAAACCTTCTTGGAGTTGTACTCTCCCCCTTGTTAGGACACAACAAACCCTATCTCTTTCCAGGGATCTTAGACGTCTCCCATAAGGACCCTGTTCAGTTGTTGGTAGCCAACCTGACTGCACTCCCCATGACTGTGTCTAGGGGGTAGGTCGTTGGATATGGCAAGTTGTTGAGCGCTCCTGATGTCCTGTCTCTTCATCCCTTTGGCACATACAAGCTTTTAACCTACATGAGGATGAACCCCAAGTCCTATCCTTGTTTACTGCGCAAGACTTTCCACAGCTGTCTCTGGTTCAACAGAAAGAGGTGCTAGACTTGCTAGACCAATTTTTTGACATCTTTGCAAAGGACAGTACCAACTATGGGTTAGCCAAAGGCGCTATCCATCATATTGACACTGGCAACGCTCCTCTCTTCTGTGTTAAACCATATTGCTGCAGCCGTGTAGAGGACGCCCAAGTATCTAAAGAGCTCAAACAACTGTTAGACGCTGGGCTGCTAGCGCCTTCCCAAAGTCCTTGGGCGTCCCTGCTACTCATCTTAAAGAAGAAGGATGGAGGTTATTGTATTGTGATGGACTACCATCAATTGAACTCTTTGATCAAGAAAGACTTGTACCCCTTGCTGCGTATTGATGATGCTTTTTGACGTCTTGGAAGCTCTAATTTTTTCTCTGCAATGGATCTGGTGTCTGGATACTGGCAATTTGATCTGTTGCCCAAGGATTGCCAAAAAGCCGCACTCATTAAATCTGAAGGGCTTTATGAGCCTACTTGCATGCCACAGGGACTCTGCAACGCCCCAGCCACCTTTCAAAGGGCCATGGACTCCATTCTCTGCAACTTGAAGTTGTTGTGCGTCCTAGTATACTTGGATGACATAACGGTTTTCAGCGCTAACTTCACCAACCACCTGGCTCATCTCAAAGAGATGTTCCTTTAGATTTAAGAAGGAGGCCTCAAACTAAAACCTTCCAAGTGCGCCTTCTTCAAAAAACGTCTTGAATTCTTGGGCCATGAAGTAACCCAGACTGGGATTTGCCCAATGACTAAGAAGGTTGAGGCCATTGACAAAATGCTTCCGCTCACCAACCTGCAAGAGGTACAAGTCTTTCTAGGGATGATGGGCTATTTTAGATAGTTTATCCCTGACTTTGCCAATATTAGTGAACCTCTAGTCCAGCTGTTATGTAATGTTCCTTTTGAATGGACCGCCAGTCAGCAGCAAGCCTTTGAGACCCTTAAGCAAAAACTCAAAGAGGCGCCAATAATAGTGTATCCTGACTACAATAAGGAGTTATCCTATACACTGACGCTAGCAATCTGGCTATTGGAGCTATTCTGGCCCAACTAGATAACAAGAGTGTAGACCATCCTGTGGCTTACACTTCCTGCATGCTAAACAAGAGTGAGAAGAATTATAGTGTCACAGAGAAGGAGTGTCTTGCCGTGTTGCATGCAGTCAAACAGTTCTGTTACTACATGTATGATACCCATTTCACAGTTATCACTGATCACGTTTTGCTTAAATGGTTAAAAGAACTTAAGGAGCCAGAAAGGCACTTAGCTAGATGGGCCTTACGTCTGCAAGGTTACAACTTCACTGTGCTCCATTGCCCTGGGATCCAACATCAGAACGCTGATGGGCTATCCAGAATGCCCATTCTTGCTTACATCATGCAGAGGCTGACCAGTTGTACAAACTAATTGGATACCCTTCTTCTTGGGAGAGTGAAACAGAAGAGGTCCAATTGGCTTTGTCAAAGCTATCTAAAGATACCCTCATACGCGACAATAAACTCTTCAAAAAGGTACAAGATCAATATCTGCCCTATGTATGACCCAGTCTTTGCCTCTTGTTGGTGTCACAAGCTCATAAAGAGACTGGGCATGGAGGCATCATTAAGACTTTTGACTGGCTTCAGAAGAATTACTTCTGGGAAAACCTTTGCCTGCTAATGTTGTAACTGTGCTGTTTTAGCAGAGTTGCACGGGGTAAAATATTTAGAAGCTAGATAATAATTTTTATTGAGGGATAGTGATTATATAGTTCATGTGAATCAATGGCTAACAGGAACATGATTGGTGATCACACAGTTGGATGGAAGAAGGGGGTGGCTTGATCCTGATTTTGAGTCAAGCGCCAAAACAAGATATCCACAGTAAAGGACCATCATCTGTTCATGTTGGCTTTAGTAATTTGAGTTGACTTCCTAGTCTGGCTTTGAGTGACCAGATAATCAGATTGCAGGTCACAAACCCGCTTGGTTGGAACCTTGCTGGCGGGTCAAGCCTGCGGTTGCAACATCCCCCCCCAACTGAAGGCCGGCCTCCTCTGGGGGCAGATTGTCAGGGAGGTTGTCAGAAGCCCAGGTGCTGTATTGAACTAGTTGCTGTTCTGTAGCAGGTAGGGCGGTCTCTTGTTGTTTCTGTCTTGCTTTGCAGGGTTGTAGGCAATTATGGTGCAGGGTCTTGTCTTGTTTACGTTTGCCAAGCCCTTGTAGAAGGTAAGTGTTATTGTTGTTTACCTTTAGAATGATTCCTGGCCCCACTTTTTCAGGTTGTAGTTTGCTCTTATCAACGTTCATGACCCATACTTTTTCCCCAACTTCATGTATATTGCGGATGGGAAAAAAATTTCTTTTGCAGATGTTCATTCTTTTTGACTGTTTGCTTGCAATTAGCCTCCATCACTTGAGAGTCTGAGCGTGGGAAGACTTCACTTGGAATTTCTGGTTTAGGTCCTGTCAATGCTTGAATGATATTTGGCTGTGTGCTGTATACCAGTTCAAATAGGCTTTTCCTGGTGGATCTGTTCACTTGGGTTTGACACACAAGTAATGCAGTATTTAGCTGCTTATACCAGTATTCAGGTCTCCCTGCAGTGAGTTTGGCTAAGGCTTGCACGAGTCTACTATTAAGCTGCTTTACTTGTCCATTGGCCTGTGGGTGGTATGGTGTTTTTACAGTGTGTTTGACCTCATTCTTGGTGAGGTATACGTTGGTGTTTTTGGAGGTCAACTCTTTTCCTCCATTGGTTATCAGGAGTTCTGGCTTTCCAAACCTGCTGATTATTTCTTTGCCAATAAATTGTTGAACATCATTGCCGGTGTGTGCTTTCACTGCTTGGGCTACTGGCCATCTTGTTGCAAAGTCAATGGCAGTGATGATGTATTTCTTGTCATTGTGCTTTCCTGGCATGGGACCACAATGTCAAGAGCCCATATTTTAAAAGGTAGTTGTGTATGTATGGTAAGTACTGACTTTGGCGGGGTTTCCTTTTAGCAAACTTTTTGCACACCTCACATTGGTCTAGAACTTCTTGGACATTGCAGTATAAGGTTGGCCACCAGGCTTTATGTTTTAGGAATTCATATATGTTTCTGCTCTTGATATGTCCAAGCTCTCTGTGATAGCAAATGATAGTGTCAACTTGCTGATGTGTAGGGATGTAGGGAATGGTTGTGCTATCAGTCATCTTTCTGTGAAGAGTCCCATATACATCAGCAAAGAGATGCTCATTATTAATGACTGTTTCTTTGATTATGTTGGTTGTGCCAGGGGGGAAACCTTTGTCTTTTGTTTGTAGCACCAGGAGAGGCCAGTCTGAGTTGAGCCCATTCTCTCCTCTAGAAGCACGGACATACAGATGGGCCAGGGCGTTTGCCATGGCAAGCTCAGCCCCAGGTTTTTACTGGATGAGCATGTTAAATATCTCCAATAGTTACATCCATTGCGCTTGGCAGTGCAACAGGTTTGCTTGAGTCTTGAAATAGATGAGCAACTTGTGATTGGTTAATGTTGTGAATTCTTCCTGGCGTTCTAGGTAGCAGCACCATTTGACTAGGCAGTGCACAATATCCAGAAGTTGCTTGTTGTGGATAGGGTATTGGCACTTGTCATCTGTCAATTTCCACAATTTGTAGGCTACAGGCAGGAAGTCACCATCACTATTATTAATTTGTAGTACTCCCCCAATAGATGCATCTGAGGCGTCAGTTTCCATCTGGTATTCCCCATCTTTTTGGGGTATTGCAGGATGGGAGCTGTTGTTAGCTTCTCTTCAAGGCGTCTAAAGCAGAGGTCATGTTGGGGGGTCCATACAAACTTAGAATTGGCGCCGGTTATGGCAGATAAGAGAGCAATCAAAACGCCACAGTCAGGTATGAAGTGTTGTACATAGGCCACCATCCCAAGAAGGTGAAGAGTTCCAACTTATCCTTGGGTGGTGGCATCTTGAAGATGGTCTGTATCTTTTGGATGTTGGGTTTGATGCTGTCCTTTGAGACTATATGTCCCAGGAAGGGTAGCTGCTCACAGAAGAACTGGCAATTGAAGGGCTTGGCCAACAGCTTGTGTTGTGCCAGGGTTGCAAAGACTGCCTCAAGGTCTTTGTGGTGCTGTTCCACTGAGGGACTGTAGACAATAATGTTGTCTAGGTACACTAGGGCATGTTTGCCTATGTGGGGCATGAATACTTTGTTCATGAAGGTTACAAAGGTGGACAGGGCATTGATCATGCCAAAGTTGAGCACCACACATTTATAGGAGCTGTATTTAGTGTGAAAGGCCGTTTTGGGAATGTCTTCTTCCTTGATACAAATCTGATTGTAGCCTGCGGTTAGATCAATCTTGGAGAAGACAGTGGCTCCTCCCAAGGCATTGAAGAGGTTGTCAATCAGTGGTAGTGGGTAACAATTCTTAATGGTAACTTCATTTAGGGCGCGGTAGTCTATGACCAGGCGTAAGGTACTGTCTTTCTTAGCCATAAAGAATACAGCGGCCCCAAAGGGCAACTGTGAGGGGCGGATAAGTCCTTTTTCCAATGCCTCTTTGAGGTAGGCGTGTAGGGTGTTGTCCTCATTTGGGGTCAGCCTGTAGATAGGGCGCGCCTTGGGTACAGCCCCCTTGAGTTGGATAGAGTGCTGAATATGCTTCTCAGGGGCAGCCCAGGTAACGCTTCCTTAAAGATTTCTGGGTGACGGGCCACAATGTTGCGGTCTTGAGGCGTGGAGGTATCCTGGTGGTCTTTGAAGTGTATGATCTTGTACTGGCAGGAGTCCCAGTTAATTGACTTCAAATCTTTCTTTTTGTCCTGGGTCTCTGTGATATGCACAAAGACGTGGTTGCGTAGCAGTTGGTCCACAGAGTCAGGGTAGATCTGGTGGTTGACCCCTTCACACTTGATGGTAAATACTGAGGCTGTCCAGTCCATTTGAGGGTTAATTTTTGTAACAAGTCTAATCCCAGTACAATGTCAAACTTAGGAAAGTTAATGACGGGACCTTGGATGGTGGAGTGAAGGTTCTCAAGCATGACAGAAAAGGGGGCAGTTTCTTTTGTCACAGTAATGTGGTGTTCATCAGCCAGGATCACATTTTTAATCTGTAAAGGATTAGTGGCCAGCTTGAACTTATCCACAAAGCTACTGTTGACTAAGGTTTGGTCTGCGCCTGAGTCCAAGAGTGCTGAGCCTGTGTAACTGCAAAAGCGGAAAGGATAGGACGTCATTTTATTGGGATGTCTGGCAATGGTGTACAGTACTGGGTCCTCCAAGGGCACCTGGATCATTGGACATTGGTCCACGTCCTTGGGTTGGTATTCATTGTTAGGATAGTCAGGAGCTGCGTGGGAAGAACTTGGCTTGCTTAGTGCTCTCCCTGGGCTTTTCCTTCATCTTGGTTGCCTTGCAAGGCAGTGACGCTTAAATGAGTGCAGTTTGACTGGACATTGTTTCCATTGCCATGTCCATTAAAACCCATGGGTTTGTGGTTGGCGTTGCTCCTGTTGCCTCCTGGAGGTGGTCAAGCAGAGCGCCTGTTTGGATGGGAATCCTTGGGTTTTTCTTGTTTCCCAGTTTGTGCCTTGTGCAGAGCGTTGGACGTCTGTTCTGCCTTTTCTGCTTCACAGTACAGGCTTTGCAGGTTGGTCACTTGATCCAGGTTTACATGTCTCATTACATGCAACTTGAGAGCAATGTAATACATGAGGTTTGTGGCTGGAGTGCCAAAGGCCATGTCGGATGAAGCACAAAGACAGAGTTTCTCTTAGGCACGGGTGAGTTCTTTTACAGTGCCTGTCTGGGTCAGGTTCTTCACTTGACAAATGATCATGAGCGCTGTATCTTTAAGCACAAATCTTGCCAGGAAGTCTTTCTTGGAGGTATCCCAGTTCTTGTCAGTGTGCTCTTCATGCCACTTGTTGCACCAGGTGCCAGCATCATGGGTCAGGCAAATTGAAATCTCTGCAATCCAAAATTGCTATGGGCATTCATATGGGCTAGCTTGCTCTGGGCGGACTGGATCCATGCATCAGCATTGTTGTTGTTGGCCCTGGCAAAAGGTTCCAAGGCGGCGCTTTGTAGTCTTTGAGCTACATAGGCGGGCATGGTGGTTTTGTTGTTTGGTTGCAGCATTGATGGCAGAGCCTGAAAGAAACCTTGTGCAGACATGGCATTGAAGGCAGATAGTGGAATCACCATGTTCTGGTACAGGACAAAGCCATTGGGTATCTTGGTACCAGGGGTGTACGGAGTCCAGTCAGGCAGGAGGCCAGACATAATTCTTTCAAGGATTTGTTGGCCGCGGCACGTGCAGGCAACAGGCAGAATTTTTCAAGATAAGGTAGGTGGAGAACCTACCTGTGCTACCAATGTTGTAACTGTGCTGTTTTAGCAGAGTTATAAGGGGAAAAATATTTAGAAGCTATATAGTAATCTTTATTAGGAGATAGTGATTATATAGTCATTGTGAATCAAGGATAACAGGAACATGATTGTGGTGATCACATGGCTGGATGGTGGAGGGGGTGGCTTGATCCTGGTAATGAGGTAAGCGCCAAAAAAGGTATCCACCATAAAGAATCATCATCTGTTCATGTTGTTGAATTTTTCAATTTGAGTTGACTTCCTAGCCTAGCTTTGAGTGACCAGATAATTGGATTGTGGGTCACAAACCTGCTTGGTTGGAACCTTGCTGGCAGGTTGAGCCTGCAGTTTCAACACTAATCCCAGACGTCATAGCTAGTTGCCACAACTGCCAGCTGCAGAGGCCTTGAGCTGTTGCCCACAAGTTTAAATTAGTTCCTCCTCAACATGCTTTTCATACTGTCAGCATTGACGTGGTAGGTCCCCTCCCCTGCTCACATTTTGGGTGTTGCTTTATCCTGATTGCTGTTGATCACTTCATCAAGTGGGTAGAAGCTAGCACTACAAAGGACATCACAGCTAAGACAACTGCTGCCTTCCTGTTATAAGATGTTTTCTACCCCCATGGCTGTCCTCAAGTGTTGTTCTCAGATGATGCAACTAACTTCAATACCAAGCTGGTAACCTCTGTTGTCAAAGCTTTGGGGTCCCACCAGTCCTTCTCTTCCCCCTCCAACCCTTCTACCAATGGGGCTGTCAAGCGTGCAAATTCAACACTGGTCTCCATCATGAGAAAGCTCACCTACCCCGACACTTCTAATTGGGACCTATACTTACCTGCTGCTCTCTTTGTGTATTGCCTTAGCAAACATTGTGTCACTGGGTACTCTCCCTTTGTTATGCTGTATGGGCAAGAGGCTACTACCCCATTGCTCTTGGGGCCCCCCTGCTTTTCTCTGATAAGGCCATGAATCCTGACAACCATATCAAGGATCTAGTCAACCGCATAATTAATATACAGGCCACTGCCTACATGTCAGGGACCCACTTCACCAGAATAATGTCTCTTTACTCCATCCAGTATTCCATATTGATTTCAGGCAAGGTGGCCATTTTCATCAACCCAGCAGTAGCGCACACATTCTTCATAGCAGGAATCACAACCAAGAGTACCAAGTCAGTGTTGTAGGAGATCAAGAAGAGAGCCATACATAGTATCAAAGCTAATACACCCAAGCTACCACCAATATTAGTAGTAAGCATTCTAGGCACTAGCTTGGTTTGTATATCAAACTATAGTAGCAAGCAGTAAATATGAGAATTGGGAACAGGATAAAGGTTTTATTAAACAAACAATAATGAAGGAAGGCATTATCTACTTATAGAATCATATGGTCTACCATTGGGAGATATCAAACACATCTGTTACTTATCAGGGGCTACAGGTGGAGCTCCAAGTTGATCACAAGCATGAAATGTTAGTTATAATCTGGGTCAAGAAATGTGATGTTTCATTGTACTCAAGAAGGAAACAACCAAGAGAGGATTGGGTGGATGGGTAATTTTGGACATGTCTTAGGAAATTCAAACCAATATTGGTAACTGTAGATTGAAAATTTAACTGCTAAGGGAAAGGTGAAGACTAAACTAAATTCCTTAAAATAATTGATGATGTCAGGAATTGGTTCCTGACACTACACTTCTGCATACAAGACTAAGATGCTTGAACTTTCTCCAGATAATGCTGGACACTCTCCCTTGCCTGAATTTGATATTGGTGACCATGTTCTTTACTACCAACATAGAGTAGGTGGGCGCGCGCATAAGCTGGACTCTCTGTGGATCAGCCCTTTGGAAGTGACCTTCAAACAAGGGTCTGAATACTGTGTGAAGCTCTTCTCAAGTAGTCCTCCTTTTGCTCAAGTGCATTTCAAGTTCCTCTACAAGTACCACCCCCCTAAGGCCAATCTAGGGGAGGGCAATGTTGTGAATACCGCTATTCACCATGTATCAATTTTGGCTTTGGTGGGCCATTTTGAAGACAAATCTCTTGCTTTTGCTTTTGCCTCTCAAAATGAGTTGATGACTGAATCAGTAAATATAATTGTTTGGTTTCTTGATTCTGCACAACTCACTTACCCCACTCATGCTGGTGGCAAGTGATCTACCGTCCTGTTAGTGTTTTGTGGTATTCCTAATCACTATATATTCCATTTCATATTCACCAATAAAATTAAGTTCTATTCACATTTTTGTCTTTGTGTCTTCAGTACTTCTGCGCCTCTCTCTAGCCACAACTAGTAGAGATTATTATTCCAGGGCCGCAAGATAATCAAATAGCCTTCCCTGTCATCTAACCAAGACTTAGTACAAATCCAATCCTAAGGTTAGGATTTCCTGTTGTGTGTCTGTGCCGCGCCTCAGAAAAATGACAAACATGACATCATCTGAAAAACTTGTCAGGCATCATACCAGGGTTGATTTGATGGCATAATCATACAGGGATCCTCAGTGCCATCCCACTGGTTTCCGGTAACATTGGTAAGAACCCGTACTGAAGCCCCCTTTCTATGCATCCAGAGCTGCACCATGTGCTCAGACACCCAAATGTCATGATGATCAAGTTGCTTCAGGACCTGGGTCAAGAGAAGCTTGGGGTCCTGCTGCAAGAGATCAAGCATAATTGGGTATGCCTTGTTGATTTGGGACTTGGGTGTGGCAGAAATTGCAGGATAGTAAGAAGCTGTCTCTAAGTGGTGGGGAATTACCACCCAAATCCACATAGAGTCAATGATTAACCACCAGCACAGCTTCAAATACCTTTTTGTAAAATTTCCAAATGAGATACTAGGATTAAGTAAAATAATTAATCATAACCAAAATAGTCCAAGATAAATAGCCTTTGAAAGCATCAGAGATTCTTCAGAATAAAATTCAGGACATTGAGATGCAACACAATTTTCATTTTCAAAGACAGGGGTAACCACTCCAAGATTGGCAGGCATTGAATTAACATTGGGAGGAGCCAACAACAAAGTTTCAACTGCAGGGCCCCATCTTCCAGTAATGATCTGGCTTAGAATAAGATTGTAGGGAATGTAGCATAAAAATCCAACTACAGGATGCATTTTCAAAAGTAAATTAGACCAAGGGATATTTGATTTTTTATTGAGTAAATTTTTGGGAGGAATTGACTCTTAGAGTTGAAACAGTGGAAATTACTCAATATATATCAGAAAATTGACTAAGCAATACCACCTGAACCTTGGCCTCCTATTCCTTCCACATTGTCAAGTAAGTATCTGGTCCAGGTTGCAAAGAACTCTTGTGTGATCAATTTCTGACGACTATGCTGATTAACAAGCTTGTATAGGATGACCCTTAAATTATGCCAATTTATCAACATCAATTTGCAAGGAGGAACTGGTTTCAGCTGACAGACTGGAGCAGCCGTAACTCATTTACAATTGACTGTTTGATTTAAATCTGTTAATTTGGTCAATTTTATTAAAAGTTTGCTAGCTTTTTGAGCCTTTCTACTTGGCCAGATAATTCCCAGCATGATGGAACCTACCGTGACATTACCCTCTGATTTAGCTCTGGGAACAATACCACCATCTGGGATATGTGATAAGGTGAAATTTTTGTAGGCAGGTGGGAGTTTTATTGCGGCTAAGATAAGCTTGGGGTGGCTAATAGCAGTGGGGTTGCGCTTGTAGAACTCTTGAATCAGGTATGGGGAATTGAAACATTCATAGTGGGGAACCCATGAGTTTTCAGAATCAGGATAACCCTTCTATGACACCAAATATTCCAAACAGCATCAGTTCTTTTGGGAAGCCAGAATACAATTTAGCTCATACTTAGGTTCTTCTTCCACAAGAATGGGTTGGGAAGAAGAAGTCTCTGTACCCTTAAAGGAATTAAGAAGGTATTCATGGAAGGTGTGGAAAATCTTGAAAGCCAGGGTAAATCTAGCCAATATGCAGAGGGACCAATTTGATGTTCAACCTTGAAGGGACCAACTTTCTTAGGCCCTAATTTGCAACAATGGACCTTCAGTTTCATATTGCGAGCATCAACCATGACTAGATCACCTGGCCTGTAGGTTGGACCTTCCTGGCGCTTGCAATCTGTGTACTCCTTGTAAGTTGTCACGGCAGCAGCAAGAGTCACCTGGAGCTCCTGATGAACCTTCTTTAATGCAGCGTCTTGATCAGTTGCAGCTTCCACATTGCTAACTAAGTGGGGACCCATGTCAGATGAAGGGTTATAACCTACATTGGCATAGAATGGCAAGACTTGAGTTGACGTGTACAGGGCGTTATTATATGTGAAATCTGCCATGGGTAGGTTATCACACCAGTCATCTTGTCTCACATTTATGTAGCAGCATAGGCAGACCTCCAAGCTTTGGTTTACCCTCTCTGTTTTTCCATCAGAATGGGGGTAGAAAGCCATGGAAAAGCACAATTTGATACCAAGAATTCCAGTAAAAGCTTCCCAGAACTGGGCAATTAATTGGGGCCTGCAGTCATTCACAATATTCATTGGGCTGCCATGCAAGGATAAGATTCTATTCACAAACAACCAAGCTGCTTCCACCAAAGTAATTGTGGTTGAGCAGGGAAAAAAGTGTATCATTTTTGTGAAGCAATCAACCACCACCATGATTGCATTAAACCTGTTGGAATTCAGAAGTTCTCTGATAAAGTCTACTGACACCAATGTGCATGGTCCTGTAGCTGGCTGCAGTGGAACCAAAAACCAGTTGTCTTGTTCCTTCTTGCCTTGGACCAAACACATACCAGACAGTCTTGAACGTAAGCCACCACCTGCACTATCAAACTTTTTCAATAAAACTGTCAGAAAATTAACTCCACCGTTTTATTCTCCCCTGGGTGGCCTGCTGTGGGGCAGGTGTGATGAGCCTCCATGATTTCATCCCAAATAGTACCCTCTGGAACCCACAAGCAACCTTGATGATATAGAATTGGCCCTATCTTGTGATAACCTTGCGGCTGGCCATCTGGATGTGCACATGCTAGTTCCAGTAACCTATCATAACCTTTGGACAGAGGCTGCAAAAACTTGACTTTGGAATATAGGTCTAAGTCTTCACCCTTGGTAAAGGACATGGTAGCAAGCATAGCAGGGGAGGTAGTACAAAAGAACCCACAGCCTTGTCTGGAATCATTGTGTGTGTTAAACTCAATGTCCATACCAGCATCCAGGATATGAGAAGTTTTTCTACTCAACACATCTGCCAGGTGATTATCAGATCCTTAATGAACTCATAGTGGAAATTGTATCTTGTCAAGTCACCATGCCATCTGGATTGGCAACCTGACAAAACCCTGGGTTGCCAATAATACAGAAGAGCTTTGTGGTTGGTTCTTACTACAAATGAATAACGTGCCTACATGAGATGGTGATGCCAGTGCTTTAAAAATTCCACAACAGCCAACAATTCCTTGTTTTAAATCATGTAATTGTGTTCATAAGCCTCCATCTTCCGGGAGAAATATCCTACAGGTCTCTCAGTCCCATCACCAGAAGTCTTCAGCAACACACCAGCCACAGCATATTTTGAAGCATCTGTGGAAACCACAAAAGGCAGCTCAGGATCCACATTTCTCAACACTGGGGAGGACAACAAAAGAGCCTTGACTGCTGCAAACGCATCTGCGCACTCAGGCATCCAGACCAGAGTTTTCTTCCCGCTAGCTGAATATAAAGGGGCAGCCACTTCAGACAAGTGGGGGGGGTGAATTTCTTCAAGAGCGTACAGGTACCCAAAAAACTACAAGGTTAGGACACTGTCACAGGCGTAGCATACTCCCAAACCGCTGCTCTTGTCAGGGGCAATAGTGTGGCCATCTTCAATGACAATATTACCCACAAAGGTAACCTTACATTTAAAGAATTCACATGTACTCCTTTTAATGATTAAGTTGGCCTGGAGAATGCGCTCTACAACTGCTTACAGGTGGGCCTTATGTGATTCCTCATCCAGAGAGAACACCAAGTTATTGTCTATATACACAATGGCACATACACCTAGAAGATCCCCCAAGACGGAATTAATTAACTGCTGAAAGCAAGCCAGAGCATTCTTTAATCCAAAAGGCATTACACGGAACTGGAATATGCCCTTCTTGGTTCTGAATGCTGTTAACCATTACATTCCTTCCACAATCCTGATTTGATTGAAGGCTTTCAACAGATCAAGTTTTGAGAATACATTTACCTTCTCAATGCACCAAGAAATCTGAGCTTTGAGAGGTAAGGGATAGGGATCAGGAATTGTAATGTTATTCAAATTCCTGTAGTCAACACAAGGACAAAGTGATCCATAAGACTTTTGCATGAACAACAATGGGGAGCATATTGACAAAGCCTTCTTGAAAATGTATCCCTTTGCCAACATGTCACAAGTCCATTCCTCTAAACATGCATCTTCCTTCAAGGTTAAAGGGTAAATAGAAGACACAATACAAATCAGATCAACAGTAACTTTAAAGTCAAATTCAAACTGAGTGTTCTTGGG
The DNA here is from genome assembly GCA_014839935.2 of Entomophthora muscae. Taxonomy (NCBI): domain Eukaryota; kingdom Fungi; phylum Entomophthoromycota; class Entomophthoromycetes; order Entomophthorales; family Entomophthoraceae; genus Entomophthora; species Entomophthora muscae. Next base: position 26,816 of record QTSX02006421.1, read on the forward strand.
AAGAACCTCTTCCCTAGTAATGTTTAACACCGCAGACCAGGGGTGCAGGCATGCTGGTAAATCCAAACTTGAGGGGACAGGAACAGGAACTAATTGAATGGCCCAAGAAGACTGCTCTAATTCAGAAATAACTAACAACAGAATACAGATGGATATGCACAAAGAGTGTTCCACTTGCAGCTCATTTTCTTTCAGCAAGGTTGTTACATTATTGTCTTGCAACCAGCCTACCCCTAGAATAATAGGATACATAAGGGTAGATCAAATGGAGAACCTTGCAGTAAAAGACTGACATGCAACTACAAATGTCACTGGCTTCTTAAGCTGTAAAGAGGGAAACTTTTGACAGTTTCCACCCCTAACAAGCATTCCAGGGTGATACTTGAGTTGCAGTAAGTCCGCGGTCTCAACACTCATAAAGTTCTTGGAAACACCTGTATCCAACATAATGGCCGGCTGATAGATAGTTTGACTGTTATCAGTGCTACCATAAAACAAGAATTAACCAGAAGTAAGTTTATTTGCAACTAATGCTGCAATCTTGGAAGGGTCCTGCTTCTCTTTGATGGTACAGACAGCAGCTAAAGAGGCAGGGTGCTCCTGGAAATATTATTCAATCATTTATTGGACAGCAGCAGGAAGAACAGGATGATCAGGATCAATTGGAATGAGGGGCAACTCTTCAGATTTGACTGCCAAAGGCTTTGCAGGCACAATGTGCTGAAGTATAGCCAATGAACTCTTAGTGGCGGACACTACTGGTACTTCATTCACCTTGACGGGTTTGTTCAAAATTGCTGATTGCAACTGAGAAGAACCACAGGGAGAATGATCCTGACTTTGGCTGGAGGATGCCACCATGGAATGAGTCCTAGAAAACCAGGAGCGCACAGCAGGTTTGGCTTCAACTTCCATCAAACCTTGTTTGGAAACCAACATATTTGAGACCAGAGAAATAATTTAGCTTACCAGGGCCACAGTTGTGGTTAACAGGGAATCCTAAACTGCCAGACTCTGGGTAGTCTGGTCAATTGCTATCCATAACGCTGAGAGTTTATTCACCTTGGGAACATTGATTGTACAGTAGTAGGCAAGAAACTGAGGAAGGAATATCAAAAGCAAAGTAGTACCCTGTTGGAAGGCATACAATTTACAATATACTTTGAGCTCCTCAATAGATACACACAAATTTTTTAACAAAGGGTACAGAGATGCACTTTCAGTTAAAACATGTGGATTGCGCTCCACTGCGGACAACAACCATTCATAAGCATCCTCAGAAAACTTTGTCATCAGATGGTAAACTTGGTATTTGTGACTAAGACTTGAAACAGAATAGAATGATAAAGCTGACAAAACTTCATGCAAAAATTCATCAGTAGGTGGAGCAGGAAAACAATTTGGGCGCCAAAATGACATAGTGCAGTGGAAATAGGAAACAGATGATCCAGTCTCAACAACTGCAACCAGAGATGGAAACCACAAATTAAAGAAAAGCCTAAACTGAAAACTCAGGAAAGAACTGATACAAATAAACATGGTAAACACAGATATCTCAACGGAGAAGGAGAAAAGAAACATGAATTCATGACAAACTGCTTCCAAAAACTCATATGTAGAAGAGTTGAGTAATGTGACAGAAATTGCGGGATAGTAAAAAGCTGTCTCTAAGTGGTGGGGAATTACCACCCAAATCCACATAGAGTCAATGATTAACCACCAGCACAGATTCAAATTTTTTTTTTTAAAATTTCCAAATGAGATGCTAGGATCAAGTTAAATAATTAATCCTAACCAAAATAGTCCAAGATAAATAGTCTGTTAAAGCATCAGAGATTCTTCAGAATAAAATTCAGGACATTGAGATGCAACACAATTTTCATTTTCAAAGACAGGGGGAACCACTCCAAGATTGGCAGGCATTGAATCAACATTGGGAGGAGCCAAAAACAAAGTTTTGACTGCAGGGTCCCATCTTCCAGTAATTATCTGGCTTATAATAAGATTGTAGGGAATGTAGCATAAAAATCCAACTACAGGATGCATTTTCACAAGTAAATTAGACCAAGGGATATTTGATTTTTTATTGAGTAAATTTTTGAGAGGACTTGACTCTTAGAGTTGAAACAGTGAAAATTATTCAAAATATATCAGAAAATTGACTAAGAAATACCACCTGAATCTTGGCCTCCTATTCCTTCCACATTGTCAAGTAAGTATCTGGTCCAGGTTGCAAAGAACTCTTGTGTGATCAATTTCTGACGACTATGCTGATTAACAAGCTTGTATAGGATGACCCTTAAATTATGCCAATTTATCAACATCAATTTGCAAGGAGGAACTGGTTTCAGCTGACAGACTGGAGCAGCCGTAACTCATTTGCAATTGACTGTTTGATTTAAATCCATTAATTTGGTCAATTTTGTTAAAGATTTGATAGCTTTTTGAGCCTTTCTACTTGGCCAGAAAATTCCCGGCATGATGGAACCTACTGTGGCATGGGGGGCTTCTTGGGCTTCTTGGTTATCCAACCAGGTTCCCCTTGTTTATTAGATTGTTGAACTCCTGCATCATGGTGGCTTGGGTAAATTGCAATTGGCTAGCAATCTGTTCCCAGGACAGACCCTGCAGGTTCAGTACCACAATTCCCCAAAGAAGTTGGTCAGTAATTATTCTGCGTTTGGGGCACTGGGCTGGGGGAGCTGAAGCCTGATTGACTGTAGGAAAGCAGGTTGGCTTGTGGTAGGAAGTTTTTTAAAATCAAGGTTGCCATCCTGATTGGTTGGTTGACAGGCAGCTTGTGCGGGGTGGGTACAGGAGCAGGGGCAGAGCTAGACACTAGGTGACTGTTGAAAAAGTCAAAGCCATATGAGTTGGGGGTCAGATACAGGTCAGCTTCCTCATTACCTGCCTCAAAGGCTTGGGTGTAAACAGGTGCCTCCACCTCCTGAGCCTCGCCTCCATTGAAGCTGGTTTGGGGCTAGTGCTGTTGAAAATGTTGTTATTGTTATTGAAAACCATTGTAAAAAACCTAGGATAAAATCATTAAAAGTAGAAGTTTAAAATTTTATGATTTATTTTTATTGTAATCACCATTCAATATTTGGAAGGTTCTCAAAACCATTTTATACAAATCAGGAGCCATGAAAATGAAAAAATGCTTCTGTTCCTAAATTGGATAGCTGTTGATTGGCTGTTAAACTGTTATTTTTCTATTTTAGGCTGCTCATAAACACATCTTGTGTGAGTTCATTTTGTTTAGTTCTTTTGGAATCTCACTTCCAGATTGCTCAAATTTTGTTTCATTTTATTCCTTCTTTTGGTGCCTCAAATGAATCCTGATTTGATTATAATGTACTCTGGAATAGCATCCATCCATCTCAGTTGTTGCGTCAGTTCATTTTGTTTGTGGTTTAAACTACGCTGCTTGATCTTTGATATACTTTTGTATGATATGCAAGTAAAATTTCATTTATTGTTTGATGGTTCATTTATTAATTAAAATATTTAAATTATTTGAATCCTGATTCATGCGCGACTTGGATTTTGTTCAAATCTGAAAACATTTTGTTTAAATCTGAGGTATTTTTGGTTGTTGCCATAGCTTTTAAAACTACTGTATACATGCACATCAAAACATTCCAGGTATAGCTATTCAAATTCATGAAATCAATACAAGGACTAATGGTTTAAAAATGTACACTTGGCAAAAATCCATCTGAAACCCTGAGGTACATACCTCTTAAAGTGACTGGTTGTAGTTGATGTTGGTGAGCAAGAGTAATGACTTAGCATACAATTATAGTGCTTGAATGTTGGAGGTGGTTATGAACTATTACCTTCTTGGAACCCTTTACTGTGAATGTTTGGTTAAAACTAAGATAGTACAAAAAACAGTGAAAAAGGTGGGGTGTACTGTCAGACTTTCTATAAATATGATACATAAATTGGCTGATAGGTGTCATTGTAAACCCTAAATTAATTTTTTCTGAGACTTGATCTATTTGAGCCTTTCTTTTTTCCTGCAATCTAGATAAGTGTTATTTCTGTCTTAATACATTTATAAAAGAATTAAAAGACTCACCACTGCTTGAAGCAAACACATTTCACTCATGATGAAGCTCTTTGGGGCAGTGCACAACAGCCTCAATACACATAGCTCATGTGGGGAAACCCCTTGCATAGCACAGCCACTCATGGTGGTGAGTCCATTCACACTGTTCTCACCCAAAAGTAATTTGACATCCCAAGAGACTTCCATAGTGGGAGCAAAACAAAACTAAAAGTATAGCACTATCATGAGATAGATGGGCTCAAAAGTGAGCCACAACAACACATGGTTTAAGGCTTTAGCTGAGAGATAGCTTTGAAGGCAAAGGCAACAACAGGCTATCAAAATATACAACGTTGATTGGCTTACTATTTGACCAGATGCAGGTTTAAATTTTAGCATACCTAGACCAAAAGGGAAAGGCCTGTAGTATAACCACTGTAGAAACTAATAACAGAATATAAGTTATGTTATGTTATTCATTTTAACCAGTTGGGTAATTTGGCTACTTTTAGTTATTTTTCTACCATATTCAAACTAGCTTCTTGCAGCTCAGCCTGTAAGATAAATCCCAACAAGGTTCAAACAGAGGTTAATAATATAAGTTCAGTTAGAATAACATATTCAAAATCTATTTGATATTAGGGGCAGTAAAGGATAATATAATCAGTTATCAGAATAGCTAGTTAGGCTTTAAAATAATAATAATAAAATTAAAACTACCCTAAGGCTTTATTTAAATTTTTAGTAGAACTTAAATTTTTAATAAATTAGTTAATGATCATTAATGACTTATGGGAAGAATACTTGGCCATAAAGGGTTAGTAGGCCTCAATTTCAAACAGCTGATGTGATCAAGAGACCAGGTAAAGTGGAATATGCCAGATTTTTTGGTTCTGAAACCAGTTATCTTCTCCAAGCACATTTTTTTCAAGAGCCCCAATCTGTTTCTTTTCAATGCCAGATTTCATAGCCTGACAACACTTACTGTTAATCCTCAAATATTTAGGATTATTTTTTTAACTGTGCTGTTTTAGAAGAGTTACAAGGGGAAAATATTTAGAAACTAGATAATATTCTTTATTGCAAGATAATAATTATATAGCTAATGTGGGTCATGGATAACAGGAACATGATAGTGTTGATCACACGGTGGAATGGTGAAGGGGGTGGCTTGATCCTGGTAATGAGTCAAGCGCCAAAACAAGGTATCCACTGTAAGGGATCATCATTTGTTCATGTTTTTGGATTTGGGAATTCAAGTTGACTTCCTAGTCTGGCTCCAAGTGACTGGATAGTCTAATTGCGGGTCACAAACCCTCTTACACAGAACCTTGTTGGCAGGTTGAGCCTGCTGTTTTGACCACCCCCCACTGAAGGTCAGCCTCCTCTGGGGGCAGGTTGTAAGAGAGGTTGTCAGGAGCCTGGGCGTCATACTGGACTAACTGTTGTTCTGTGACAGGTAGGGCAGTCTCACACTGTCTCTGTCTTGCTTTGCAGGGTCTCAGACAATCATGATGGAGGAGCTTGTCCTGTTTATGTTTCTTGAGTCCTTGCACAAGGTAAGTGTTATTTTTTTACCTTTAGGATGATTGCTGGGCCTACGTTTTTGGGTTGTAGTTTACTTTTGTCAATGTTCATGACCCAAACTTTGTCACCAACCTTGTGTCTGTTTTGGATGGGGATGAATGTCTTTTATAGACGCTTGTTTTCTCTCTTGGTTTTATCATCATTGGCCTCTATGACCTGGGGATCTGAATAAGGGGGGACCCTGCTTGGAATTTCCAGCTTGGGTCCTGGTAATGCTTTGATGATATTGGGCTGTGTGCCATATACCAACTCAAAAGGGCTTTCCCCGGTGGATCTGTTCACACAAGTTTGGCATACAAGTAGTGAAGTTGGTAGCTACTTATACCAGTCCTCAGGTCTCCCAGCAGTGAGCTTGACCAAGGCTTGCACTAGGATGCCATTAAGCTGCTCCACACGTCCATTGGCCTGAGGGTGTTAAGATGTTGTCATGGTGTGCTTGACCCCATTCTTAGTGAGGTATACATTGGTGTCTTTAGAGGCCAATTCTTTGCCTCTGTTGGTTATCAGGAGTGCTGGCTTTCCAAACTTGCTGATGATTTCTTTTCCTATTAATTGCTGCATGTTATTGCCAGTATGTGTCTTTACTGCTTGGGCTACTGGCCATCATGTAGCAAAGTCTATTGCGGTGAAGATGTATTTCTTATTGCTATATTTTCCTGGCATGGGGCCTACAATGTCTAGGGCCCACACCCTGAAGGGTAGTTGCATACAGATAGGTAGTACTGACTTTGATGGGGTTTTGCTTCTTGCAAACTTCTCACATACTTTGTATTGTTCTAAGACCTCCTCAACATCCTGGTACATGGTTGGCCACCATACTTTGTGTTTAAGGAACTTGTAGAGGTTACAACTTTTTGTGTGCCCTAGGTCTCTATGGTAACGTAGGATGGTGTCAACTTGCTGATATGTGGGGACATAAGGGATGGTGGTTCCGTCAGACATTTTTTGATGTAAGGTTCCATTGTCATGAATGACATTTCAATACTTGTATTGAAAACCCAAGAGCAAAACCCCAGTCCCCTGAAGAAAGATTGGACCCCCCAGGACGGTCCAGGACCTGCCAATTTGATAAGTCACAGATTTGAATTGTTGAATTACTCTGTGGCCTGCTGGTCTAATACTGAAGATTCTCTGAATGGTTGCCAGATTGCTACCAACTGGCGCTACTGAAGACCCATGCCTACGCAGGTGATGTGGTCTGCCTAAAGGAGGCTGGGAAAAGACCCATCACTAGCCCTGCCAACAAACACCAGCTGTTGCCAGTTGCCAGTCCAAAAAAATATTGCAATTGACCAGCTCAGGTGACGTGGTGAACAATGACAGCAAAAAAAACATTGCCACTTCTGTTCCCCAGAGCCAGTCTAGCCAAGACCTGCCAAACCGGTGTCACTGAGGGCCCAGACCTACGCAGAAGCCGTGGCTTGGACAAGACCCACTATTAGCCCTGCCAATAAGCGTCCACTGCTGCCGGTCCCTAGTCCAGGAAGGGGAATGCAATTAGGCCGCTCAGGTGACATGGTGAACCAAAGCGGTGAAATTAAGCATTCCTGTTTGCCAGAGTGTGCCTGACCAGGACCCAATACCCTCCAGACCCCAAGCCAAGATCCATGCCCTACCAGCAAACTGCCCATGGACCCAAAGCCTGCAAAAGGCAAAAAAGCAAATTCACATGGTATAAAAACGCTGGTGGTGTGGTGATGGCCACATTGTCATTTTTGATAATAAAGTTTATGAACCTTTGGTTCAAACAAATTCTACCCTATCTAGTCTTAGTGATCTTCCATCTTAATTCTGACCAAGCAGACAACCAGGCCGCCGCCCCCTCCAGAGACCAACCTGCCAAACTGCCCCAGGCATTATACTGCCCCCCAGGAGCCCCCTTTGGACCTGTGCACTTTACTGAATACCCCCAACCTGGCCTATTTGGAGTACAACTTGGAAATCATCCTCATTGCTGACCTGTTGGCAAGGACTAGAAGTACCAAATACATTGGAAATGAAGGAAAGAGGATCAAGATACCACTCTTATTGTTCAAGGACAAGTACAACTACCTACCAGTGTACTTTGTTCCCATGACTCTGCCATTAACCCCAAGACCAGACTGCTCACTGGAACCTACTGCCGCAGCCAAGACCACATCTACCCAGCTGTTTGGAGTACTCTACATTACTTTGACAGGATTGGTCTATTCCATGGTCCCCAACTCTGGTCCCTGGTCCTTGCTCAGACAATCTGTATCTTACATTATCAAGTTAGCACCCATTCTATGGTGGGCCTTACCTGCCAGCTTGGCTGCACCTCACCCCAAGCTGCCCAATGCCTCTACCTATGACTGGCTTCCTGACATTCATAAACGTCTGCAAATAAGTGCTTTTTCTTATTAACTGTTTCTTTTTTTATGTCTGTGGTGCCAGGAGGAAACCTTTGTCCTTTGTTCAAAGTAACAAGAGGGACCAGTCTGGGTCAAGCCCATTCTCTCCTCTTGTGGCTTGGACGTACAAACGTGAGAGTGTGTCTGCCATGGCAAGCTCTTGGCCCGGCTTGTATTGTATGAGCCTATTGAATCTCTCCAAAAGTTCCATCCAGCGGCCTTGACGGCAAGATAGGTTTGCTTGGGTTTTGAAATATATGAGTGACTTGTGATTGTTCAGTGCCATGAATTCTTTCTGTCATTCTAGATAATAATGCCATTTGAATAGGCAGTGTACAATGGCCAACAACTCCTTGTTGTGGATAGGATATTGGCACTTGTCATCTGTCAGTTTTTGTGATTTGTAGGCTATGTATCACAAGTGACAAAATTCTGTTAACCATGCTCATAGGAAAACCTCAACTACAGGATTTGTACCCTGATACCCCACAGGCGCTTGGCTGCCCGCATATTTTTGGGCTCAATCCAGAGCAGGATTTGACTTCAGGGAATCCCCTAGAGCTTGATGAATCAAAACCACCTAAAATGTTCTCCCCATGCTAAAGGTTCCTTTTAAACCAACCAATCAGCAGGTAGGCCAAGCCATAGATCCCAAAATAACTCAGGCCACCACAAAAGGGGAAACAAAGAAACTTCTTATAGAACACAGGCCGCCCAGAGATGACCAATCCCACAACCTGACAAGAAAATTTGAGTATTCTCAGTTCAAATCAGCCAATGGATTAACTCCCACAAAGGATGCCACTAAAGACTGGAAAAACCTGGTAAACAGCAGCACCTGGGCCAAAGAAATTTGTAAAAGTTTACCCATGGCAGATGGGCATACTTATACCCTGGACCGCCAGGAAGTTGCCCATCATCATTATTGCAATTAGTGACATGAACCTTTGGTTCAACCAGGTTATTCCATATTTAATTTTAGTTCTATTTCATTTTCAGTCTACCTCCTGCAGTTCCGCACCTCACACCCACCAATCCCAAGAAACTGCGGACCAGCACCCAAATTCTATTGTCCACCAGGAGCTCCCTTTGGCCTGGTACCTTTCACTAAATACCCACCCAACCCAGTGTATTTGGAGTTCACCTTAGAGGAAATCCTAATCTACAACCCAGAGGCTAGAACTAGAGAGACAGAAACCGTTTACAGAGAGGGCACCAAAGTCACCATACCTCCTCTGCTATTCCGCAACAAGTACAACTACCTGCCCGTGTATTTGATCCCAATGATACCACCTCTCACCCTGCGTCCCTTTGCCAACAAGAATTTGTTGCAGCCAATGAATCCACTTCCACTCAGATATTTGGATTAATGTATATCACTCTTACTGGCTTGATTGATTCAATGGTGCCTGCAAGCGGACCTTGGGCCCTCCTGGGCAAATTGTTATCTTATATTGTAAAGTTAGCACCAATCTTGTGGTGGGCCCTTCCTGCTGGGCCCGCGGGCTGTCTGCCTGCAAGTTCCCAAGAACCTCCCCCCCCACAGGTTGGATCCCTGACACTACGGGCAGGAAGTCACCATCATTGTTTTTAATTTGTAGTACTCCCCCAATGGATGCGTCTGAGGCATCAGTTTCCATCTGGTACTCCCCATTGTGTTTGGGGTATTGCAGGATAGATTCTGTTGTGAGCTTCTCCATGAGGCTTCTAAAGCAGAGGTCATGTTGGGGGGTCCATAAAAACTTGTATTTGACACCAGTTATGGTGGATAGGGGTGCCATCAAGACGCTGCAGTCAGGTATGAAACGGTGTACGTAGGTCACCATTCCCAGGAACGTGTGGAGTTTTGACTTGTCTTTGGATGGTGGCATCTTGCAGATGGCCTGTATCTTTTGAATGTTGGGCTTGATGTCGTCTTTTGAGACTATGTGCTCTAGGAAAGGCAGTTGCTTGCAGAAGAGCTCATTTGGAGGGTTTGGCTAGCAGCTTGTGTTGTTCCAGGGTAGCAAAGACTGCCTATGAGTCCTTGTGATGCTGTTCTACCAAGGGGCTATAGACAATAATGTTGTCCAGGTAAAATAAGGCATGCTTATCTATGTGAGGGGAAAACACCTTGTTCAGGAAGGTCACAAAGGTTGAGGGGAGTTTGTCATACCAAAATTGAGTACCACACATTTGTATGAGCTGTATTTAGTACAGAAGGCCGTCTTGGGGATATCATCCTCCTTAATATGGATCTGATTTTAGCCTGCAGTTAGGTCAATCCTGGAGAAAACTGTGGCACCGCCCAGAGAATCAAAGAGGTTGTCAATAAGTGGTAGTGGGTAACAATTCTTGATGGTAACTTTGTTTAGGGCTTGGTAATCTATGACTAGGTGCAGGGTGCCATCCTTCTTGGCCACACAGAATAAGGCGGCCCCAAAGGGAGATTGTGAGGGACAGATAAGTCCTTTCTTGAAGGCCTCCTTGAGGTAGGCCAGTAGGGTGTTGTCTTCATTTGGGGTCAGATGATAGATGGGTCGCGCTTTGGGTACAGCTCCCTTGAGTTGAATGGAATGTTGGATATGTTTTTCCGAAGGTATCCCAGGTAAAGCCTCCTCAAAGATTTCTGGATGGCGGGCTACAATTTTGCAATCCTGAGGTGTGGTGGTGTCTGATGGTCTTTGAAGTGTATGATATTGTACTTGCAGGAGTCCCAGTTAATTATCTTCAGGTTTTCTCTTTTGTCCAGGGTCTCTGTAATGCGCACAAAAATGTGGTTGCATAGGAGTTGATCCACTGAGTCAGGGTAGATCTGGTGGTTGACACCTTCACGTTTGATGGTCAAAATTTGAGGTTGCCCATTCTACATGGGGATTGTTCTTTTGCAGCCAATCCAAATCCAGTACAATGTCAAATTTTGGAAAGTTGATGACGGGGCCTTAGATGGTGGAGTGCAGGTTCTCAAGCATGACAGAAGGGGGCAGCTTCCCTTGTTACGGCAATGTGATGTTCATCAGCTAAAACCACATTTTTAATCCGCAAAGGATTATTGGCTAGCTTGAACTTGTCCACAAAGCTGCCGTTGACTAGGGTTCAATCCGCGCCTGAGTCCAGGAGTGTCAAGCCTGTGTAGCTGCAAAAACAAAAAGGATAAGACTTCAGTTTATTTGGGTGTCTGGCAATGGTATACAGTACCAGGTCTTCCAAGGTTACTTGAATCACTGACATTGATCCACGTCCTCAGGTCAGTATTCATTGTTGAGCAAGTCAGGAATAGTCTGGGGAGAGCTTGGCTTGCTTAATGCTCTCCCCAGGCTTTTCCCTTATCTTGATTATCTTGTGTGGTAGTGATACAGAAATGGGTACAGTTTGACTGGCCACTATTCCTGTTTCCATGTCCATTTGAACTTGTGGGTTTATGGTTGGTGTTATTTCTGTTGCTTCCAGGAGGTGGTTGAGTGGAGCGCCTGCCTGTGTGGGAATCCTTGGGTCTCTCTTGTTTTCCAGTTTGTGCCTTATTAAGGGTATTGGAGGTTTTCTCCGCTTTCTCCACTTCCCTGTACAGACTTTGTAGGTTGATCACTTGATCCAGGCTCACATGTCTCATTACATGAGACTTGAGGTTGTTGTAGTACATGAGGTGTGTGGCTGGGGTGTCAAAGGCCATGTTAGATGGTGCACAAAGTTGGAGTTCCTTGTAGGTGCGGGTGAGTTCCTTCACAGTGCCTGTCTGGGTTAGGTTCTTTACTTGGTGTATGATCATGAGCGCCGTGTCCTTAAGCACAAACCTTACCAAGAAGTCTTGCTTGAAGGTATCTCAGTTCTTGTCAGAGTGTTCCTTGTGCCACTTGTCACACCAGGTGCCAGCATTGTGGGTCAGGCAGATGGAGATTTCCGTAATCCAAAATTGCTGCAGGCATTCCATCTGGGCCAGCTTGCTCTGGGTGGACTGGATCCATGCATCAGCATTGTTGTTGTTGGCCCTGGCAAAAGGTTCCAAGGCGGCACTTCACAGTCTTTGGGCTACATAGGTGGGCATAGTGTTTTTGTCAGTTGGCCGTAGAATAGAAGAGGGAGCCTGAAAGAGCCCTTTTGCAGACATGGCGTTGAAGGCGGGTAGTGGAATCACCATGTTCTGGTACAGGACAAAGCCATTGGGTATCTCAGTACCAGGGGTGTACGGAGTCCAGTCAGGCAGGAGGCCAGACATAATTCTTCCAAGGATTTGTTGGCCGCAGCGCGTGCAGGCAAAAGGCAGAATTTTTCAAGATAAGGTAGGATGGACAATCTACCTGTGCTACCATTGTTGTAACTGTGCTGTTTTAGCAGAGTTATAAGGGGAAAATATTTATAATCTAGATAATAATCTTTATTGAGAGATAGTGATTATATAGTCATTGTGAATCAAGGATAACAGGAACATGATTGTGTTGATCACATGGCTGGATGGTGAAGGGGGTGGCTTGATCCTGGTAATGAGTCAAGCGCCAAAACAAGGTATCCACCATAAAGAATCATCATCTGTTCATGTTGTTGGATTTGTCAATTTGAGTTGACTTCCTAGTCTGGCTTTGAGTGGCCAGGTAATCAGATTGCGGGTCACAAACCCGCTTGTTTGAAACATTGCTGGCAGGTCAACCCTGCTGTTTTGACAGTAGTAACTCATCATGCCTAGTAAGACTTGTACTTCTTGCAGGTTGATTGGTGAAAGCATTTTGTCAATGGCCTCAACTTTCTTGGTCATTGGGCAAATCCCTGTTTGGGTACCTCATGGCCCAAGAATTCAAGGTGTTCCTTGAAGAAAGCACATTTAGATGGTTTCAGTTTAAGGCCAGCTTCTTGGATTTTTACAAAAACTTCTTTGAGGTGAGCCATATCATCCTTAAAGGTAGCGCTAAAGACTATTATATCATCTAGGTACACTAAGACACATGAAACCTTCAGATCATGAAGGATGGAGTTTATGGCTTGTTGGAAGGTATCCAGGGCATTGCAGAGCCCTTGTGGCATACAGTAGGCTCAAACAGTCCTTCAGAGGTGATAAGTGCAGCCTTCTGTCTATCCTCAGGAGAGAGATCAACTTGCTAGTACCCAGATGCTAGATCTATAGCAGAGAAGAATTTAGAGCCTCCAAGGCAGCAGAGATCATCATCAATGCGTGGTAAGGGGTAGAAATCCTTTTTGGTTAAGGAATTCAAGCGTTGGTAGTCCATTACAATATGATGACCTCCATCCTTCTTCTTCAGTATGAGACAGGGGGAAGCCCATGAACTTTGGGAAGGAGCAAGCAGTCCAGCATCTAAAAGTTGTTTGAGCTCTTTAGACACCTGAGCGCCCTCTACTTGACTGCAGCAATAAGGTTTAGCTTGAAAGGGGGGAGCGTCACCAGTATCAATCTGGTGAATAACTCCTTTGGCTAGATCATAATCAGTGCAATCTTTAGCAAAGATATCTGAAAACTGATCTAGAAAATCAAGTACCTCCTTCTGTTGGACTGGGGTTGGTTGCGGGAAATATTGTGCAGTAAACAAGGATAGGACTTGGGGCTTGTCTTCAGGTAAGTTAAAGTCCTGGAATGTACCAAAGGGATGTAGCAATAGGACATCAGGAGCATTCATAAACTTGCCATAGCCAATAACCTGCCCTCTAGACACATGTATGGGGAGAGCAGTCAAGTTGGCTACCAGCAATTGAACAGGGTCTTTATGAGAGACGTCTAAGATCCCTGGGCAGAGGTAGAGTTTGTTGCACCCTAGCAAGGGAGGAGAGTACAACTCCAGTAACGTGCTCTCAGGTAACTCATATGATATCTGAGAGTCTAAGATAGCTTGAGATCCAGGGGGAATAGTCACAGCATAAGTGGCCTGTAGAGGAATCCCTTCAGACGCAGGACAAGCCATAGGAGATCACTTCATGTTGGAGGAATGGGTACGGTATTTTAGAGTGAAAACACCAGTGGGATATTCTAAGGCACATGTCTTGAGGCGCTTTCTGGGAACTTTGACAGGCTTCTCAGAGATCAGATGGACCTTGTCCCCTAAGATAGAGATATAGCCATCCTTTAAGTTGATGATCACATTGTACTCCCTAAGGAATTGAGTACCAACTAAGAGATTGTAACTCTCATTCTCCAAGACTATGGCAGGTGCGGCTAAGAGTAGCTTGCCAAACTGCATAGGAAGGGCAGAATAGGCCCCTATAGTGCAGGTCATTTATAGCTCAGATGTACCATAATACTGGTGATAGTTAAGATCAGGGGCAAGTTTGAGCTTCTTGACAAGCTTCAAGGAGACAACATTAACTGGAGATCCAGTGTCCAAGACGGCCTTGATCTTCACCTTTTAGATAGATATCTCTACACAAGTAGTGTTACAACTAAAGGGTGGGAGGACAACCAGGATTTCCTGAGCTTCTTCTAGCTCCTTGTACCACTTTTTGATCATTCATCTCAAGCCTGGAAACTCCTTATAGACAGTCTGGAGAGGAAGCTAGACTGAAACATTCTTGAATACAGCGTTAGCAACTTCAGCTGCTTCTTTGGAAGACTCTAAAAGCACAGGAGACCTCTTAGCTTGAGTGAGGTATGGACAAGAGACATCCTCTTTGGCTTCAGGAAAAGTTTTAGCAGTTGTTGTAGTTTTCCCAGAGCGTAACTTGTAAGGGACAGCAATGGTTTCAGGGACTTCAAGAACAGAATACCCATAGGCGTCAGAATTGTCAATGTCTGAATCATCCATGTCCAAGTCATCAGAGATATTGTGGAATAGCAGCAGAATGGGAGGAGCCTCAGTGTCAGAAGGCTCAGAGTCTGCTATAGAGGGGGTAATCAAAGGAGACTGGGAAGAATTGTCAACCAAGAGCGTCTCCACCTCTAGATTGACTGTTCTTTACCCCCTGCTTTTTGGGATCAGCCCCTTCAACCCAAAGATTGATGCAGTATCAAGAGTATTGATCTATCTGGATGCAATTATGGCAACCTTGGCGTCTAGGAGAATTCTGGGAGTCCATAGTGAGAATGTGAGGGCCACAGGAAGACAAACCAGAATTAGAGGCAGCTTGATTCTCCTGCACAACCGCCCCATAATGGATAAAGTACATATCCTGCAACAGCATATTAATGATCTTCATAGAGGAAAGCATGGCCTTGTGAGCCTTAAAGTGGAGACACAGAAGCTGATTAACTTTGAGGGCTTGAGCACAAGCCATGTAAGCTTCATGCGCTGTCAGCTGTTTACT
The DNA here is from genome assembly GCA_014839935.2 of Entomophthora muscae. Lineage (NCBI taxonomy): Eukaryota > Fungi > Entomophthoromycota > Entomophthoromycetes > Entomophthorales > Entomophthoraceae > Entomophthora > Entomophthora muscae. The sequence continues at coordinate 42,047 of QTSX02006421.1, forward strand.
AGTTATTAATTGCTTTCCTTCCATGTAGAATCTATCTGAAAATTCAGCCAGAGTCTCCTTGGGTTTGAAGACAATGTGCATGAAGGCGTCCTTTTTCACTTCCAAACTAAGGTCACTACCAAACTCATCAATCAGAAGCAGTTTTATCTCTAACCAAGTCTCAATGATGGGCAGTTCTGGCACTAACACCTCCTGACAGGTTGGGTGCAGGCAGTAAGAATGTGCTCCTTCTTAACCTCATCAGAGGCTCTTTGCATGCCAGTTTTGTAGATAGTCAGGAATGCTGCAATGGTAGATGTTTTGGGGACAAAGAATTGCTTAAAGGTAGGTTTGAAGTGTGCTTTGGGAGTTGGTCCACTGTTGTTTCTATTGAGTACATTTATGTGTGGGGAGAATTCCGCTTCCAATTAAGAGGGGGGCTACCTGGCCCCCAGCTGACAAACACTCTCATCAAGAGTAGTCAAGGTCTCAGAAGTGCAGGCACCTGTATTATTGGCAAAAGTGGTCTGTTGTGCAGTAATGTCCAGGTGTTGACCATGTGTGGTTACTACAGTAGAAAGCTCAGCCAATCAGGAGGTCAAAGAAGGACCCGCTGAGAGGCAAGGGACAAGCCTGTTGTTCACCAAATTGATTAACTCACTCATTTCTTGAAAGTCTTTGTCAAGACTGGAGTGATCTTGTTTCAGATGATCCACTTCATTGGCTAGAGCAATCAACTCTCTAGCACATTGGATTTGGGGGGGTTCCTGGCAGTATGGGGCAGCAGCCATCTTTGTCAACAACCTCAGCTGGACCACCAGCAGTTGCCACCATCTCGCGTAGAGTGGCAACCTCTTGCTGTAGCTCAGCAACTTGAGTTATCAAAGCAAGCACCTGAAGATCTGTCTGTGGTGCCTCTGCAGGGTGTTCCTGACTTCAGGTGGACGCTTGTAGCTCTCAAATGAAGTCCCATAGTTTCTGTTCTCTATCCATCAGATCATCAGATGGGGGAGAAGGAGGAACATCTGGCTTGGGCAAGGACAACTCATTTACTTAGTTTGGAGTTTGGCAATGACAACAGCAGTGGCTACCCTTTATTGATTGAATTCTTCACTGAGCTCACAAAGGCCTCTAGCAGCAAGGTCTGCCACTTATTGTAGTTGATTGAAGGAGTAAGCACTGAACACATTGAGCTGTTGCACAAGTTGCTCAAAATTGGTAGGATAGGCGTTCAAGGTGGAATCTACTTGGGTTTGTCAGGGCTGTTCTAGCTGGTGAAACTCATGTAGATGCTTCCTGACGTATTCAGGGATGGACTGGCACATTCTTTCAACAGAATTAACCAAGGGAGTTTGGGAGGTGACAGAGTTGAATTGATTGTCAGATACCAAGGAAAACAGGAAGTGGATCCACTTCTGGTACGCAGCAAACTGATCCCAGTGGTTTGTGAAAGCTGCTTGTAGGGAAATAAAATCTCCTGAATGTGGAGCCCTGACACCATTTGATGGTGGGCTAAGGCGGGTTGTACAAAGGATGACAATAGGTGCTCAGCGGAACCAGCCACTGAGAGGAGATGCTATGGAAATTGCAGAGCCACAATTGATTTGTAGTATTCTGCTCAACTGAACTGTAATTGGAGGCAAGGAATGGCCCCTTCACGGGCTATCCCAAGGGCTACTGCAATGACTTGTTCTAAGTCAGGGGTACCCAAGGGGTAGGCCACTAGACAGGGAACATTCCTGAGGTTCAGTACAGTGGGGATAATAGGTGGGTCTGCAATGTCTTCCTCAATAGGAGTACTGGTGATTTCAGGTGATTTTAGCTCTTGTATGAATGAGGCAAAGGACCAGAAAATGTAGTTGTGAAAGGGATAACCAAGGGGCTTAAAGCCCCTGTAGTGAGCATCATTTTTGTTGTGTTCTGAGGCACAGCACAGACACACAACAGGAAATCCTAACCTTAGGATTGGATTTGTACTAAGTCTTGGTTAGATGACAGGGAAGGATATGCAATTACCTTGCGGCCCTGGAAGAATAATCTCTACTAGTTGTGGCTAGAGAGAGGAGCCAAAGTACTTGGAAACACAAAGACAAAAATTTGAATAGAACTTAGATTTTATTGGTGAATAAAAATGGAATATATAGTGGTTAGGATACCACAAAACAGTACCAGGATGGTAGGATCACTTGCCACAAACATGAGTGGGGCAAGTGAGTTGCAAAGGATCTGGAAACCAAACAGATGAGCTTCCCATTTTGTTAACAGACTCCTTTTGAGGGGCAAAATCAAAAGCAAGATATTCATCCTTGAAATAACCCATCAAAGGCAGAATTGAAACATGGTGAATGATGGCATTTATGACAGGCTCATTGAGCGCCCCCTGTGTATTGTAAGATACAGACGCAGGCAAGGGAGGAGATTTGGTTGCAACAGCGGCATTAATCCTCACATTATATTTGTTAATAATCCAAAAAGTGATTAAAATGGTTTTGAGACTTTGAGGGCACACAGTTGCTATGGCTTTCTTGACCCTAGTGGTTACCAATTTGATGATCCCAACAATGGCTGTAGGCAATGGTCCAGGTTTCAGATTTCAATACCAAAAACATTCCTAAGTTTTGAAAAATGGCTTTAGACCAAACAAAAAGCATATGGTTCTCATCAGCACAGTATAGTTTTGAAACAGCTGTGACTGGGAAAATAGGTATCAATTTAATGATCCTAACTAGAGTAGGGATGGGCACCAAAATTGACACAATTTGTTGTGACTAATCTTTGCTTGTCATAATTAGTTTTGTGGCTTTAACAGTTGGGCACAAATCATTTTTTGACCTTCATGTCACATACAATTCATGCAGATTTGTTTTGTGTTTTTAGGGGGCAGTCACAATTTCTACTGCCACATTTTTTGCCCTGCTCCTAAAGTCACAAAACAAATCTGCATGAATTGTGATGTGATCAAGCACAATCTCATGTGATTTTTTGTTATATCCAATCATAAGTATATAAACTAATCTTTTTGATTGAAATAGATATATATGTTTTGATTAGTGGTTTACAATAATTATCTAAAGCAAACTATGATACAATCAAAGCTATCACTGTGAAACAATGATAGGTAAAGCTTTAATAAATTTTAGTTAAAAATAAAGTCTGACAACTGAACTTGCCTTAAATTTACATCCTGTGCCTTGCACATAATGAAACCATCTGTTTCATATTTGAAACCCATTTTATTTTTACATCCTGTGGCCCTTCACAAAATGAAATCATCTATTTCATATTTGAAAACTGCCTTCCTTTCATATTTTGTGATCTACACAAAAATTGAGGTACAAATTGTGACCTAGTCTAAAAGTTGTGGCACAAATCCACCCAAATTGTTTTGTGACCCAATCCAAACCATCTAGAAAAAATTGTTTTGTGACACTGTGTTTGCACAATTGCTGTTCCCGTCCCTACCCTAATAGTGCCACAAAGCTGTTTTTTGGATGTTTTGGATTGGGTCACAAAACAATTTGGGTGGATTTATACCACAACTTTTAGACTAGGTCACATTTTGTGCCTCACTCCATTGTGTAGATCACAAAATATAAAAGGAAGGCAGTTTTCAAATATGAAATAGGTGATTTTATTTTGTGAAGGGAGCACATGATGTAAAATTAAAACAGTTTTTAAATATGTGACACATGATATCATTTTGTGCAAGGCAAAGGAGGTAAAATTAGATAAAGTTCAGCTGTCAGATCTGATTTTTAATAAAAATTTATTAAACCTTTATATGCCATTATCTCACAATGATAGCTTTGATTGTCCACCGTTTGCTTTAAATAATTATAGTAAAACATTTATAAATATATATAAATGACTATTTTAATTGAAAGGAATTGTTTATATACTTATGATTGGACATAACACAAAACCACATGAGATTGTGCTTGATCACATCACAATTCATGCAGATTTGTTTTGTGACTTTAAGAGCAGGGCAAAAAATGTGGCAGTTAAAATTGTGTACTGCTCCCTAAAAACACAAAACAAATCTGCATGAATTGTGGTGTGACATAAAGATCACAAAATGAATTGTGCTCAACTGACAAAGTCACAAAAGCAACTGTACCAATTTTGGTGCCCGTCCCAACCCTAGACACTATGTTTACAATTGCTGCTCCCGTCCCTACCCTAATCCCAACCATGGCTGTAGCCAATGGTTCAGGGTATCTGTTCCAGAACCATTCCCGACTTGTAAAGGATTTTATGTAGGCATAAGTCAAGTCAGGCTGTTGGCTTGGCAATTTATTTAAAAAAGATGCAGCAATGTGGAATATAATCCAATTCCTTACAGCTCGAGTGCACTAAAGCTGGCATTAAAATAGACAGGCTTGGCTTTATATTTATTAATGATATTCGGCCTCTTTCGGAACGGTTTGTCATAGGGACTTCCTTGGTTCCTTTACCTGCTGCAACACTTTTTTGAAGGAGCGGTAGCATCTAATCAATGATCCGGCAAGTACAAGTAGGGATACCAACAAATCAAGGGGTAGGAGGGTTTAAGGACTTACTTTGGAGGGAGCAGAAATGCTACATATTTCGAAGAATTGCAGTATAAAATCATTAGTGCACTCTAGTTTGTTTGTATGCAAGTATGAGAGGTATAATCATGTCATTTCGAGGCATAAGACTTATATGCATGATCTGGGTTCCATTTCTTCATGTGAATGGAGTCTGGATGGATCTAAAAAAATATGAACATAATTTGGATGTGTTTAGGAAGTTCTTTGGATTTTGCAGCGAATAATCTCTGTATCAGTTACTGGGTAGCTAAGCGATTGCGTGTACCGCACTGCACTAGAGGTATAAAACGAACAGGGCGCTTTGAAATCATGCATGATTTTAAAGTTATCTATTCTCCCTCTTCTACTTGTCGCAGACAAACAATTCAGAAAAAACAGTTTTTCTGAAGCAAATGGCTCCCTACAAGAAGAAATGTTCGAAAGAACCCATTGGACCCTCGCGAGTACCTGGGCTTACGGTTGAGCAATTGCCTCAAGGTACTGTTGATATTGGATCCAAATGCAACAACGTCGTCAGCATCACTTTATGTCGCTTCAGGTTTCAGAAATGACCCCGCCAATGTCCCTGGTTTGGCCCACTTTATTGAGCACATGCTTTTTATGGGGACCAAACAGTACCCCAGAGCGTTTAAATTATTTGAAATCGAGGATAAGAATGGCGGAAGTATAAATGCTCTCACAGAGATGGAATCTACAACATACTTTTATAAGGTGGGCAACTGGGCTTTGGAAGAGAGCCTAGATATCTTAGCCGATACCTTTGTGGTGCCAACTTTTAATAACACCCGTGCTTTGGGCGAAGGAAGAGCCATCAATTACGAGTACAAGGCAAGTATAGGATACACCTTTGCGAACTGCCTACAGATTGTCTATACTATCTTAAGCAACAAAGAAAAAAGGGCCTACTATGGGACCTTACGACACTCTCATTGCTAATCCATTGAAGCAGGGGAAAAACATCAGTGGGATGCTCATTTCTCACTACCACAAGCACTACTCCTCAAACATCATGAGCCTGGTAGTCACTGGAAGTCATGACATTGCAACTCTCAAATCAATGGTTGTCCTTGATTCTCTAAAATCCCCAACAGAAACCTTCAGTCAAAAAGCTATCCACCACCAAAATATGACATTGGCACCAGCTTAGACTTTCTGGCAGACCCCGGAAATAAAGAACCAGAGATTACTTTACTTTTCATCATCAATTCGCTTAAAATAGATCGCCTCGCCCATCAACTCAAGTACTTTGCATTACTGCTCAACATCAAAGAAAAGGGATCTCTCCATAAAATCCTAGTCTTGAGAAAGCTTGCAACAAAATGCGGAGCTGGGATAAACATATACAAAGGAAGAGTTGATGTCACGATTACTTTTTCACTCTCCAATGGCATCAACACAAACAAGCACGAATTGCTGAAAGTTTTATTTGCCTACTTTGATGCCATCAAAACTCAGGGAGCTGATCAAGAAGTATTTCAAGCCCTTTTGGATTTCTTAGGACAAAAGTATATGAATGATCACTCACCCCTCGATTCAACGAAGGATCTTAGCAAAAAGCTCATCTTTGCATCAGATTTTCAAAATATCTTGGACTATTCCGACGCAACCCCAGAGTTTAACGAGCAAATTCTGAACGAAGTCGTTGCTTTATTCAACGCTAGCAGCTTTGTTCTCTTCGATGCCCGACCTTTTGATGGTCCATCCATGACTCATCCTTGGTTTGGTTTCAATTATTCAGTCAATAGGTTCAACAGAACATTCTTGAATAGCCTTGCTACAGTTAAGGCAGAAGACTACGCAATTAAATTACCAAAAGTCAACCTCACGACAACTGACGAACCAGAAGATGATACGTTTGAACCTAAGGCTGAGGTCTTGAAAAACAATTATATCGGCTACGCCAAACACATTACCACAGGCTCTCTCAACCATTCCTACTTTGAGTTTGAAATCAATTTTGATCGCAACCCATCACCTAAGCTCCAGACATACTTGCTCATCCTGAAGGAGATATTTAAGAGCATTTATACAAATTTGCCTGCCGTGGATGTTCCTTTATTTTCAATGCGTCATCAATCAATTTCACTTTTACTTGAGGATCCCAAAAACTTCACAAATATGATTTCTTTTGCAGATGCAACAACGGGCTACGAATTTTCCAACAATTCCTTTGCATCGGCAAAAGAAGAAGCGATAAAATCCCTTTCCAACAGCACAACCAGAGTTGGTATAGATCCAGAGATTTTAAACGCCCTAGTGGATCCCTTCAGTTTCAACAAGCAACAAATGGCAGAGGGGATCAGGAAAACTAAATTCCCGGAATTTAAAGCTTTCATGGACTCCAGTTTTGATTTCCTCCGATTTAATATCCTGGCATCCAACAAAGTGTCCGCAAAAACTCTGTTAGACATCAAGGCTAAATTGGAGAAAAAATTCTGCTTGAACCCATTGGAAATCCAGCACTCTCCATCCAAGCCCTTATCCAGAAAGGGAAACTATGTTCAAGTTACGGAAGGAACAAATGACACCTCGACGATAACCCATTATTTGCATTTGTATAACCCTGGTGAATTCGAAAGAGCTGCAATGTCTCTTGTCACAAGGGCTCTCCTAAACACTAGATTTATGTTTCAGTTGCGAACTATTGACCAGCTGGGTTACGATGTCCAAAGCCAGGTTACCAAAGTTGATTATGGTGGAGGAATTGAACTTTTTATCACAAGTGACCAGCCCGGCATTTACCTTGAGTCCCGAATTGAGGCTTTCTTGGACAACTTTGTTGATGAGGTTAGTGAGGCGTCTGAAGAAGCGCTGAACAAGACTTTAATCAGTCTGACCAAGGTTCAGAACAATTTACTCATAACTGCTGAGCCAGAGAGTCTTACTTCATGGGAGGCAATCAAGAAAGATATCGAAGCAAAGGAACAAGGTAATTTAACTACAAGGTATTTTAATAATCTTTAGAAAAAAACATTTTGAAATCCCTTCCCAATATCACCAAGGATGGTCTGATAAGCTTCCTTAAATCGCGCATGTTGAAATCTTCGCCCTCGCGCCTCAAGTATTCCTATCACTTGAATCCAAAACATCCGGGCAGGGTTATTCCTTCAAACTATACCCTTTCTGACTGCGGAACTCTCATTACCAACTCCACATTCTCTTATTCCTAAGGGTTATGCGCTTCCAAACTAGCTTATTTCTATTCTTGCTTAGAAAATCAGTAAATTGTTTTTTGAGGTGACATACACTTGTAATGATATTTTTTTTAACAATATGCAATAATTGTATCCGATAAATAATTTAATTTCTGCGGTGATTTAGGCAACATTTCATGTTGACAGTGGCCATGCCAGCACTTTTAATGTTGACACTGTAGTAAAGTGTGGATATTGCTTTTAATAATGCTGTCTTCTGGATGTCCACACTTTTTAATTAACCGTATAATTTACCCTAAACATCTTTAATGTAAAAGAATTACAGTAATTTTAAAAGCTATGGTAACAAGCGAAAATACTTCGGATTTAAACAAAAAAAACTCAGATGTAAACAAAATTAAAAATAAATAAATCTATTGTAAATCAATATAAATTATTACTTTTAATTTTGTTTACATCTAAGTTTTTTGTTTAAATCTGAAGTATTTTTGCTTGTTGCCATAGCTTTTAAAACTAGTGTAAGTAGTACACATGCAGTACCTTAAATTGCCCTGCACAGCAACTGTGGTAAGTTTGACTCCCTGGTACTCGACAAAGTGTCGAGTACCAGGGAGTCAAGTGCCACATACAAATCTATTAGTATTTTCAGCTTAACTGATTTTAAGCTGATTTTTACTAGTAATATAGGGGTTTGAAACCAAAAACTGAGATTAAATTTACTCAAATTTGACTCTGTTTAATAATTTGGTTAGCTAAAAGACAGATTTAAGGGATAACTTTATAAATAAATTTAATAATAGAAATGAAAAAACCTGTGATCAACACTCTAAAACAAAAAGGGGTCAGTTTGACACTTTTTAAGTCAAATCCTAACTTTATTAATAAAACACATATGCACTTATATAAATTTTATTATCTACTATCATATTTTCATTATTAGTGTCCATAGTTGTTGATTAAGCTCCCAGGCACCACTATATTGGATTTAGTAGTATAGACATTTATCAAATACCATGCTTGTTTTACATTATGTCATTTCCGGATTTGTGGATTAAGTGGTGCCACATAAATTAAGCCCAATTTATTAAGAGATTTCATATGTAATTTATAAAAAACGGAAACTCAACTCCCCCTCTGTTTGACTCTATCCACTCACCACATGATTGGTTTTGGATTTAACTAATCAAAGGCTCAGAATTAAGGCTAAATCTAATAATGACGCACTATGAATGCCACTCAACACCCATCCACTTGACACTTTAACTTTGGGATTAGTACATAGAGCTTCTTAATGTTGTAACCAACACTATGGTAAATAATTCACTTCCAGCTCCTCACAGCATACCTTAATCACTAATAAACTCATTCCTACTCATTTATTTTTTTAACTTATGTTGTATTTTTTATTTTTGAGCATATGAAACTGCCTTGCTTTTGGGTTAACTTTCAAACCTGTTTTAAATTTAAGCAATTTTCATATGTAAAAAACATAGTAATTTTATTTTTTTTTCTTGACTCTGGCATACTTGACAGTGAGAATTCAGCTTTTTCCAACTGATTGACAGTGCCAAACTTGATGCTTTATTATGTTTTGAATTGTTAACTCCCAATAAAAAATTCCACATAAATTTTTTTGAAATTATAATCTACTACTCTTCCTGCTACTCCCCATATAATTTTTATATTTTTTTGATTTTTAATTATACTTTTACATTGGTTTATCACTAAGATATTATGCTGAACCTAACATCTTTGATGCTTCATCATAAAATGTCAGGAATATTCCTGACATAAACCAGATTCTAACTGAAGAAAAATGCTGGAAACAAATAATAGAATGCCCAAAAAAGGGGGCAAAATTTGATAAAGAATTTCCCCATTATCAGGGGAAAAGAAAAATCAATTATCGGGAAAAACAGATTTTGGTGAAAACCGGAATAATTTATCATCCAGACAGGCGCCCGCCGCCACCGCGCAGACGCCTGCCCCACCCGCCAGCCTCCCTGCACCCAGCCAGCTGCCAGCAAGCCCTCTGCCGACCCAGCCAGCCACCGCGGGCCCGCCGCCAGCCCCCCACCTGCCAGCCAGGGCCCGGCCAGCCACCTGCTTGCCCAGCTGCCTGCCAGCGGCTCCACTGCCAGCCTCCCACCTGTTCGCTTGCCCCCCGCCTGCCTCCCAGCTGCCAACCTGGCCCCTGCCAGCCACCTGCTTGCTCTCCCACCCTGTCCCCAGCGGGCCCGCCGCCAGTCCCCAGGCCACCTGCTTGCTCCCCGGGCCCCAGCTGACGGCCAGCCACCCACTCAGACCCCAGGTCCCATTCCCCAGCCAATCAGGAGCCATCATTCCTGACAACCAATCAGAAAAGTCCCTGATAAAAAGGGAAAATATTGAGAATAATCCCTGCCCTGAGGAAGAAGGAGAAACTCAAAATTTAAGAACCAATCCCAATTCTAAACTTTCAGAAGAAAGGACAAATCTGGTTTCAAAGGCTAAAGATAATGTGACCCCCAACCAATGGGATTTAAAGGACCACATCACTTATCTAAGCCTAGACCCCAGCCAATCTGGACTCCCCAACCCAAAAATAGATTTGGGAAGTCCCAAGAGTTGTAATCACCACCTGACCACATGCCCAGAGGAAATTATTGGCTCCAAGCAGAATTGTCTAAAACCTCGGCAGATTGCCCAGGAACAAGGGTTTGGCCATCCTTTCAAACACCAATTCCCAATTCCCTTGACCAAACTTCTGGGGTCTCCAGTCCCTTGCTTTTACTCCCACTTGTAAAATTTTGCAAGTGGGGGAACACTATAAATAAAGGATCTCCTCTCAGTAATAGCTTGTTCTATTATTGAGATTAATACCCTCAATAAAAGTGAAATTTAACTTACCTCTAAAAAGTTAAAACTACCAATCAGCCCCTGCCAACCCTCTAATCCAAGGAAGATGAACCACCTCATTTTCACAGCTGTGCTCACAGCTTGCCTTGGGATTGGAGGCTACCAACCAGGTTCAGAGTTCTTTGGACCCTCCCCTGATGGACTAGGTCATGACCCCCACTACGACCCTGGTCAACTGAACTCATCTCAAACTGGACCCTGGCCTCCCTTGGTCTCTCCACATTTGACACTCTCTATTGCAATGTACACGTCCATGTACTACATCTTAACTTACTTTGCCGGGAGTTTTGGGAGATATAACATACATGCAAAGGTCTTTTGCTGGCTAATGACTGTGTATCCTATTGTTACCGCCTTTACTGGGTTCCAGTTCACCAACCTGCTGCCCTACATCCTGCAAGTGGTACCTACTATAACTGGGTATTACAAAAATCACTTATTTTCTATGTTTTAACCTTTATATCTATACTTTGAGTTTCTTTTTTGCTTCTATTTACTTTGTTATTTTTTTCTTGATAAATAAAACTTTAATTGCATATTTTTCATTTAAATTTTTCTTTGCTTTAAATCTTTGTATTTTATATCTCTCATACTGTTTTATTTACAAAACTAAACTTTTCTTTATCCAAGATCATCAAAATCCAACAAGCCTACCAAGCATCCAGCCTCAAAGGGCTCAAAAGAAACTGCCTCCACCCCCAAGTGTGTCAAGAACTCTGCAAAGGCAAAGTCTCCAACTCCATCTCCCCCACCCCATCTCATCCCACTCCATCTCATCCTACTCCTCCCCCCCCTCCACCCTCATCTTCCACATCCCCTTCAACTCCCCCAAGTCCTCAAATAAAAGTGATGACTCTCCCACTGATCACTCATTTTACAAGTCAGAGGTCAACTCCAAGCCCACCAAGGAGTGCTGTATTAAGAAGTAAAAGGCTGCCAAGGAGCCCACCTCTTCTTCTGTTAAGAAAAAGGAGGCATCCAAGCAGGCCTCAAAGAACCCTTCCCCTCCCCTGTCAGGGATCCAGTCTTGTGCGGCCAGCCTGTCGTTTTCAGGGGTAACAAAGGCCAGATTTTTTGCAGGAAATGCCCACCACAAGAGGGGAGCTAACTTTAAAAGGTACAAGGCAGACTTTCCCATCCAAGATCATGGGCCGGCAGCCGGGATTATAGTGCCAATCACCCCTGTGAGGGTGATGTACACAATCCCAAACAGCTTGTCAGTATGGTCGGTTGGTAGGTTGGGTGCAGAAGCAGGCATGGGTTTTGGTGTCACAGGTGGTTCCATGGACAGGTCATAAGCAGGGAGATAATTGAATTTTCCTCTGAACAACTTGGGTGTTGAAAATACCCACAGGCCTTGTCAGTTGTATCTAATAGCAGATTGTATGCGGGCCAGGGGATCAAGTTTGAGTATCTTTTCTGGGGTGTATACCTTGTATTCAGACTTCAGAGGGTAGCCAGTAAAGTGGATGGGTCCAAAGGGTACACCAGAAGGACGGAAAACAGCAGGCAGAGGGGCAGGAAGGCCAGGAGATCTCAAGCTGAATTGGTAGACAGCAAATAAAAAATAAGGCAATAGTTGTATGAGCCTAATTAGCATAATCTTTATTCAAAAATGGCAATAAGTTTGGAGCGCGGGGTCCTTGGGTCTATATAGTACCCCCCTCTAAACTTAACATTTTCCATGGGGGTCCATCAAGGCATTGGGAAGGCCAGGGCCGGGAGAACTGGGTGCTTGGATCCAAAGGTGGCAAAATGGCACCTGGCCTGGGAGTTCTTCCATTGGTCAAGAATCTCAATTTGGCTGCTTGATTGTCTTGCTCTGGTGTTGAGGTCATGGGACTAGGCTGCGGGCCTGTGCCTGTTTCCTGGGTTTGCTCTTGATTGGTTGCTGGCGTAGACTTCAAGTTCATGAAGCTAATAGTTGCCAGATTGGTACCTTCATTAGGCGTGGTGATTAATCCTCCATTTGGTGCAATGATTTCTTTGGTTTTTCTCTTTTTACCGCATGGGTAAATACGCTCAGTATCAGCTTGTGGGGGCTTGATCCCAGAAAAACGTGGGCGGGCGGTCCCGCGGTCCACAGGCCTGGCAGCCCAAAGGAAACCAGGTTCAGGGTTTGATCCCTGCTCCTGGGCCTGGTTTCTAGGGATGAAGAATTGTCAATCCTGACATCATCCTCCTGATGGCTCTTAACCCCTCCCTCATCTGACCCCCAAGATGAGCCTGAGGAGTACTCCAAGAAGTTTAAAGCTTCTGGTCATGTGGCTTGGGATCCACTGGCCATCCACAACATCTGCAATGTGGATGGAGATTTCAAAGTCCCCAAGCACTTCCCCCAATATTTCACAATCATGTCCATAAAGGGCGGCCCTGTTTACGTTGCAGATAATTACATTTTTAACTGTAATAATCAAAAGCATCAAACTAAAAGCAAATACTTCATCTTTGAGAATAAGACTTGCAGGGGCCGCCTGAATACCAAGGTCTAGGAGCAAATAACTGATAAGAAGGGGGAGCACACATGTGAGACCCCCCAATCACCTGATCACAAGGATGCTAAAGTGGTACCTTGTTCAAGTAATCCCCACCTCCTCTCACCTCCGCGCTTCAGATCTGGCCATAAAGGCTTTGCAACATCTTAAATCCAACAATCTCAAGTTGGTGCCAACTCAAGAGCAGTTGGTCAAGTTCATCAGCAACAAGAGGATTGCTGCCAATCCCCCTCCCCCCAAGGCCTCAGACGTCTTATCAGAGCTTACACTCATCCATAAGCTCAAGCAGCTTCCAAGTGGGGAGCGCTTCCTTCTTTACAACAATGGACCCTGCACCAAAGACTGTATAATCTGCTACACAACTCAGCAGAACCTGCTGGAGTTGAAAAGGGCTTCAACTTGACTAGTTGATGGTACCTTTGCTACTTGCCCCCAGATGTTCAAGAAGATCTGGATGATTTATGCCCAGATTGACATCCAGGTGATTCCACTTGCTTTTTTCCTTCTCCCTGGGGCCACCGAGGTCATTTACACCCATGTGTTCTCAATCCTTTGCAGAGCGCTTTCCCTCCTTCCCCCAAAAACAACAATGCCAGAAGACCCCCTCACACACCTGGGCTAACCCTCCTGCTGCTGACAAGGACCATGCCACCCTGGACTTGGAGGAAAAGATAAGGCTCAGAGCTCTAGGGCCTCACATGTGCATGATGGACTTTGATCCTTCTCAGCTTGATGCATTTGAGTAGCTGTTTAGCAGGGAGGTGCAGGGGTGCCACTTCCACTTCTTCCAAGCAGTTGATTGCAATGTGCAGGCCCATGCTGAGCTTAGTAGGTTGAGCTGGAGGGACACTTTGGACACCTGCAAATTTTTTGCTTGCACAATTTAGTTCCTTGGCTTTTTTAAAGCCAGAGCACACTGTGCAGGGATTTTAGGTTCTCTCAAAGGATCCTTACATAGAAAAGCATCCAGAGTTGAAGCCTTTACTTGAGTACTTTGAGCCCCAGTGAATTGGGAAGATTGTCACACAGAAGCAAGGCAAGGCCTGCGCCAAGGCCAGTTGGAATGTTTACCAGGCAGCTGCCAACAGGGAGCTGAAGACTACTTTGGCTCTAGAGGCTTATCACAAGCATCTTAAGGCCAAATTTGGGCTTCATCCAAAGTTCAATAAGTTCTTTTCTCCTCCTGCAGCATGAGCAAGAAAAACCATCTCCAAGCTCAGAGATCTTGCAAACTACGTCCCCCACAAAGCCTACCACCCAATCCACCCTCTTCACCAAGGCCATCCAGGGTGTGGCTAAGCACAAATACAAGGCCTCTGAGCTTAAGCAGCAGCTTGAGTCTATTGCCACTGCTCTCCTGGAAGGGGCTAAAATGAAAAAGGGGGAAGAAGGATGAAGAGTAAACTTGCTTACTTGCTTCTATGGTTTTAACTTTTAACTTTTTAGCTTTAATTTTTACTTTTTAGTTTTGATTATTCAGTTTTTAGTTTTAATTTTTAAAATTTTATTTAATTAGATAGCACTGATTATTTTATGTATACATGGTAGGTTTGAGATGAATAGTTATAGTTGAAAGTGAGTGAAATATCTTAATTTTTGTTAATTTACTAGTAAAACATAAGATATTCATATTTTCCTTAAATGAACTATATCAAATAAATATTAATTTTTCTTCATATTTTGCATAACTTCTATTGTTGTGTTTATGTTTATTTTGGTTCATTGTAATTTTAATTTTTATGATAATAAAAAATATTTTTATAATGAAGAGTGTAAATTATGTAGTAAAATGAGAAATAGTTGCTTATTTCTCCTTATTCTCATTAGTTAAGAAAAGCTTTATTGTATTTTTGAGCTCTCTGGGGTCACTTTAGTATATCATAGATGTACTGTAAATTCAGAACCTAAAGGTAAAAATGCAGGATTGTCAAATTGTTTTTGCGTGAAGTCACCAACTTAATGGAGTAATTTTCATCCCAGAAAACCTTCCTTTTTTATATAAAAGGATGAAAAGTATTCCAGTAAGTTGGTGAATTCACACAAAAACAATTTGACAATCCCAAATTTTTACCTTTAGTGTCAGGAAGCCAGGCATAGGTAGAGGCATTGGGTGGCTTGGGGTTGGGTTGGACCAAGCCGGCGGGTAAAGCCCACCATAGAATGGGTGCTAACTTGATAATGTAAGACATGGATTGCCCAAGTAATGACCAGGGTCCAGAGGTAGGGACCATGGAATCCACCATTCCTGTCAAAGTGATATAGAGTACTCCAAACAGTTGGGTGGATGTAGTCTCTGCAGCGGTGGGGGTCTCAATTGGGCGGTTAGGTTGTGGGGTTAAAGGCAGAGTCATGGGAACAAAGTAGGCAGGCAGATAATTTTACTTGTCTTTGAACAACCTTGGCGGCCTTTTGTACCACTTTCCTTCACGTCCTATGTATTTGGTTTCTCTAGTCCTGGCCAAGGGGTCAGCAATGAGGATGGTCTCCAAGCCGTACTTCACGTAGGCCGGGTTGGTCAGGTATTTGGTAAAATGCATAGGTCCAAAGGGGGCTTCTGGGGGACAGTATAGTTCCTGGGTAGGATCGGCAGGTTGGTCTCCAGAGGGGGTGGTTGCCTAATGGTCTACTTGAATGGGGTTGATATGGAAGATCACTAAGACTAGGTAAAGTAAGATTTTTCAAACCAAAGGTTCATTAAACTTTATTATCAAAAATGATGATGTGGTCATCACCCTACTGCTGGGGTTTTTATACCATGGGATTTTGCTTCTTTGGTTTTTGCAGGGTTCAGGTTCACAGACAAGGCACTGGCGGGGCATGGATCTTGGCTTAGAGTCTTGAGAGCGGCAGATCCAGGTTGTGCCTGCTCTGGTGAATAGAAGTGGCAATTCTTTGTTCTGCCGCCACTGTTCACTATGTCACCTGAGTAGTTCAATTGTACTACCCATTCTGGATGGAAGGCTTGCAGTTGCTGGTGGTCATTGGCAGAGTTAATAATAGGTTTTGTTTTAACCTCCTTAAGAAAAGCTACAACCTCTGCATAGGTCCAGATATTTGTGTGGCTCAAGGTTGACATTAATCTGGTGACCATTTGGGGAATTGTCCTTGGGAGACTGGCGGGTCTCAGAGTAACTTGTCAACTTGGGTTTGCAATTTAACAAGTGGGCGGTTTCCCGTCCACTTTGTGTGACTCAAGTAGTCTTTGGAGGGTCGGGGTTTGATTCCAGGGTTTCCAATGTTGATTTTGAAACTCCAGTATTGGCGCTTGGCAGTTTGGCAGGTATAGTAGTAGGTCCTTCCCCAACCTCCGTTAGTCAGACTACATCTTCTTTGTAGGTTTGGGTCTTCATTGGCACTGGTTTGGTGGCAGTCTGGCAACCATTCAGGGAATCCTCCATAGTAGGCCAGCAGGTTGCAGAGTAATTTAACAATTTGAGCCTGTGACTTAACGGATCAGCGGGTCCTGGGCCATCCTGGAGGGTCCAATCCGCCTTCAGGGAACTGGGGTTCAACTCTTGGGTTTTCAATACAAGTATTGAAATGTCATTCATGACATTTAGGTTCTGAATCTACAGTATAGCTAATTTTTTATATTAAAAGTTTTCAGAACATTGATAAGGAGCGCCTTTTGGGGAAGCTTGAGATATGGATTTAGGAGAGAAGAGAAGTATCTTTTATTGGATAATATTTTAGACTTATATAGATTGGGCTGTGGCAGAGATTTAGTCAGATTGAACATAGGGGTTGGTCATGTGCAGGATGAGTTTGAGCCACTGGATACTTGGATTGTCATGTGATATTGCTTGGTTATCATTCTTGGTATGTCAAACAGTATATTGGAAGGGCACCAAATTGGGCAATGGCTGGATGTTAAGTAGGTTGGCGGTAGCCAGAATGCTTGTACATCCAGACCCTCAACACCCCCCTTAAGGGGTTACTCTGGTGCATCAGGAGGGGGCTTTGTTTTAACGGCTGCCGCCTGATGCTCCTGGAGCTGTTTACTAGTTGGAACCAGTCTGGTTGAGTGTTCTCCTTTACTAAGGCAGAAACAGGTTCTGTGGTATTTCTTGACAATTAGGGTTTTGGCACCTTGGAATTTTACTAGATAGGTGTTGTGATCTGGTCTGTACTTGATGATTCTTCCTGGTCCCCTGTGTACTGAGTCTAGTTTCTTTCTGTTGCCAGCTAGAACCCAGACAGGGGAGTTGATGGGAAGTGGTTCCTCTGTGGAGGTTACCTTTTGTGTTTTGAGCCTTTTTATTTCTGCTATTTTAGCTTTGAGGCGTATGTGTTGTAGATTTGGTACTTGTTCTACTATGGGGGTTTCCCAGGGGGGATCTTTATGTATGGCTGCTTGTTGTGGGTAATTATTTCTGGTTTGTACCCGTAGGTTAGCTCAAATGATGAATAACCTGTTCCTTGATTGATGCAGACTTGGGAGACTAGTAATGCATGTTTCACGTATAGTGGCCATGTGTCTTTGGCTTTACCATCCATTATTTTCTCTAGGGTCCTGATAAGGCTGCTGTTTAGGCGTTCCACTCTGCCGTTGGCCAGTGGCCTGTATGGAGAGGTTGTGGAATGTTTAATGTTTTTGGATTTTAAGTTGTCATTTACTATGTGACCTGATAACTCGGTTGCTCCTTTGGTTATGATGTAGTCTGGAGTGCTGTAGCCGGCTATGATTGCTTTGTTAATGAATTGGTTTATGGTTTCTGCTTTATGGTCCTTTGTTGCCCAGCAGATGGGCCAGCATGTGGCAAAGTTGATAGCTACAATCAAGAAATGTTGGCTTGTTTTTGTTTCTGGGAAGGGGCCCACTATGTCTAGCCCCCAAACCTTGAATGGTTCAGGGTCCAGTACTGGGTTCACCGTTGGCTGGGGAGCCTTTGTGCTGGTGTATTTCTTGCACACTGTGCACTTTTTCAGAACATTGATTATGTCTTACTTCATATTGGGCCACCATACTTCTCTTTTAGTGTGAGGTATAGGTTGTTAGCCTTTGTATGGCCTATTAGGTGGTGATGTCTTAGTATGGTGTCAACTTTTTGTGCAAGTGGGATGTACAGGACATGTTTATTGTTGATGATTTGGTATACAGTGCCATTTGATACAGTAAATATTTTTTGTTCCTTGCTAATGTATTGTGGGTCAGTTGATGTGTTGAGGGGTCTTTCCCTTTGGTTTTATACTCAGTGTTGTACAGGTTAGGCCAGTCAGGGTCCAGGTGGTCAGGGCAATCCTCTCTAGGCTGACATAGTCTAGAGAGAGCATCAGCCGTGACCATCTCTGCCCCTTTTTGTATTGGATGTCCAAATTAAGCTGTTCCAGAAGGGACATCCATTTGGCTTGTTGCCGTGTGAGTGTGTTCTGAGTTTTGAAATAGATTAAGGATTTATGGTCAGTTAGTACTCGGACGTTTCAATGTCCTTCTAAGTAACATCTCCATTTCTTGCATGCATGATATATTGCTAGCAATTACTTATTGTGTATTGGGTATCTCTGCCCAGTGTTAGTCAGTTTTCTGCTTTCATAACATACTGGCAGGAAGTCTTGCTGCCCAGGCTGGAAGATGCGCAGGACTGCGCCAATGGCGGTGTCACTGGCATCTGACTTGAGCTTGTAGCACCCGTTGTTATTAGGGTATTGCAAGATTGGTGCTTTGATCAAAGCTTGTTTTAATAGTTGAAAATTCTTGTCATATTCTGGTGTCCAGATGAATTTCTTTTTGGCATTACCCTTGGTTAAGTCATTGATTAGTGTGGTTAGTTTCCCGCAGTCTTTGATGTATTTCCTTAGGTAAGCTACCATACCAAGAAAGCATCTAACTTGTTTAACAGAGATGGGGCATTGCATGTTATTTATGGCTTTTATTTTGTCTGTATCTGCTTTGATTCCACTGTCAGAGACAATGTGGCTCAAGAACAGGAGTTCCTTCTCCATAAATTGGCACTTACTTGGTTTTGCATAAAGTTTGTGCTTTGCGAGTCAATTGAGTGTCTTGCGGACATGCGTGAGGTGTTCCTCTTTTGTTTTTGAGAATATGATGATATTGTCAAGGTAGCATAATGTATTTGAGAGACTTTTAGTGCTTGGTTAATTATGTTGACAAAATTTTTGGGAGCAATGGCCATCCCAAAGTTTATTACCCTACACTCAAAGAATCCAAATTGTGTATGGAACACAGTCTTTGGTATGTTCTTTCCCTTTACTTCAACTTGGTTGTATCCTGAGGTGAGGTCAATTTTGGGAGAAAAATTTGGCTCCTGAGAGTCTTGAAACAGATCCTCTATAAGTTGAAGAGGGTATTTATTCTTTACTGTGCTTGCATTTAGTGCCCTGTAGTCAGTTACTAGACGCAGAGTGCCTTCCTTTTTCTTTACAAAGAACACTGCTGTCCCCATGGGGATTCAGACAGGCAAATAAATCCTTTTGCTAGATTGTCCTCAATGTGTGTTTTGAGGGTTTGGGTCTCCATGGGAGAGAGTCTGTAGAGGGGAGCAGGTTTGGGCATGGTTTTACATAGGTTGATGTCATGTTTGACCTCTTGTTTGGCGGTTTCTCTGTGAGTTCTTCTTTGAATACATGAGCGTATTTGTTTAGGAGTACCGCAAGTTCTGGGCATTAGATCTTGGTTGTTTGCATGTTATTTTATTCAGTGTACCTCATTATTTGGAGGGTACTATCTTTGGTTAGATGTTCTGAGTCATTTTGGTTTATGACCTGGACAAATACTGTGTCTCTTAGAACGAGGTTGTTGGGTTCCTTGAGGATGTTAAAATTGACTCTGTTGCATTTGATGGGCATGGTTTTTGTTTTCCAACATACACTGGGGTTTAATTGGGTGAACCAGTCCATGCCTGCTACAATGTTGTAGTTTATGTTGTTCATGACAAGTCCTTTGATGGACGTTTGTATGCCTTGGAGGTCAATTATGAAGGGAGTTATTTTGCCTTTGCGTAGAACTTTTGATTTGACTGCCATTCTGGCGTATTTGAAGTTGGATTTGATAACTGGTATTTTGTACTTGGTTACAAAAGGTTTGCTAACCATAGTGTGTTGTGCACCAGAGTCAAATAAAATTTTATGTGTATGAGATTTATAAGTGCATGGGTTGACAAGAAATTGTGAGCAATCTTTAATTTTTACATTCATAAAAATGAAGGATTGCGGGACACAAGGGATGTGAGCAGCAAAGTTTGTGCCTTGGTACAGTTTCTTGTCAAGTTGGGGGGAGACAGGGGCACTTAAGCCTGTTCCCCCTCCTCTTTTCCCTGTTCCTCTGTTTTAAGACCTTTGAGGTCAGAGAATGTGGGGTCAGATTCATAGTGGGTTGCTATTTCAGCATTGTTTACTTTGGCAGTGTCCTCTTTCTTGGGACAGGAGCGGTTTGTGCTTTGGCTGTGATTGCCATTGTTGCAATTGGAGTTGCTGTTGCTATGATTGGTGTTTTGGTGTTTATTGCCATTGGAGTTTTCTCTGCCATTACGTTTGAGGAGTGATTGCCGTTGCATGCAGCATATTCCATGTTTGCGCGTTTTTCTGTGTGCTTGGCTTCTGCAATAAGCGCGGGCATGGAGGTGTTGGCCTCTGGGCAGATGAGGGCAGCAACAGAGGGTTTCATTCTGTTGATGAATGAGGCTCTGGTGTATACGTTGTCAGCTTGTGCTGGGTTTTGGATTTTGCGGTGTATTTCCTCAAATTCATTGGCGTAAGCTGTGATAGTGGTCTTCTGAGGAAGATCTCTGAGCTGTATTGCAATGTCTTGGAGGGATTCAGTGATGCAAAAATTGTGCATGATGTCCGCTTTGAACTCTTTCCAGTTGTCAAGCTGGTCGTCAGTTTGTGAGCCAACCCAGGTGGCAAACCAGTTAGCTGCGGCCTCGTACAGGCGCTTGCTGGCTTCCTGGACCCATTTATCATGGGGGATGCGGCTGGAGCAGAGTTTAGCGGCTGAGTGGTCTAGCCAGTTGATGACGTTTTCTTTGTTTTTACCAAAGAACTTGTCAATACCAATGTATTTGGTGTTGGTAACTTCACCTGTTATAGGTGATTGTGTGTTTGTTTGTGGTTGAAGAGAGCGACTGTATTGAATAATCTTGGTGCATTCCTTGGGCATGACCTGACCTTCGAATATGGTGCATCCACTAGGTATATCTTTGTCAATGTTGTGGGTGCGGAAGTACGTTTCCAGGTCTCCTGTGATGTGGCCTGGTTGAGTACGTGAGCGAAGGTGGGCGGGTTTTGGTCAGTCATTTTCTCTTTCATGGGTGTGGTCAAAAAACCGTAGCTGCTACCAGTGATAAGGAGCATCTTTTGGGGAAGCTTCAAATATGGAATTAGGAGAGAAGAGAAGCCTCTTTTATTGGATAATATTTTAGACTTAAATAGATTGGGCTGTGGCGGAGATTTAGTCAGATCAAACCTAGGGGTTGGTCATGTGCGGGATGGGTTCGAGCCACTGGATACTTGGATTGTCATGTGATATTGCTTGGTTACCATTCTTGGTATGTCAAACGGTATATTAGAAGGGCACCAAATCGGGCGATGGCTGGATTTAAGTAGGTTGGCGGTAGCCAGAATGCTTGTACATCCAGACCCTCGACACTCCATAATCTGGAATAGATGTTTTGATCTGGCTGTGGCCCGTCTATTTTTAACCCATAGCTTTAGTGATAGGAATATGGATCAGTCAACCCTAATAGATCAGGATTTCCTGACACCCCTAAAACAGTATCCATGTATAATAAAGTTATAAATTACATAACAAAACTGGTTTTTTTACCCAGCAATGACTATCACTAGAAGGATTATCATAGTGGCGTCTTTTTAGGTTATTCTTAGTATAAGTGTCTTAGATTAATACTATAGGAACATCTTCTGGCACTATACAACAGGCCTTATTTTAGTTTGGGTATAAGCTCATTTTATTTAAAGATAAATAGTGTGATTTGAAATGAGGCAAAGTCAAGATGGCGTAGACATGCCCCACACTAAGTGATTTCATATGTAAACAAAGTTAGCAAAATAAGGTTTAATTAATTTGACTTGAAATGACAAAATCAAGATGTCGTATTTTTGAGATGCTGTAATATAAAATTATAGGTGAATTTTAACTATTTTATTTTTTATGGCTCAATAGTACTAACACAAAAAACACCATCTCATAATAAATTCAAAATATGTATCTTACTGATATATTAGAATCAACTTTATACCTGTCCTTGGATAGGCCATCACCTAGTTAATAATAATAATCTAATTACATATAAAAACTATCAGCTACAAAAATCTAGGTCTGCAAAAAGAAGGATTAAACTATTTTTTGGGGACATGTAAACAATAAAGCTACAAATTGTGAATAATAAGTATGAGTTGTAACTTACTGCCATTTGATCTATGATAGCCTTAGAGTAAGCATACAGCTTTTAATAAATCAAATTTACTGACACAGTTTACCAGGAAGGAGGCATCTTTCCTGCACTTAATGGAGGCTTGGTGGTATCAGAGAGCTTCAAGTGTCTAGAAGCAAGATCTGCTAACATGGCTTCATCTTTTTGGATGGTTGAGAAATGTTGAATTTGAGATAGGTTTTCAGGGGTATCACCATGAATCTTTCTCTAAAAAAATTAGAAAAAATGTTTTATTAATACTTACAATCCTGTTGGTATGTCCTATCCCAAGCCTAAATAAAAGGGTGAGCTCAACTGTCAAAATTGTTATCCATACTGAGGTAGCCCTCTGTTGAGTCCTTCAAGCAAAACACAAGCCTTGCAAATTAGATTGCTGGAAATATATCCACAACGCTCACAGGTTTCTAAACAAATATTTAAAACCTTTAACCTTTAAGCCTTACTTTGGGGAGGCAGCTTAATTGATGACTTTAGTTGGAAGGTTTCGCCTGAATGAATGATATCTTTTAAAGTTAACATCTTCTCTTGATAAGGCAATACCTAAAATAGTGGAAGGGCGTATGAATTCTAGGTCTTTAAGGAAAACTCGAGCATGTCCACGATATGCGTTTGGAGAATATATACATTCGGTTGAGAAATAATCAAGCTCTTTGAAATATGCATACCTACAAGTTGACGGTTAGAAAAATGGAGGAACGTAATATTGCTAGTTATATTAATCTGAAACATTCTTTTATCTTGCTGAAGCTTTATCAAATATTTGGTATAACTATTTTCAAATTATAATAAACGTATAACCTTCCCGATAGAGCTTACATGACTATTTCTTTTTCATATGTGTATTTGAACGGCTTAGATCGAGAAAGACCACTTTCACCGGAGGTGACTATTTCAGTACATCGCTGCAAGCGAGCAACATCCCCCCGAAGTACTAAAATAGAAATCTTAACCCAAGAAATTTTTTCAACCCAGTAACAATTACTTACTGTTCATTAATACAGTTTCAGCTATATCGTCTGCATTGTGTCCTGTTACAATATGGTCTACATCAAGCATAGTAGCACCACGATCTAAAGCTTGGCGACGAAAAACTCCGCAAAATGTACCTACAGAAATTTGATCAGCCTGCCAGAATTCGTGCAAAATAAGCTTATTACAATTGTTTTTCAACCCAACTTCTTTGACGATATCATCCATTGACCACTCATAAAGCTCTTTATACGATACGATCTTTAGAGGCAAGTCATATTGAATTTGATTCCTTTTTACGGTCTAATAAAAATTAGATTTTAATATAATAGAAAATTTACCTCTAGCGAATCATCTCTATATCCTGAAATTCCTTCATCGACAGAAAGGAGAACAAGCTCCAAACCATAATTATATCTATCATTAAGAAGCTTCATCACATAAGCAAGAACAGTTGAATCTATTTGGAATATTTAAGCGCGAAAAATATCAAAAATTAAGCGTGCAAAATATTTGTTATAAACCGCACACAATTTAAGAGATTCTCTTTAAAGTACAAATCAATTTAAAGCTGTTGTTAAAAGGTAGGTTATTGTCACTAAACCAAACAAATGATGTTTTTATGGTGAACTACCTTTTCCCCCAGAAGCCCCTATGGCAACTCTCTGCCCAGGTTTGAAGAGGCTGTTAGAAACAATCGTATTATGGATTTCGAGCTCGAAAACTTCAAAGAAACATGATTTACAAATGGCTTGTCCGGTCTTGGGCCTCTTTAACGTAGCCTTTTCGATTGTACATAGCTGACACTTTTTACTCATTTTATTTTCTATTCCAACCTGAGGTTTTCAAGTTTTGACTCGGCTTTATGGCTAACAGGGTTTAAGTGCTTTAGAGCTGCGGGGTAGCTTGCTACTGCTTGATCTCGCCAATGAAAATTTATAACTTTTGGGGTGCTTTCAAGCATCTCATGATCTAAGATTTATCGGCCTCTACATCTGCAGGAACAAATTAATTTAACATTTTTAAGTAAAGGCTTGAACTGATCTAATCCAAGCTGCTATCCAACGCCAATCAATTGGATGAATCTGCTACATAATAAGCCTAATTTTTTATATCAGGGAAAAGACATTAACTCAACAGCTGATTCTTAAATTTATGATTATGCTTAAATCAAGGCTACAATTAAGTATATGTTCGGGTTCCAAACATCACTTGGAAGACTATTCATCTAAAACAAAAAAGGTCTATCAAGGAAAATAAGATAAATAGGCTATATCACCAAATAAGTTTGTAATCTCATAGGTTACTTATTCCAGACAGAAGGCAGAATAGCTTAAAGAAATAAGTAAGCTATCTACATTATAGATTAAAATAGATCACTCCTCTAAACAGTTCTTTTTAGGTCAAACAATGAGCTAAAATCTTTTTGCAGTTGTTTAAGAAAATATTGCACTGATTTTACTGTTTTCATGTGTCATGACTCGGATCTCTTCAGTGCTTTGTCGGTTCTGTGGGATTTATGCTTGCTTAACAGTAGATATTGCTAGGTCTAAGAGTGATACTAATTCAACCTGATACCTTGGTTATAAGTCTTTACCACTCTCTCTAAAGGTTACAGCTAAAGTTGCTGAATTTAATCAAATGCCACTATAAAGATCTCAGTCCAATTAGTGAGAGAAGAGTTATTTATGATAAATTATAAAAATAACTCACTTTGTTTCTGACAGTGTTGTAACTGTGCTGTTTTGCAGTGTCACAGAAAAGGGAAAACTAATATTGAAATAGAGATACTCACCTTATTTCAAAAACCTTGGGTTATAGAAACATGCTTATGAAATTATGACAGCATCAGGATCATTTAAAGTAGAATATATATTTTTAAATACTTAAAAAATGACATAATATTGGAATTATGTTCCTAGAAACAATGGTATCGGAAATAAAGTAGGTTTCAAGCTATACAATGGCATTATTTTAGAATAAATAATTATGTAATATTTATTGTGGCGTTCAGGGAGAATATATGTCTTACTTTGGAAGGTAATATTATAGAGAAATGAGTTGTACTCCATATATAGAACTATTTAATTGTGGCATTTTGACTGGTGGACTTGGCTTGATATGTGTCAGGCACCCACCCACTTGGAAGTAATCTTCCAAGATGGTGAATGATTGCAGAGGGATTTAGACCAGTCACAAGAGATCCCACAGGCAGAGACATCATCCTGAGGTGGAATAGCTTTCTGAACAGGCAGTAACAGCCTGAAAGCAGATTGAAGCAACCTAGGAAGAAATACACTCCTAAATAGCTTAGGAGGAAGGCTGATGCCAACAGACAGAAGACCTGGGGTTCCACAGGCTTCTTGGCGGACTGATAGTTCTGAGTTCTTTCTTTTGGGGAGGATTATGGGACAAGTGGGTCACAATATACCAGACTCCTGGTATTACTCAACGCCAGGAGTTATCCAAGAAATGAGCTTTGGGGGAGGTACTAGAGTCAGCTTGTGTACCCAGCAAAATGCTGGCCTTGACAGCCTGCAACAAGATCATCCAAAAAAGCCATTTATACCCAAGGGACTCCAAAATGAAGGTCTTGGGTAATCTCATGGTTAGGATTTAAAACGTTTAAGTCAAACTAAAAATAACAGTATTCTGCTTTGGGTGAATGTAGACTTTATCAATTGACCAAATAATAGAATACTGTAAATTCAGAACCTGAACGTAAAAATGCGGGATTGTCAAATCCTTGGTCCAAATTTTGAATCACTTTTGCAGGCAACTCAGCTGAGTGAAAAGTAAAATATTAAATAAAATTAACCATTTAATTTGACTTTTTTGGTTTATTTAAATTGGCAAATTTCAAATCTCTTGAGCAGATAACTCAACTAACAAAAGACAAAACCCAACAAAAAAATGTGGGATACATGAATCAGAAATGCGGGATTCTAATGTACAATTTGAGATTTCCTGTATTTCAAACAAACAAGACACATGTAAAATAACAAAATCTGAAATTGCGGGATTGTCAAATCCAAGAACCAAGTTTCAAATCATAATTGCAAGGAATTTGAAATAAATATAATTTATGGGTGTCTCAAAAAGGATGCCAAAGGATCTAGAGTGGATTTGTGCTGATTCTTTTAGGAATCATAGGCATTCTCAAAAATCACCCTATTCCAATTTAGGACGGCTAAAATTTAGATCCTACTATTCACAAAATTAACATACTTAACAATAAAATTGACTAAAATGTACACGTCTCTTTTTGAGTTTAAAATTTTTTAATAAAAATTTATTATGTCTTCTTTCAACAACAACCAAGTCAACAAGCTGTTCCCTGGCCTTGACAAAATTATGCAGGGCTACACTGGGTCTCTTAACGGTGAAGCCTCTGTCTATGGCCACTCCCAACCCGCAGGCCCCTCTGCAAGCCCCACCCAGGAGTCTGTTCTTTCTCCTGCGTCCTCAAGCATGGCCCTGTTTGCCCATCACACACAGGCAGCTGCTAACCCAAATCCCTTATCAGCAATGGCATCTGGAACCAGCCATTTTAGCCATGGGGTCACCCAGAGAGCCCAGGACCCCAAAACAGCCAATCAGATGTCATTGACCAGTTCACAAGATGGACATATCCCTCCCCCAGCCAATCAGCCTGCAAGACGCAGAAGAAAACTAATCACTCCAGAGATTGTTCTCAAAATGGTTGAAAAGCAAGGGAAGCTTATGTCACTTGGGGAAATTGCGGCCGCAATGGGGTTTGCAAAGTCCACTGTGGCTGCAACCCTGCAAGCCCACGCCAACTGTGGCCCCCCTACCAAGAAGACCCTGACTGGTGCCCGTACTTCAACCAAAGGTGACACAGCCCATCCCCTTATGATGGCCATTATGGAACGTGACCCGCAGATGCCCCTGGTCCAGGTACGTCTCCAGTTGGGACTCCACAGCATCTTCACCAACAAAAGAACGGTGAATTTGTGGATGCACAGAGTTGTGGTTGCTGCTAGAATCTTGTCCAATCAAGTTCTCAGTGGCCCCAGTTTGATGGACACTGACCCCTACAATTCAACTATTATTAATTTTATCAAAGGAAGGGCAATGAGGGCCTGTAATGATGTAATCTTCCTGTTGTATGCTAAGATATCTGCAAGTATCCAAGACTTTGGAGAGAAGCATATCCAGTCTGACGTGTACAAGCGCGGCCCAATCTTGTATTGTTTTGTTGGGGTTTTATTGGCAGTTTCCCCATTGGGCGTCAATTATTACTCGGCAATATCAAACACCGCAGATGGGTATGCCTACCAGACGGAGCTCAAGGCCATGCTGGAGGAGTGGGCCACACAAAACACTGTGCACACAGTTGTACTGAGTGCAGAGATGGAGCAGCAGGAATGGGCTACCCAAGAAATCAGGGCTGCAGGGCATACCTGCTGGTCCTACCCCATCAACTACGCCAACATGCATCTTGCAGATGTATGTCTCTACAATTTTGGTTCCACCCTCAGGCGCTTAAAGCCTGCCACCTACAACAAACTATGCACCCAAATTGATAAGGGGTATGAGCTTTTCCCTTCTGCGTCTGTCCAGGACTTATTTGATCTCATCATCTTCTATGCAAGTGATAGTGATAAGTCCAGAAAGGACCCCTGTCTCCCCCCACGCCAGTCCATCTGTTTTGTCAAGCCAGTATATGTGACAGAAGAAGAATTCAAGCAATTGAAGCAATCAGCTCTTGCTGCCCCTTCCCAGTCAACAAACCCTGCCTCCCCAACCCCCCATCAAGCCACCTGCCTTCCAACCCTGACTCCCAAACCACCACCCATTCCCTCCCCACTATCTCTGATGCCGCCCCTCTCACAGGCGCAGATGAAGGCAACGTTCATTCTGCCCATTCCCTCCCCTTCCCGTCCTTTGATTAGTAAATAAATCTTTTCTTTGTGACAACTTATTAAAATTGATATCTCTCTTTCAATTCATAATTAATAATACTTTCTTTTTACATTATCAACATTTCCCATAATTAATACAATGTTGTACATTTTACAAATAGCTTAAAATTATGAGCATACATATTTTTCATCATCATTAATAAATTAAAGACAATAAACGTAAATATTGGATTAGAATATTGCAATTAGACGTCAACTCTTGATATTTTGATATTATGTGCATAACTCAATGTATTTTGTTTAATAAAATCCATTGTAAACTTGGCCTTTTCATTATAATTTAATGAAATGGACTGTGTTTATATTAGAGCCATTAACGCTTAGTACAAATATTGATACATAGTGCATTTTACAGCCTGTATATTTACCTATTGGTAATAATTCTGTAACTTTCAGTCGGATTTTACAAGGTAATAATAATGTAATTTATTAACACATTACATTATTATTACCTCGTAAAATCCGACTGAAAAGTTTACAGAATTATTACCAATAGGTAAATATACAGGCTGTAAAATGCACTATGTATCAATATTTGTACTAAGCGTTAATGGCCCTAATATAAACACAGTCAATTTATTTTAAATTATAATGAAAAAGACCTAGTTTACAGTGGATTTTATTAAACAAAATGCATTGAGTTATGCACATAATATCAAAATATCAAGAGTTGACGTCTAATTGCAATATTCTAATCCAATATTTACGTTTATTGTCTTTAATTTATTAATGATGATGAAAAATATGTATGCGTTGAAGATAGTACTATAAAAACCAGTTTTTTGATGGAATTCAAACAATATGTCAACAATCTATAACTTGATCAACAAATTAGAAGCACACCTGCAAAAGGTTGTTGAGATAGAAAGAAATATCAGGGAAATAGTGACAGGAAAGCTGGGTAACAAGGGCCAGCCACTAATCCAGTCAAAAGAAGATGCTCTGGATAAATTGGGAAATATTATAGATGAAAAGAATAAAGAAAAATTACTTAATCTACAGGGAACAATTTTATCAAGTCTAAAGTTCAACAACGCAGCCTACAATTTGTGGGAGTTCTGGCAGGGGGCCAAAGAAAACAATAAGATCAAACTAATTGAAGGAACAGAAATTCAAAAGGAAATCAACACCAATGAAGAGGAAACCAACCAAATGGAAACAGATGAAAATGAAACACAAGCAAGAAGCAGAAGCGCTTCAAGAAATACAGAAGCTTTATCAAATGAAAACCAAGAAGAAGCACAAGTAGCAAGAAATATAAGAAAAATTAAGCCTAGAAAAATTAATGAAGAGCATCCAACGCTCATGAAGTTTGCCAAAGTGGCGCCTGTGGCTGAGGGGGCCACAGGGGAAACAATTAGTAAGTCTTTTTATGTTTTACTTATATTTATTTTAGTCATCACCAGGAATGGGGATGAGGTTGCAGAAGTGGCGGCTTATACGCCGAGTTGGTTTTACGGGGGTTACCAGTCACTGGTGGCCCCTGTAAAGCAAATAAATAAAAACCAAATAAATAAAATAATTCAACAGAATATGAATAATTTTTTTAATATTGAAGCTCAAGATAGGGAATATTCACCACCTGCAGGGTGCTTGCCATGGATAAGGGAAGCATATGAACTAGGATCAACTATCAAAATCAAAGAAATGAATGAAATTTGCGGGGATATCAAACTGAACTTTGATGAATACATATACAAAAGCATTCAACAATTCCCCTTCACTAACATCAACAAATATGAAAAGAATTTAATAAAAACCGACTTTCAAATAGGAAATGAATATTTGAAATCTGCAATTTTTAATGAAGTTTTTAAGGCACTATCAAATAAAGTTGGGGATGCAGTCCTTGTGAATAATTTTAAACCTTTATTTATTTCATTTGCCAAGGCCTGGGGGGCTGATTCAAGTCGGGCGCCCCCTGGAACCCTCTTCAAGTTCAACCAAACGTCCTATATTAATAGGTTAGTGCAAACATTCAAAAAATTATGCATGTTCTCAGAAAAGTATACCTTGCAAAGAATCCACGTTGCGGTATACCTGGGAATCCTCCTCCACTGCATATTAAAAACCAACGTCAAAAAGTTGGAGGATGTACCTATTCAAATGGACATTTGCCGCGTAGCCCTCAACCGCCAGAAAACACCACAGGGATACAGGACAGTTGAGCATGTCCTCTATGATTCATTTGCATTGGCAACACTATACAGGTACTATGTGCCCCCCAAAAAAACCTACTAGTCAATTTGCTCACCCGCTTGCCTTTTATCAAACAATCAGCAACCACCGGGGTACAGGGCGCCACCCCTCTAGCAATCACATCCAGGGTTGTCCACCACGTACAGAAGAGTACGTGGATCCAATTAGATGCATTAGCTGAAAATTTAATTTTGGGGTATAATTCCCCGGAATAATCACATTCCCTTTGCAATTAGCATCCCCCCAATAAATATTTTCCCCTTGCAAATTAATTTTTTTAATTTTTTATATTTTAATACTAAATTTTTTAATACTGAAATATGTACTATTAAAATTTTACTATAAAAATTTTAATATTACATATTTAAATATTAAAAATATTTAGTATCTAAAATTTAATATTAAAATTTTAATAATACATATTACAATATTAAAATTTTTAATATCAAATATTTTGATATTAGAATAAATCACAATTTAATAAAAATAGTTAAATTTCAAATATTTAAACTTTAATATTTAACTTTTACAATTTATAATTATAATTTTTCTTTTAATATTTTAATTTTTATTTTAACTTTTAGTATGTAAATTATAATATTAATATATCTAAATATATTACAAGACATTAGTTAAAGTTGCAACCACGTCAAATATTAAAAATAAGTTAAAAATGTTTTTATTTATTAGCTCGTTGAATACAGGTTTATTTATCACATAGATAAACATTGAGAATTTAATTTATCTGCATCATGCGGCCTGCTCCACTATTGTTCTAAACAAATGATTGTTTAGAACTCAAATTACCTTTCCCTTGTAATGTGATTTGTTAAACATATTTGATATACTTGACCCGCGTCCTAAGTACTAATTAGTAAGCAATACATGAAAATCATTGGTGGTTGTGTTGTGTGGCTATAGTGGCACTGAAATAACAAGGATCAGATGATGACATGCAAGGTCCAATTTGTGGCTTAAAAAAGCCAAAGTACCATCAACAATTCACAATTATTTAAATAAAATAATTCTATTTCTATCTTTTTTAATTTATTCATTTGTTAGCGCAACAGTCAATATAATATTCAGTGCATTATAATAAAAATATATTCTTCATACCTAGTATAATTAATTTTACTTACCTTTTCTATGTATTCTTAAATGTCTATAATACATTCAAACGTCACATTATTATATATAAATAATAATTTTTGAGTCCTAATAAAAACAAAATAAATAAAAATAAAAACAAATAAAACCCAGAGCGCCCATTTATCTGATTGGCTCGGAGGCCAGGGCTTTAGGGAGGAAGGATTCTGAGTGCTTGTAAAAAGCTGCCACCACATTGGGTGGCATTGCAAATTGGCTGACCTCAAGAATATTGAATAGATCCTCAGTGTCCTGAGGAAGGCCTTGTTTCACCTTATTCTTGATCCAACCAAACACCTCCTCAATTGGATTCAGGAATGGGGAATATGGCAGGAGGAAGAGAAGTCTCATTGGACAATTGGTAAGTTGGTGGCTGGAGGTGTGGTTGTTTTTGTTGATGGGGGGGAATTTGGACACAACCAGATCCACTTTGTGGAGCCCAACATTATCAAGCACAACAACGTTGGTTGTGCCACTGTAATTTATCTGCAGGTACTCCTTGACAGCTTGGAGAAAATTGAGAAAGGTCCTGCTGTTATGGGAGCCTTTAATCATCTGATACTGGTCCAACCCGCAAGGACCAAGAAGCGCAACCATGGAATAGGTCTGGGAACAGACAGCTGCACAATGGGCTACGCCGTCCTTGGACCCCTTCTCAACCCACCCATGCCTAGACCTGAGTGAGGAGGAAAACAACAATTTGTTGATATAGAAGAACTGGACATTCCCAGTCTCCTTTAGTGCCAGATATGTCTTGGCATAAATGTGTCAATCCTCAATGGTCTTTTCACTGTTCCTATTGTACAGAGAAACTCTGAGCACCTTCCACAAGAAGCCCAAATCAACCATTGTTTTGTAGACAAGGGTTTTGGAAACAGAAAGCCCAAACTCTGTGGCAAGCATTGATTGGACAGCAAGTGTGTCCAGGTGGCAATCCTTGGCTACCCACTGCTTGATTGCGTCAATGTGAACAGGCTGAAGGAGTTTGGGCTGTCTTTTTGCCTTGGTGGATTTGGCAATTTGCCCGGTATTGCCATACTTGGTGTTGATGTTGGCAATGTATCTGGCCTGTGACACCAAATTGGGACGCAATATCCCAAACCGCCATTCCCCCGTTCAAGCAGTTGAGGAGAGCTTCACGCTCACTATCCGTCAACTGACGCCGGCCCTTGGCAGGTACCACAGCATCCTGGCTACCAGGCTCAACACAGGGGACGGGGACCTTTGTGTAGAAGGTGGGATCACGCTTGCTTGCAGTGGCGCTGTCAATGGTTGAATACACAATAGGCGCAGATGGCTCAACAGTGGCTGCCAATGGCTTGTAGGTGGTGTCAAAGACGCAGGGGCAGGAAGTAGCAACTCTTGGATCAAGAGTGCGGGGCCAGGTGACAACTGGGTAAACGGTGGAGGTGTAAGTAACCTCATTATTCCCAGTGACCCTGGTGTAGGAGACTTTTGTGGCAGGCCTTGAGAGTGGCTTCTGCCTGGGATTCAAGCTGGTAGTTCTGGCTTGGGATGCAGGAGGTGGTTGGCTGGCGCTGACACCTTGGGAGGCCTGTGTATTGGCATGACTCCCCTTGAGTTGGGTTCTGGGTCTGTTCTTGGACCCTCTGGGACGCCCTTGTGGACAGGCTGCCCCGCAGGCTGGTGCAGGAGCGGGTTGGGAATGCAATTGACGGTCCATAAAAATAAAATAAAAAATATATTTTAGATTAAATATGTATTTATTTGGAGTTATTGGTTTAGTTGTGGGTAGTTGTTTTCTCTTGATTTAGCCTTGAATAGTAGCAGAGTTTCTATATCCGTGATTTGAAGTGAATAATATTGTATACTTTCCGGGTTTGGATGATTTTAAAGTTTAATCACTTTTTATGTCTAAACATGGTTATTGAGATTGAATTTTTCATTTGATTTTAGTTGTGGTGGAGCTTCTTGATTTGGGTTGGTGTTTCCTAGTGTGCTTACTGTACATTAAATTTGGATTCCAGTTCCTGCAATTAATATCTGAGTTTACTAGTGCCATTCAAAAGTGATTTGAAATTTGGTTCTTGGATTTGACAATCCCGCAATTTCAAAAAACATAGTA
The DNA here is from genome assembly GCA_014839935.2 of Entomophthora muscae. NCBI lineage: Eukaryota > Fungi > Entomophthoromycota > Entomophthoromycetes > Entomophthorales > Entomophthoraceae > Entomophthora > Entomophthora muscae. The sequence continues at coordinate 75,907 of QTSX02006421.1, forward strand.
AACTTAATGAAAATGGTTGATGGATTTGAACGCTTCAAATCTGATTCCAGTTAATTCATTTTGTCCATTGGAAATATGCAGTTTGACTTGAACTTTGCAAAGTGTCTATGAGTTCCCGCATTTTCAAATATTCAAATAAATACTCAAAAAAATCAATTTAATTAAAAAAAGGCCATCCTGCAAAAGTGATTCAAATTTTGGACCAAGGATTTGACAATCCCGCATTTTTACGTTCAGGTTCTGAATTTACAGTATTGTATCCTTTCTGGGTTTGAGTATTTTTACATATCACTTAATTTCACGTCTAAACATGGATGTTGAGATTGAATTTTTCATTTGATTTTATCCAGAGTAGGGCTTCTTGATTTGGGTTGGTGTTTCCTAGTGTGTGTACTGTGCATTCAATTTGGATTCCAGCTCCTGCAATTAATATCTGAGTTTACTAGTGGTATTCAAAAGTGATTTGAAATCCGGTTCTTGGATTTGACAATCCTGCAATTTCAAAAATATAGTAAACTTAATGAAAATGGCTGATGGATTTGAAGCGTTCAAATCTGATTCCAGTTAATTCATTTTGCCCATTGGAAATGTGCAGTTTGACTTGAAATTTGCAAAGTGTCTACAAGTTCCCGCATCTTTAAATATTCAAATAAAAATATAACAAAATCAATTTAATTAAAAAAAGGCCATCCCGCAAAAGTGATTCAAAATTTGGACCAAGGATTTGACAATCCTGCATTTTTACGTTCAGGTTCTGAATTTACAGTACTGTGATGTAGACAAACCCCAACTTACCAAAGTCCTGAGCAGGAGGTGTTTTGGGTAGGGGGAGTAGTAGGAATCTTCTTCATAGCAGGCAGGATGGTCTCTTTAGCACAACCAAGAGGGAGATCCAGATGATGAGGGTGCAAATACTCCAAGTCAAGAGCGCAGGGTGGTTTGACTGAGGTAGCAGGAGTATACCCAGGAGGGTACAGATAGGCAAGTTTATATTAAGTAGAGAATTCACAAATAGATGCAAACAGAATAATTTACTTTTGAGCAAAAATAGACCATTTCTGCCAGAAGATAATGATTTCTGGGCGTAAACTTGTTCTATTTAGGATGTCAACAGTGAGAAGGGCTTCCTCTCTCACTGCTTATACTTACTGGTAAAGATGCAACCTTTTGTGCCACCAGGGATCTGGCAGCAGCATTTTCAGTCAAACTGACTATTTTACCTAGGAATTGTGCACATAAGCTTAGGGAGAGATTATTATTGGTCAGGATAACAGGAACCTTGCTTGAGCTACAGCATGCCAAGGGGCCACAGATATTTATAAAACCTGCAAGCAATTGAGCGCCCAATTGTGTGATTGAAAAATCACGCTCCCAATGTATAATTCCCAATAATTAAGAGGCCCAAATTTGTTAATAGAATCAAAGCCAGAGATTTGAGGCTTGTGTGCCTCTCAAATCCTGGGCCATTCATTAATCAAAAGGTGGGTTTCTTGCTCTGTGAGACAATTGGTAATGATTCCCAAGCTGTGGGGTGTTTGGCCTCTAGGAAGGCCAGCTGATTGTCCAAGGCATTCTGGGCCCTGGCAGTAAGCATGATGAAAGATTGGATGTGGATGTGGTTTTCATTCAGAATCAGATGTATTCATGCATCAATCAGTACCATGGGAAAACAGAGCCCACATTAAGAGTAACATGAAAACAAGCCTGAACCCCTGAAGAGGAAATGAATATAGATTTTTTAAAAGAGGCAATTTTGGAGCTAGGAAGATCAAGACTGAGATCTACAAAATCAACTGGAGGCAGGAGCAAATCTAGGAGCCATGAGAAATGAGGGACAGTAAACAGGGGTCATCAGGAAGAGATGATGCCATCCAGGTCATGACAGGTCTAACTTACAGGTTCACAACGACAACCTCCAGAATTAACTCATACAGAATGAAACATTCTCCATGTTAACAATTCTTAAAAATATTTTTCTTATTTTCAATATTAAAGATGATTTTTTTCTTGATTAAATAATTATCATTGGTATGGGAAGCAATGTTTGATTTTTATTTTGAGCTTTTAATTGAAATTATAAAAGATAAAGCAAAAACAATTTTTGAAATTGTCGACATGGAGGATGTTACATTCTGTATGAGTTAATTCTGGAGGTTGCCGTTCACAACAGGGACTCATAGCCCCCAGTGAAAGTTCACAGTGAAAAAGATAATATTTTTAAGGTCAAATAGCTTTATTTGAGGGAGAAATATATCCAGAAACAAGTTTCTTGGAAGAAACAGAAGAGCCTTAAAAGTTTTCAGGTTGAAGCTCAGAGGTTTCTGACAGCTCAAGGAGAATATTCTCACTAAATTTTCCCACTTTGATTTGGGAATAATTATGTCACTATTAATGGGTGAATTTTGGCAGCCAGAGGGCTGATCACTATCTGCACTAGAGGTCATGTATCTTGATGCAGGAAGCATTAATTTCTGGAAATAGAGGGGGAGGAACAATTGGTCTTCCTTCATTTAGAATGCTGACTGAAACCCATTTATGATCAATTACCTGGTTCCAATTGTCTATGACTTTCAGTGGTTTTGCTGATTTCTGTTGCTGACCTTTCTTTTTTTGTTTGGATGATCAATCCCAGAGGTAAATCTCACTACTGTGACAGAGCTGGTTTGTTAGCATCTTGGGATCCTGATGTTACTGCATGACTTCATGTGTTGTATGGTTGATATGCATGTTGTGTATTTGATTTGCTTCACCCATCAAAGCCTGAATTTATGTTAATATTTATTGAACCACATGCTTAATGTCATATTGTGTTCTATGTGTGGCTTTAGTTTGCTCTAATTTGACTTTGATTTGTCCATCTCAACAGGTATGGAAATTACAGCACCATAGTTGGGCTTTTTGGCAAGTAGCTACCTTGGTTCTGCTCTGCTTTTTGAGGATTTTTTTAAGATCACATGTGGTTGAGTCAGTAGCAATTGATAGATCAGTAATGCTGTTTAAGCTGCTGGTATCAGGTATTTGGATGGTTAAGCAAAAAACTTAAATAGCTGGGTTGAGTATCGGGCTCAACCTTAAAATATAATTGGACTCTAATTCACTGGACAAATAAGTCGTTACTCAATGGTGCTCGAAGTCCTGATACTCTGTGGGAGTTTTCATTGGTCAAGGTATAATTCTGAATGACAGATCGGTCCCATCTATTTTTATAGGCGGAACTGCGAATCTGGTCTGAAGGGGGACTTAGCCACTATCTAGTTTTGGATTTGGGCCACCGAAGCGATTAGGTATTCCAGGTTGACGGGTCAGCAAAGCTTGGCAGCTGACGATCCAAGCTCTCGTATTTCCAATAATTTCTTATAGACTAGCTTGATGCCTGATACTAAGAATCCATCAGATAGCTATAACTTGGGTGCCTCAAGAGGCACCAGTGGAAGCCCCTCGCCGGTGCGAAGTGCATCTCCACTGGATTCCCGATCCAACCTGATTTCTTTTGATTCTGCCCCCTTCCTACCTCCAAGGAAAAGTGAAAGCCCCAGATCTTCCAGCCCCCGAGAAAGCTCTGCCAGCCCCATCAACCCTCGATTTTTCGACCCAAGTTTGCAAAGGCTTCTTTGCCCAGTTTGCAACATCTCCATGGCGAACCTCACCGATCTAAACCGGCATGTCGATATTGAGCATATGGAGAAGGCCCCGCCCGCTTCAAGCAGCCAGTATTTCTCAGACAGCGAAGAGGATGTTTCCGATACGATAATCAGCTGGTTGAAGAGCGCCCATCAGAAGGTGTTTGTCCCGCTGTCCAAGAAAACCCCCAACCTTCAGCAGCTGCAAAAGCTCGCTTCGGGGAGCCATCCCGACGTGGTGTTCCAGACCCATCATCAGCAGGAGAACGAAAACCTGAAGCCAATCGCCCTTCCCGATCTCCCAGAATGAACCGCCGGCGATCTATACCGCGCATTTCAAGAGTCTCAGCAGCGCCTCCCAATGTGCCGATAGGGAGTGTAAGAAAAGCCTTGGCATCCTAACCGGAAAGCTTAACTGTCGCAAGTAAGTTTTAGCTATTTAATCGGCTCAAATTCAATGTTTCCTGATATTATGCTGAAGCAAACATTTTTAATTTTTGGCCATTGTTTTTATAGATGTGGAGAGGTTTTTTGCGAAGATCACTGTAGCCTCCAGATGAGACTAGATCAGCGTGCTAGACACGATTCAAAGGATGGGCTATGGGGGCGGGTTTGTCGGAGTTGTTTTACTACCAAAGCAGGGTTTTTAGATGATGAAAATGTCAAAAGCCGTGATCTGTTTAAAGCTTTTGCTGCCGCTCGCTCTAAAGTGATGGACAGGCGGCAACTAGAGTCGAATCGCATTGTATCGCGGCTGGAAAGGATCGCTTGCGCTCCTGGAGGACCCTCTGGGGCTTCCGCCAAAGCAGTTGTCAATTGGCAGCCTGACGAAGAAGCCAACGCTTGCCCTTTTTGTAAAAAGCTATTTCGTCCTTTGACTCGAAGGAAGCATCACTGCCGCTTATGCGGTCGTGTAGTTTGTGGAGAACCTTCATGTTCTATCAAGGCATCTCTAGCGGCGCTCCTTAAAGAAGGTAGGCGTACACTTAGCAATATCCTAAATCCACAGGACCTAGCATCTTTGACCCAAAGGTCAGTATCCTTGCTTGCGTTGAGTGTATCTCACATGTCAAGAGACGACGTGGTATCAAAGCTGATTCTGAACCACTTGTAGCTACGATTCATACACAACTAAAGATCCACCAAGAAACCATCTTACGGCATTTGCCATCATTTAACAAGTATATAATCACTATAAAAGAAAAGGAGGTGAGACTCACTAATGATGAAGATGTGCGTGCTGCACTTCTGTTACGTCAAACCCTCTTGGACGCATTCTCAAAGTACGATGCATTAAGGCAGCGTTTGTTGACTGCAAAGGCCACAAACGCTCTTCAATCCCGACTGATTAGCAGCTTAGGTGCCTCTTGTGTCCAGTTTCTTCAGACCAACACTGTTTCTCTATCTGCGCTCCCTAGGCTGATCAACTCTCCCTCCAAGCCAAAAGAGGCCGAGCCCACGGTCATTAAGCTTGACCCTGGCCAAATGGTTATTGAACAGCAAATCGGTGTCTTCCAGGAGCAAATCGAAAATCTTCAATCTCTTCTAGAAGAAGCAACTTTACTTCGCAGGTTGGATGACGTCAAAGCTCTTAATATCTCTATCAAAGAGCTTTCTCAAGAAATAGAGGCCTTGCGCTCCCAGCATCAGGGTTAAGACGCTAAAGCTTTAATCTCCTTCCATTGCTTTCCCATAAACTCTACAAATGTACATAGTTAATCAATGCCTCTAAATAGTTCACAATGGCCACTGGAAAAGGTATTCTTGTTTTTATTTCAGTGGCCTAATGAGGTTAGGCCTGAAGACATGATTATGCTTATCGACCTGAGCGGGTTGTTATGAATTGATCAATTTTGGTTTTCAACACAAGCCTTGACTATCTAGTTTCATTTAATCCCTTTTAGTATTGAAGTATTTATAAAGATAAACTTCCATTCAAGGGAGCGTTCAAAGCCCAGTCTACGCTTACAAATCTAGTATCTTTGCAACATAAAGCCTAGTTCCACTTTCAACGACTCTCAATGGGAGTCGTGCAGTAGCAGTCTATATAGAACGTACAAACCGCAAAAGGAACTGTTTTGGAAAGTCATTCCAATTTGATGTTGAAGCCAATGAAAATTTCAAAGGATGAATTTTATTCAAAGCACAATTTTCAACCAGCTATCAAATTACAAATTTTCATACGGCAACAGCTGCCTAACTCAAAGGATGCTTGGATATAAGCTAACGTTCATCCCAAAAAGCTTTTCTTCATCGTGATTAAGCAGCTCTTAAGATTTATTATTGTAGTCAATATGCTACACCTCCATGCAGAACGATCGTAATCAGCAAGCCTCCTTTAAAGTTGAGCTGCTTTGTAATCTTTGCTGGGAGCGGGGATATAATTTCTTCAGGCTTGTAAGTTTTGTCAAGGTTTATGAATGGCTGTACTGCTAAGTTAAGTAGGTATAGCCTTTACTAGTCTAATATGCCACTAGATATCCCATACCATAAAAGATAGTCTCAGTATAACTTATTGCTGAAACTTGATTGTATATACATATGAAGCTGTACTGACAGTATAAAATGATGATAAACAGGGCAATTAAGATTGAAAGTCACTTCCTTTGCCACAATATAAAAAACCATATTCATTAAGTTCCTTTTAAGTATATAGTTTTGCTTTTCTATTAGTTCATAACTATCCTGATTAGAAAAGAAACAAAAGCTCTTAAATTTGGTATAAACCTCTACTAGTTAAGATTGGCTTAAGAAGGAGTTTTAGCCTAACCACCCGAGGTTATAGAAGTATCTGAATAAATACAACTTGTTGAGTTTACAGAAGTGAGAGGCTGATGGACAGAATTAAGGTTTCACTCAAATTTCAAAAATCCTCAACCTCCCTAAGTTCAGCCAGCCGGTTTTTTAGGCGCTCAATATTTTCTCTTTTGATGGCTATTTTTTTACCAAGCGCCCTATTGTCGACACTAAACACGAATCGATTAGCGCCAAGTAGGCTGGGTGGAATAAAAGTTTGAACAAATACCTCAACCGATCCTTTTTCGCAGCCTTAACCTTTTCCGTCAGTACTTTGTTGGATTCTGTTAATTTTTTGCACTGGTTCAACAAGGGTCCTAACGCTTCCATCTATTGAACCAAAAACAAAGCATGCATTATTAATTAAGCCAGATGCCACTATATGGTATGTCGGGAAAAATTTACCAGTGCCGCAGTGTTCTTCTTAAAAGCAGCGGTCTCCGAGTCATTTTGACTTTTGAATAAATATTAGTCAAAGCTGACGCAAAAAGTCCAAGCAGTCAATTTCGTTAAGCTTCTACAGGTGGGAAAGTTTAAGCAAGTACCTCAAGGTTCTAAATTTTTCACCTTGGCTAGAAAGCAGCTCGTATTGCTTTTCATTGCCAAGTATTTCCTCTCGGAGCCGAGATATCTTGAACTTGAAAGGGATTAGCGAAAGTTTAAGCCTTGAAAAATAAAAAGTCATTCCCATTAGAATTATTCCAAGCATTCAAAGAAATAATAAAAGATTCGCGTGACTATATTTTGTTGGTTCGATTTGAGAGGCAGATTAAAATGACCTTTAGGCAAACATACCTTTAATGCTGACAATTCATCCTGAGAATTTGCTGAATATTGGGGGTCCATGTTTTATTCACTAACAATGATAAGTGCTGGAACCTCTTAGACCTGCAGTTTCAAAAAAGGTGATTTATTTTATTTACCAGGAAAGCGTAGTTACAAAGATTATAGGTGTTCGTAAATGTTTGGGTCTTTGCTTTCGCTACCCTTTTTAGCTTCAAGATTAGGAAATATCTGGATTTGAAGGATATAAAGATCTAATACCAATCATGACATCATAAATTATACAACCATCTTTAAAGATAAGGCAACTGAATATTTCAACTGTTGTTTTAAACCCTTTGAGTTATATCAAAATAGATTTCGAAGCTGTAAGCTGTTTTTATACAAGCCCAGCACTTATTTAGAACCCAATTTTTCATCAGGTTTCATCTATACTGTAAGCTTTTAAAGTGCTCCTAAAACGTCTGCTCCAAGTAACCCATACTTGTTTTCCGGATTCTTCTTTCTTCGAGTTTTTTTTAAGATGCCCAGTTTATGGTTTATTCCCTTAATTCGAATCCCCTTGCTCAAAAGCCAGTTTCTTTTTGAAACACTGTTTTATTTTTATAAGCTTCGTTTTCTAAAGCATTGCAGTAACTTATTTTATAAAAGCATCTATTATAGTTCTTCCTTGCAATTAGCCAAGCATGCCTTAACGCTTCAAGTCTTTATATTTTTCAAAGCATAATTGAAAATAGATTCAAACTTAGAAACCTTTATGCTATATTTCACAAGAAGTTTAACTTTATAGGACTAAAGATACCGAATAGAAAGTTTCTCAGTTTACCCTGTATTAGTAAGGTTTTATGCTCTGTAGGTGAAAATTATGATTCAATAAAATGATATACCAAGCTTCTATAAAAGTATATACACTCACTTACGTATGCTTAATTGAAATCAAAATATACTCACTAAGGCATAGTATTACAGATAGACAGAAGTTAGACCTTTCGATTGCAGAACTGGCATTTACAAACCAATGTATTTTTATTCGCTTCAAAAGCATTTGCAGTTCAATGCCAAGGCTTTACTTCGCCGGTCCCCTACGCTGTTATTCGCTCGCAATACTGCACATAAACCGTGCTCTAGCCAGGCTAAACAAGTTAAAGTGGAGTCCAGTGATGAAGTCATAAATATAACCACGCCTCTACCCATGCGTAGTGCGACATGTTTTTTAGTTGGGATGGCATGTAAACTTTTCCTCAAATTGGCCTGTTCCCAAGTGCATCTGCGCAATTTCGATAGGCTGCTTAAACAAGTGGAGTCGAGAGCACCTGGCACAAGCCTGATAACCATTCAGAACCATGCCACTACACTAGATGACCCAATACTATGGGGGGCTCTTCCCGCTCGCTCCCTAGCATCCCCACACCTGGTCCGTTGGTCTCTTGCCGCCAAAGAAATCATTTTTATTAACCCACTCTTCAGCGCTTTCTTTGCTGCTGGGCAAACCATTCCTATAATTAGAGGTGCCGGGTAAGTCCATGCAAAAGCCGGGGTTAAATAGTTAGGATCTACCAGCCAGCCATGGATGTAGCACTTGAGCTTCTAGACAAGAGCGGGTGGATTAACATCTACCCCGAAGGAAAGGTCAACCGTGACAAGCCTCTCCTTCCTTTTAAATGGGGTGTAGGTCGCTTAATCCAGGAAACAGTCTCCACTCCGATCATCATTCCAATCTATCACTCAGGTGAGATACTGTCTAGCTTGCACTGAATATTTTAGGCATGCTCAATATTTACCCTGGCGATGGCGTTATCCTCCCACGGCTTGGCAAGCAGCTAGTTGTTTCGGTCGGTTCTCCTATCAACATCCGTGAACTACTCAAGGACGATGCTGGCTTCCAGAACATCTCGCCAGATGATACTGACAGAGCTAGATCGTATATAACTAACATAGTAAGAATGCAGCTAGATGACCTTAGGGAGGAAACCCTTGCTTGGATGCAAGAGAAAGGTATCGACTCTGGCTTCCGTCCCAACAAATAGCCGCAAATAAATCATTCAGAGTAGCCAATTTACCCTCTAAAACAAATGGTGTGCTTGAAACACCGTAGCTTTAAGATACCCAGATGGCCGCATTATCAGCCTGAAACCTTTTCCATTGACCAAGTAAGTATTCCTCGTAAGAACTTTGATGCTGATCCTTTGATCAGCCCAGGGCTTGGAAGTGATGACAAGGTGACCTACAGAGAGAAGAGAATGAAAGAAGGGTATTTTATTGAATAATAGGTTTAGCAATTAGCTAAAGTTATTCTGGCTTGACCCTACTAATGCTCAAGGATCAAGTATCAGTGGTGAAGGTAAGGTGGCTGATTGCCACATGACCGAACTATTGCTTTGTCAAAGAGGAGGATGAGGACCACCAAAATAGAACTTTGGAGGGTTCGAATATGCTCTCTTGACAGAAGGTAGGTATTTTACATGTTCTAAAGAGCAAAGCATTATGGCAAATGTAGATTACTCATCAAGGAAGAATGTCTGGAGTAATTAGAGATACCATCTTTAATTAGCTATTGAGTCTTTTAAACTGCCCTAAATCTTTGGCGGTGTTTTTGGAAAGCCTATTAACTTTAAAGGCAGTTTAGGGTTTTTGTTGATACTGCACCCAGTTTTAAATGTGCCATGAAAAAAGATATACATTAGTTTTCAAACCTGTTGAGATAAACATATATTAGTCATTTAGAATACATAGGTTCAGTCACAAGACAAATTTCAACTAGTAGATCTAAATAAAAGATAATTCCACTGAAAATGTGCGCTATTTGATGAATATGTCCAGTCTTACAACAACCCATCCAAACTGGGGATGGATGCTTAATGATTCGACAACGAGTGTACCAAACACTAGAACACATAAGTTTCAGTCACAGAAGGCATCTACTATGTTTTTGGGGAACACATGACACTCAGTCACAAAAGTTGCAAATTTGATCCAACAACAAGCCTCAATAGCAACTGAAACAGACAACAAAAATATGAAAACAAATGAGTGAATCTATAATGCTGTTACCAGCTAGCCCTAATTAAGAATACAATCTAGAATATGAAAAGGAAATCAATGTTCTGAATGACTGTTTTGGGATTAGGATCAATAAAAAGGTCAAATTTATCAAAACATACAATTATCAGTGCACATCTACAACCAGAAATAATTGATATAGAGATCTAAAAATCCAATTTGAAATAAATGGTGGTGACTACTAGCTTCCATGCTATGCTGTATGGAGAGATAAAAATTATCATAAATAAATTGCATAGATAAACTGATTTGAACTTTCCTTTATTTTTTATACCAAAATGGATGCACCCCAGCAACAGAGTAACAATGGACCCGTTGTGCGCCCCGGTCGCGGTCACCCCCACGGGTCAAAGAACAGAGCTAGTGCAACCCAAGTGTCTACTCAGGAAGACGACAGGAGAGGAGAGTTCAATAGTGATGCTGCACTGACTAAGCCGGTTTGGGGAGCACAATGTAAAGTTCCGAGGCCTGCCATTAGCTCTGGACAGGGATATATTTTCCAGACCATCAAAAAAGGTGGGCCGCGTGCAGGCAAAGCCTCTTCAAAACCTGGAGGACCTGGCCCACACTGTGGATGAGTGTTTTGCACTAGCCTTCAGGCTGAAACCCCTTCCCCTTCTCTGGAGTTCCCTCCAACTGCAGAGGAAACTTTGATCTTGCTGGATTGTTTGCTTTCTTGGTGTCGGCCTGTCTTGAAACAATTGGCAGGACGGCGAGAAAATGCGGGCCACATTGTACAGGGCTTGGCTAACCTGCGGCCTGGGAGAATTGGGGATAAGATTCCACAATCTGGGGAATCCCGGTCAAGCAATTCCTCCGGCCCAGGAGTTCCTCGGCCCGGAGCAATTGGTTTTGGGAGCGTCCCAGTGGTGATATCAAAGACAGGCAGTAGGGGTAATGTGCACCCTGAGTCCCTGGAATGCACCTAGCCAACCAGGTGGCTGTTCCTTACACCCAGGTCTGCCGCTCCTATTTTCTTGGGCCCAGACCATGGGAAGATTCAGCTGTTACTTTTAACTGGCTCCCCTTTTGATTGCTTTCCAAAACTCCTCTTTTAAACTCCCAGCACTATCATCCCCCTATGCATTTAATGGAAGCAAGGGCTGCCAGGTCCCTTGCTTACCAATTCCAATTACTAAGTAAAACTCCTGATTTTGCAAATTTATTTGTATTTTTAAAAGTTTTATTAAGTGACAAAGAATTGTCCTGACTCCTGCCGTCGCCCTCCTCTTGCTTTTCTCTGGTTGCCTGCCCTGCTGCCCATCAGCCCAGCTGCCTGTCTACCCGTGTTTTTTTGTTGATATTTGATCTAAGAGGATCCGAACTTGGTTCAAACCCTGGGATTGCCCTAGCGCTTGCGGACTGCCTGTCTGGAAGTTTTGGTTAAAAACCTTGTCTGCAACAATGTTGTCTTTTTTGGATAAGGTATTCATGGTGACTATGGTACCCATCTTCCTTTTGTTCTGGACCACAACCCAGGTATTTGGAATAGACTTTCCTTTGTTGCCCAAAATTCTATTCTCAACCCTGCTCTGCTCTCCAATGCCTTCTGTCTTTAACCCAGGCCCCCACTATTCTTACTACACTTGTTCAGTCTGTCATGGCCATAGTTTTTCCAGGTGTGGCTTGGCCAAAGCGCCTCCACCCGGGGAAACCCGGCCTGAAGCCCAGCCTGCTTGCGGTGATTGTAGATTTAAATCTAACAATTGATCTCAAGTGGGTGGTGGCACAGAAAATTGGGTCTGAGTGAGGCATGAATGCCTCACGCCCAATTTTCCTATCTTTGACCTGTTGGTCACAAAACCCTGACATCAAAGGAGGTCAGGTAACAGCTTACAGAACCACCATTGGTGGTACCTGTAAGCTGTCTAAATATTACATACAAGGAGGACACCTCATCAAGATGCACTCAAAGGCTTTAAATAACAATTGTCCCCACCAAAATACCTCAGTAGTTTGATATTTTACTCTCAATAAATATCTTGCCTCAATGATTCACCTATTTCAATATTTACCAATCTAATTTTTAATAACCAAACTGCTAGATTCTGCTTTCTCACCTCTGCAATTTCCTGGTAATATTCCTCCTCCTGCTGAAATGATTCCTGAAACCCACGAAATTGATTGTGATCCTATCTATGCTACAGATTCCTTGAAGTTGAGCCAAATTAAGGTCTTCTTGATGTACCTGTGCATAATCTTCTTCTGCACCTTTCCTTATTCACTCTTCAAGGGTTACCATTTCTGAGCAAACACTCATCATCCCCTCCTCATTGGTAATGTCATCCTCATTTGGTTGTACATTCCCCATTTGATTGATTATGACAATCTCTCACTCTACTTTACCCTGGCATTATCAAACTACTCTAATTTTGATATATTGTACAGCCTGCACATCTTTGTTGTTAGATCATTCTCTTGCATCATGGATATCTCAGTGGTGACTTCCACAATGCTCATTACTTCATTTTGGAGTATTTTTGCAGTGGTTTTCTTTCCCCTGTTATATTCATCCTTTGCAAAGATATAGATCACACAACCTCGTTGTACTTTACTCTCACACCTCAAATTCTGGAAGCCTGCTTCTAGCCTTCCATCCCCTTTTTTAAATACTGCAAGAGAAATCTTGGCACTAACTGAGGAATGGACCCAGCATGGTTTTCCTCAGAAGCTTCTCAGCTTCTTACTCAAACAAGCAGAACCCAAATCCTGTGAGTGGTGTTTGTCTATTCTTGACCAAGCACCAAATTCCTTTGATGATGTGTCATTCCTAATCCCTTTGGTGACGTGCCAAGCTCCGGCAACTTCCTCTTTGATTGACTACAAAACCCTGCTCTCAAGTTCTCAAGGCCCTCAACCTCTACCCTTGCATCTCAAGCAGTTTCAAGCCCATGCCAAGAAGTCATCACTCCCCAAAAGTGCTAAGCTTGTGGCCCTCTATCTCAGCCATGACCACACGGTCAAAGTTTGTCACCCTGGTTGCTCCCTTCAACATCTGTCTCTGATATGATGCAAAACCTCCTGCAAGCAGTTGGGGGTAAGCTAGTGACGTCCCAGCAGCCCACTCAGCCTCTGTTATTAAAGGCTCCTCCCATGTTGAGTTGCTTGCAAAGTCAACAGGAGCCAGCCTCTTACAAGGGCTCATATCCCGTGAGGTTTCTCAATCTCTTGTGACTACAGCCTCTACTCTGACTATAGCTTCTGTCAGTAGCTTGCCTCCTCAGAGCATTTCTACCCTGGCTGCACTCTTCTTTCACAATATTGACAACTCCAGCGCTATCCTGGAAAACTTGAACTCTACTGACTCCCAAGCGCCCACTTCAGGTAACACTACCAATGCCTGTAAACTTATACACTTCAACCAGAACTGACCATTGCTATCCGCCAAGGCTCAGGCTATTGTGGATCTCCACATTGCCACTATGAATAAGATTGTGCCTACTCCTTGTCTTGAGCCTATTTTTATTGAACTTGTGATTGACAAACCTTTTGTAGCCTTGAATGAGGACCTGTTGTCCATTCAAAAAGCTCCTCAACTCCAGATAAAAGTAGATTTCAATCACCCCCCTCTATCAAATAAAACAAATATGGGATATTTTTTGTTTTGTTGTTCTTTTGCTTCCACATCACATCTAACAAAAGCTGTAGCTTTAGTAGATACTGGGCCACCAAAAACTTCATTTCAAAAGATCTGGTTGATAAGCTAGGTTTGAAATATAATCCTGGTGCTCTTTGCAAAGGAGGTGTATCCAATGTTTTCCGTTCATTCAGACTATATTGCCCGTTATTCTTCTTCATCACTGATCATGTCTTTGTTGCTGACTTCACAGTGGCAAAGCACCTGACATACCTGGTGATCCTAGGTGTGGAATGATGGCAGGAACAAAATATCACCCTAATCTTCAAATAAAACCTACTGAGGATCGTTCATCCTGCCAGAATTTCTTTGGAGGTACCACTAATCCCGTTTGGGAAAGAAGCCCCTCACATCTCAATGTCAGTCTCAGCAACAAAAAAACATGCCACATTCTTTGATGTCCTTCTGTCGTGTCTCTCCCACTTACACACAGATTTTGATTCTAAGCTGGCTGATGGTCTCCCCGCACACTCACAATTTGACTTTGAGTTTAAACTCACTGTAGATTTGGTGAAAGTAGTTTCTCCCATCTATCCCTTGAACCTAAAGGAGGAACAATGCTTAGAAGAATTGACAAAGGATATGGAAGCCAAGGGACAGATATTTAGGAAATCTTCTCCTATATGCTCTCCACTGCTGTTTGCTCAAAAGTCTGATGGATCATTACACCTCTACATTGATTTTGTAAACCTGAACAATGTGGCTGTACTGGACCCATACCACATGCCTATTGAGTCTCAAATCTCCAGGGAAGTGAAGAACGCTAAGATATTTTAAAAGCTGGTCCTCTTAAATGCTTTCAACCAGATTTGCATCAAAGAAGGTAAGGAATGGCTCACTGCTTTCAGGACTAAGAAAGGCATCTTTTAGTACCAAGTAATGCCCTTTGGTCTAAAGAATTCCCCAGCAGTCTTCCAGAAGATGATCAACGCAGTTGTAGGTGACCTCCTTGAGAACTGTGCTACTGCATACATGGATGACATCTTAGTATACTCTCTGGATGATGAGTCTCATGCCACCCACCTTTGTGCTGTAGTGGAAAGGATCCAAAAGGCTAATCTTATCATTAAACTGAGAAAATGTGAATTTTTCAAGAGTAAGGTTTCTTTCTTAGGAAATCTGATCTTGGAGAAAGGCCATGCTATTTCCTCTGACAAGGAAGTTGCAATCAGGAATTGGCAGACCTTGAAAAACATTACCTAACTCCGCAGTTTCCTGGAAACATGCAACTTCTTGAAACGTTTCACCCCCCCACTTGTCAGAAACAGCAGCCCTCCTTTACGCTGCTAGTGGGAAAAGAACTCTGGAATGGTCTGCATAATGCAATGCTGCGTTTAATGCTGTCAAGAACATCATGTGTTCTGCAACCATACTATTCCATGTTGATGCCTCCAAACTCTTCATTTTAGCTACAGATGACTCCAAATTGACCATTGCTTTGGTCCTTCTACAAACTGCTGATGATGGGCTAGAATAACCTGTGGGCTATTAATCTAGGAAAATGAGATCTGAAGAGCTCAGCTACATGATCTATGACAAGAAGTTATTGACAGTAGTAGAGTCTATGAAATACTGGCAGAATCACCTTTGCTCAGCCACACACCCATTTATAGTAAGGACAGACCACAAAGCCCTACTGTATTACTGTGAACCTTGCCTCTTAATTGAACGTCAGACCAGATGGTATGAAGTTCTAGTCAAGTTCAAATTCCAATACAAATTTATCAAGGGCATCAATAACCATCTGGCAGACTCCCTCAGTTGTAACCCAGCATTCCTTCCAGACGTTAAGGCGGAACAAGAATTCAATACAAAGGTCATGGTTCCCCCCAGCGCCATTCTATCCTCCCCCCCCATGGAAACAATCTGCACCCTAAGTGTCCAAGAACCTGCCAACCCAGACCTGGTAGCTAGAGTTAAGTTGCTGCAACCTTTAGACAAACAATACCCCCAGTTGTTTAAGTTGGCAAATCAATCTACTCCTCACACCTGCTACAGTTCTGAAGACTGTACCATACTTCACAATGGTTGTCTGTGGGTACCGGATGGTGATATTTGCCTGGAAGTCATCAAGGCCTACAATAACAACATATTGGTTGGTCACCAAAGAAAAAATAAGACCATATAGATAATCTTCAGACAATTTAATTGGAGAGGTCTCACATCAGACATAGCTAAGTACCTAAAAGGCTGTGTGGTTTGTATAAGGTAAAAGCCCTCTTGTCTCAAAAAGACAGGTCTACTGGTCCCTACAAATTCCAAATGGTCCATGGACATCTCTGTCTGTTGATTTCATAGTAGAAATTCCCCCATCAAATGGTTATGATGTAATCATGGTAGTGGTAGATTGTTTCATAAAGATGAGTCACTTCATCCCCTGTCAAACCACAATCACATCAGTCCAGATGACCAAACTGTTTTTCAACAGTGTCTTTTTTCACCATGGAATCACCCAAGAGATCATAAGCAACAGGGGTCCTCAATTCAAAGCACAATTCTGGGAGGAATTCTCCAGACTCCTTGGCATTAAGCTATGCAGATCAACACTCTACCACCCCCAACCCAATGGCCAAACAGAGAGTGTGAATCAATGTTTAGAGACATTTCTTAGATGCTACTCTAACGCTGAACAAGATATATGGTCCCAAAACATACCAATGGCCCAGTTTGCTTACAACAATGCCCCACACTCCTCATCCAATGTCTCCTCATTCTACGCAAATTATGGATACAACCCCCAATGTAACTTTGGCTCACTTTCAGGTAGAAAAGTGGAATCAGCATCCTCAAAGGAAGCAGCTTTAAAAAGAATCCACATAGAAGTTAAAGAGTCCTTAACTCATGCCGTGACAACTTACAAGGCTTATACAGACATGAAAAGAAGAGAGGGTACAGCATATAAAAATGACAATCAAGTACTGGTTGACTCCTGGAACATGCAAATAAAGGTGCCCTGTTGAAAGCTAGGTCCAAAAAAGGTAGGTCCTTTCAGAACCTTAAAGAAGATTGGATTCTCAGCCTACCAACTGGACCTCTCTCCCTCCTTCCACATCTTCAGCACATTCCATGAATGCCTCCTAACTAAGTATGAAGGTCCCCTGTATCTACTCCTGATCCCATAATGGTAGATGGACAACTGGAATATGAACTGGAATCAATAATTGCATCCAAACTATCCTTTAAGCATCTGCACTACCTAGTAGCCTGGAAGGTATGCCTGGCCTCAGAAAACTATTGGATTCCCAACTGCAACCTCACTCACGCCCAAGAAATGCTCCAGGAAAACCACAAGAACAATACCCAGGCAGTAGGTCCAGTAAAAGCCACTGTAGCTGCCATGAAACTTCCTCCTGCCCACAAGAACTACACACTGGCAGCATTCCCAGGAGGTGAAAAGTCCTGATTACCAAAGAAGGAGAGTAATGCCATGGCCATAGTTTTCCCAGGTATGGCTCAGCCAAAGCGCCGCCACCCAGGTAAACCTGGCCCAAAGCCCTGCCTGCTTGCAGCAATTGTAGATTTAAATCTAAGGATCAATCACAAGTGGGCGGTGGCACAGAAAACTGGGTCTAAGTGGGGTGTGGATGCCTCACACCCAATTTTCTCATCTTTGACCTGTTGGTCACAAAATCCTGATCTCAAAGGAGGTCAGGTAACAGCTTACAGAACCACCATTGGTGGTATCTGTAAGCTGTCTAAATACTACATACAAGGAGGCACCTCATCAAGATGCACCCTGAGGCTTTAAGTAAAAATTTCCCTACTAAACTACCTTAGTAGTTTGATATTTTACTCTCAATAAATATCTTACCTCAATGATTCACTTATTTCAATATTTCCCAATCAGATTTTTAATAACCAGACTGCTAGATTCTGCTTTCTCACCTCTGCAATTTCCTGGTAATATTCCTCCTCCTGCTGAAATGATTCCTGAAACCCGTGAAATTGAATGTGATCCTATCTATGCTGCAGATTACTTGAAGTTAAGCCAAATTAAGGTCTTCTTGATGTACCTGTGCATAATCTTCTTCTGCACCTTTCCTTATTCACTCTTCAAGGGTTACCATTTCTGAGCAAACACACATCATCTCCTCCTCATTGGTAATGTCATCCTCATTTGGGTTTACATTCCCCATTTGATTGATTATGACAAGCTCTCACTCTACTTTACCCTGACACAGTTGTCTTGGTCAGGTCCTTATCCTGAGGACCTTTATCCTGTCCAAAATCAGGGACTGATGAATTCCCTTCCTTGGACTTGCACAACATCAAACTTACAACAATCTCAAGTCACTCCCTCCCCTCACTACACCAAGTTTCCACTGTGGATCCAGATATCCCTTCCACCTGGAATTGTTCTGTGACAGAAATTGTGGGATAGTATGAAGCCGTCTCTAAGTGATGGGGAATTACCACCCAAATCCACATAGAATTAATGATTAACCACCAACGTGGCTTCAGATATCTTTTTGTAAAATTTTCAATTATAATACCAGGATTAAGCAGAAAAATTAATCCTAACCAAAGCAGCCCAGGATAAATGGCCTGAGACAGCATCAATGTATCTTCAGAATAAAATTCTGGACATTGGGAGGCAACACAATTTTCAGTTTCCAGAATGGGGGGGCTTCAATATTAGCTGGCACAAAATTAGCATTGGGCGGCACTGACAACAAAGTTCCAACTGCGGGGTCCTATCTTCCAGAAATGATTGGTTGAGAATTAGATTGTATGGAATATATTGTAACAACCCAACCACAGGATGCATTTTGACAAGTAAATTAGAACTAGGGAAAATGATTTTTATTTAGTAAAATTTTGGTAGGACTCAACTTTTAGAGTTGAAACAGTGAAAATTATTCAATATATATCAGAAAATTAACTAAGCAATACCACCTGAATCTTGGTCTCCTATTCCTTCCACATTGTAAAGTAAGTATCTTACCCAGGTTGCAAAGAACCCTTGTGTGACCAATTTCTGACAACCATGCTGATTAACAAGCTCATATCAGGTGACCCTTGAATTACGCCAATTTATCAATATCAATTTGCAAGGAGGAACTGGTTTCAGCTGACAGACTGAAGCAGCTGTAACTCATTTCTGATCAACTGTTTGATTTAAATCCTTTAAATCAGTCAGTTTTATTAAAAGTTTTTGGGCTTTCTGCTCTTTCCTACTTGGCCAAATAATCCCTGGAATTAGGAACTTACTGTGACATTGTCCTCTTCTTTATCCCGGGGCACAATACCACCATCTGGGAGAATGGATAAGGAGACATTCTTGTGGGCAGGTGGGAGTTTCATTGCGGCTAAGGTAAGTTCAGGGTGGCAAATAGCAGTGGGATTGCGCTTTTAGAACTTGTGAATCAGATCTGGGGAATTGGAAAAGTTGTAGTGGGGAATCCAGGAGTTTTCAGAATCAGGATAACCCTTACAAGACACCAAATTTTCCAAACAGCGTCAATTCTTGCGGGAAGCCAGAATACAATTTAACTCATACTCAGGTTCTCCTTCCACAAGAATGGGTTGGGAAGAGGGATTCTCTTCACCTCTAAAGGGAGTAAGAAGACATTCATGAAAGGTGTGGAAAATATTGAAAGCAGGAGGTAAATTCAGCTGATAGGCAGAGGGACCAATTTGATATTCAACTTTGAAGGGGCCAACTTGCTTAGAGCCTAACTTGAAACAGGGAATCTTCAGTTTCATATTGCAAGCATCAAACATGACTAAATCACCTGTCCTGTAAGTGGGACCTTCCTGGCGCTTGCAATCTGCATATTCCTTGTAAGTTGTCATGGCAGCAGCGAGAGTAACCTGGAGCTCCTGATGAACCTGCTTCAATGCAGCAGCTTGATCAGTTGCAGCTTCCATGTTACTAACCAAACAAGGGCCCATGTTGGAAGAAGGATCATAGCCCACATTGGCATAGAAAGGCAATACTTGAGTTGACGTGTGTGGGGCATTATTATATGTGAACTCTGCCATGGGTAGGTTATCACACCAGTCATCTTGCCGAGCATTAGTGTAGCAACATAGGTAGACCTCCAAACTTTGGTTTACCCTCTCTGTTTGTCCGTCAGATTGGGGGTGAAAGGCTGTGGAACGGCATAATTTGATACCAAGAATTCTAGTAAAAGCTTCCCAGAACTGAGCAATAAATCAAGGCCCACGGTCACTTACAATCTCCATTGTGATGCCATGTAAGGAGAAGATTCTATTTACAAACAACCTAGCTGTTTCCACTGAAGTAATTGTGGTTGAGCAAGGTACAAAGTGTGCCATTTTTGTGAAACAATCTACCACCACCATGATTGTTTTAAACCCATTGGAATTGGGAAGTTCATCAATGAAATCCACTGACACAGACGTCCAGGGTCCTGCAGCGGGCTGCAGTGGAACCAGTAAACCAGTAAACCAGTAGTCTTGTTCCGCTTGCCTTGGATCAAACACATACCAGACAATCACAAACAAAAGCTGCTACCTGCACTGTCAAAATTTCCAGGAAAACTGGTGGTGGATTAGTTTCACCGTTTTGTTTTTCCCTGGGTGGCCAGTTGTTGGACAGGTGTGGTGAGCCTCCATGATTTCTTCCCAAATAGTTCCTTCTGGAACCCACAAGCAACCTTGATGATATAAAACTGGACCTATCTTATGATAAACCTGGGGCTGGCCTACTGGGTTTGCACATGCTAGCTCTAATAGCCTATCATAGCCTTTGAACAAAGGTTGCAGAAACTTAACTTTGGAATATAAGTCCAGGTCTGCGCCCTCAGTTAAGGACATGCTGGTCAGTGTAGCAGGTGGAGGTAATACAAAAGGCATCACTACCTTGTCTGTAATCATAGTATGTGTGTTAAACTTGGTGTCCATACTAGCATCTGGGATATGGGAAGGGTTTCTGCTCATTGCATTGGCCAAGTGATTTTCAGATCCCTTAATAAACTTGTAGCAGAACTTGTATCTTGTCAGGTCACCATGCTATCTGAATTGACAACCTGAAAAAACCCTGGGTTGTCAATAATACAGAAGAGCTTTGTGGTCAGTTCTTACTAAAAATGAATGGCGTACCAACATGAGATGGTAATGCCAGTGCTTTAACAATTCCACAAATGCCAACAATTCCTTATTGTAAATCATGTAATTGTGTTCACGAGCCTCCATCTTCCGGGAGAAATACCCTACAGGTCTCTTACTCTCATTGCTAGCAGTCTGCAACAACACACCAGCCACAGCATATTTAGATGCATCTGTGGAAACCACAGAAGGAAGCTCAGGATCCACATGTCTCAACATAGGTGACAACAGCAAAAGAGCCTTGACTGCTGAGAACGCACTTACACACTCAGGCGTCCAAACCAAAGTTGTCTTTCCACTAGCCGAATATAAAGGGGCAGCCACTTCAGACAAGTGAGGGGTGAAATTCTTCAAGAACGTACAGGTACCCAAGAAACTACAGAGTTGGGATACTGTCACAGGCATAGCTTACTCTCAAACCACAGCTTCCTTGTCAGGGACAATAGTGTGGCCATCCCCAAAGATAATATTACTCAAAAAGATAACCTTACATTTAAGGAATTCACACTTACTCCTTTTAATGATCAAGTTTGCCTGGAGAATGCGCTCTACAACTGCCAGCAGATGGGCCTTATTTGACTCCTCATCTGGAGAGAACACCAATATATCATCCATATACACAATGGCACATACACCTAGGAGATCCCCCAAGACTGAATCAAATTAGATGCTGGAAGCAAGCTGGAGCATTCTTCAATCCAAAAGGCATTACACGGAACTAGAAGATGCCCTTATTGGTTCTGAATGCTGTTAACCATTCCATTTCTTCTGCGATCCTGATTTGATTGAAAGCATTCAAAAGATTAAGTTTCAAGAATACCTTAGTCTTCTTAACACACCTAGAGATCTGTGCTTTGAGAGGTAAAGGGTAGGGATCAGGAATTGTAATGTTATTAAAATTCCTATAGTTAACACAAGGACAAAGAGACCCATCAGCCTTTTGAACAAACAACAACAGGGAGCAGATTGAAAGAGCTTTTTTTAAAAATATAGTCCTTTGCTAACATGTCACAAGTCCACTCTTCCAAACATGCGTATTCCTTCAAGGTTAAAGGGTAAATAGGTGTCAGGAATATTCCTGACAACACCTTGGTTCAGGACAATATTTTGATCACAATCAAACTCAATAAACAAAATAAAAAATTGCAGCAGTTACCCCTTATTGGGGAAACTGCTGCAAAAGGCCAAGCCAAGAAAACAAGAATTAAAAACTATTTTTTTTTAATTTTGACAGTTTTTATATCCTGCCCGCTGGCCACACGCCAAGCCTGGCGGCTTGCCTGCCCGCACGCGCCCGCCACCAGCCAGTCCCCCGGCCAGCCCACCAAATGGGAAAATTGCCAAATGGGGAATCCCAAAAAGGCAATTTCCCCAAACCCAAATGGAGGGGGAACTGCTGCCCAAATTTGGAACCTACCAAATTTGGGAGGGGCTGACAAGCTGCTCAACCCACCCATTCCTGCATTAACTGCAGAATTCAAAATTGGATGCATGAAAGCATCCAATAATACACCAAGCCAATGCAAGCCCAGAAGTAACAATTAATTGCCTGCACACCACTTCCAATCCCCCTCCCAAAAGGGAATTCCAGACAATACCAAGTTTTGGGGTTCCCTGTCCAGTTTTTTACTCTATTCATGCCCCACAAGGATGATAGTATATAATAAAGCCAGTTCACTTGATGATAGTTTATGCTATCATTGAGTGAAATTACTCCTCAATAGTATCACATAAATCAATCAGAACTTTACCCTACAAGAAGGTTAAAGACACTAAGCTTTGTCTGCCCTTTCCCAGGATCAGAAGATGAACAATCTAATCTTCTCAGCTGTTCTCACAGCCTGCCTAGGGATTGGGGGCCATCAATACAATCACCAGCATGGGCAAACAATTGACCACCCGGCAAGTACATCTACAAGGAGCCAGTGTAGCTAAACTTCTCCAAGCAGTACTCCTGGCCCACGCTGGTATTGCCCCACTCCACCCAGTCCGTAGATATATACACCTGCATATACTATGTACTCACATATTTTGCCGGTAATTTTGGACGTTATAACGTACACGCCAAGGTCTTCAGATGGATGATGATGGTCTATCCCATTGTGACAGCGCTCACAGGTTTCCAAGTTGTCAACTTGGTACCTTATTTTTGCTAAAATACTCCCCAAATTGTTGGGTCTTTACAATAGGAGATGCAATTTGAATCAGATCAATGGTAACTTTAAAGTCAAAGTCAAACTGAGTGTGCTTGGAAAGGACCTCGCCTATGGTGGCGTCAAATACTGCAGACCAGGGTTGCAAACATGCCAGTAAATCTGAACTTGCAGGGACAGGGACAGGAACCAATTGAATGGTCTGAGAAGATTGCTCCAATTCAGACATGCCTAACAGCAGAATACAAATATATATACCCAAAGAGTGTTCCACCTGTAGTGCATTTTCTTTCAGTAAGGTTGATACATTATGATCTCTCCACCAACCCACCCCCAAAATGATAGGATACATCAGGGAAGAGCAAACAGAGAACCTTGCAGTAAAAGACTGACCCACAACTACAGATGTTACTGGCTTCTTCAGCTGGAAAGAGGAAAACATTTGACAGTTTCCACCCCTAACAAGCATTCCAGGGTGGTACTTGAGTTGTAGAAAGTCTGCAGTCTCCACACTCATGAAGTTCTTGAAAGCACCTGTATCCAACAAAATGGCTGGCTGATAGATAGTTTGACCATTATCAATGATACCATAAAACAAGAAGTAACCAGAAGTAGATTTATTTGCAGCAAAGGTTGCAATCTTGGCAGGGTCCTGCTTCTCTTTGGCGGTACAGACAGCAGCTAAGGAGGCAGGGTGCTCCTGGAAGTAACACTCAATCATTTTTTGGACAGCAGCTGGAAGAACAGGATGATCACAGTCAATGGGAACAAGGGGCAACTCTTCAGACATAACCACGGAAGGCTTTGCAGGTATGACATGCTGAAACATTGCAAAAGAACTACTAGGGCCAGACACCACTGGTGCCTCATTTACATTGACAGGTTTGTCCATCACTGCCAATTGTAACTGAGAAGAGCTAAGGATAGAACAATCCTGACTTTGGTTGGAAGAAACTAGCACAGAACAAGGACAAGAAAACCAGGAGCGCACAGCAGGTTTGTCCTCAATTACCCACATACCTTGCTTGGAAGTAGACAGATTTGAGACCAGAGAAAGAATTTGGCTACCAGGGCCTCAGTTGTGGTTAACGGGAAATCCTAAACCGCCAAATCCTGGGCAGTCTGGTCAACTGCTAACCACAACGCTGAGAGTTTATTCACCTCAGGAACATCAATTGTACAGCAGTAGGCAAGAAACTGAGGAAGTAATATTGAAAGCAGAGTAGTACCCTGATGGAAGTGCATACAGCTTACAATATACTTTGAGCTCCTCAATAGATACAACAAATTTTTTAACAAAGGGTACAGAGATGCACTTTCAGTTAAAGCACGTGGATTGCGCTCCACTGCAGATAACAAACATTCAAAAGCATCCTTGAAACCTTTGTCATCACATGGTAAACTTGTGGTTTGTGACTAAGGCTAGAGCCAAAATAGATTGATAAGGCTGATAAAACTTCACACAAAATTTCATCAATGGGTGGAGCAGGAAAATAATCTAGACGCCAAAATAATATGGCACAGCAGAAATAGGAAACAGATAATCCAGTCTCAACAACTGCAATTGGAGATGGAAACCAAAAATTAAAGAAAAGTCCAAACTGAAAGCTCAGAAAAGAACTGATACAAATAAACATGTTAAGCACAGATATCTTGACAGAGAAGGAGAAAAGAAACACAAATTCATGACAAACTGGTTCCAAAAACTCAGACGTAGAAGAGTTGAGTAATGTGACAGAAATTGCGGGATAGTATGAAGCCGTTTCTAAGTGATGGAGAATTACCACCCAAATCCACATAGAATTAATGATTAACCACCAACACAGCTTCAAATATCTTTTTGTAAAATTTCCAATTGTAATACCAGGATTAAGCAGAACAATTAAACCTAACCAAAGTAGCCCAAGATAAATGGCCTGAGACAGCTTCAATGTATCTTCAGAATGAAATTCTGGACATTAGGAGGCAACACAATTTTCAGTTTCCAGAATGGGGGGCTTCAATATTAGCTGGCACAAAATTAGCATTGGGCAGCACTGACAACAAAGTTCCAACTGCAGGGTCCCATCTTCCAGAAATGATTTGGTTGAGAATTAGATTGTATGGAATATATTGTAACAACCCAACCACAGGATGTATTTTGAAAAGTAAGTTAGAACTAGGGATAAATGATTTTTATTGAGTAAAATTTTGGGAGGACTCAACTCTTAGAGTTGAAACAGTGAAAATTATTTAAAGTATATCAGAAAATTGACTAAGCAATACCACCTGAATCTTGGCCTCCTATTCCTTCCACATTGTCAAGTAAGTATCTGGTCCAGGTTGCAAAGAACACTTGTGTGACCAATTTTGGCAACCATGCTGATTAACAAGCTCATATCAGGTGACCCTCAAATTACGCCAATTTATCAATGTCAGCTTGCAAGGGGGAATCAAATACAACTGGCAGACTAGAGCAGCTGTAACCCATTTTCAATTGACCGCTTGATTTAAATCTGTTAATTTGGTCAATTTTGTTAATGGTTTGCTGACTTTTCAAACCTTTCTACTTGGCCAGATAATTCCTGGCATGATAGAACCTACCGTGACATTTTCTCTGTGGTTGCTTACTGGTGCTTTGTTTATGGCCTTAGACGCCTATTTTCCTCCCTTTTCTCAGCCGCCCTTTTTGGGAGGCCTCTTTGAGTGGCCATTCCAGTCCTGCACTGAATGACATCCTGGTAGTTATTCCCACCAGGATGGGAGCCAGACTTTGTTAGTCTAGCCCCCCTCTCTTACACACAAGCTTCTAGGGGGCAGAGCATCAACCCCCAGGTCCAGAAGCTGACCAGAAAATACACCAAGGTTGTCACCACCAAAACAGTTAATGACGTCACCACTAAGAGAGTAGTCTTGTTGTACAGCCCCATATACGCTGTGATGGTGTTTCAGCAACCTTTCTGGAGAAGTTTAAGCCAGTCCTTGACACCAGGTATGAGCCTTATGTGAGTGATTCTGAAGGGGCAGACAAAGACAAGCTGCCCTAGTATTTCCAAACAACTAAAGGGCAGAAGGTTCTAAAGAAGGTTGCTGCGTACTACAGCCAAGTGCCCATGCCCTGTGCTGTGTCCAATCCCAATGAGCCAATCCCCACCACCAAAAAGGCCAAGTACCATGTCATTCCTGACTCCACCTGGGAGACCTTCATGAGACTCATAGAGGAGACAACTGACTACAGGAATGCCACAGCTATTGTTGGGATCTCATAAAAATCTACATACAGGCTCTGCACAACTTACCTGAAAACAAGGACTATTCTCCTTTTGGAGAAATCCAGGTGGGTTCCAATTCTATTGGCTAAGGAACACCTGTGAGCTATCTGATAGTGGATCAATCAGAACTGCCATCTTGAACTTGAAAATATTCAGTCAATGGTTGAGTCCGCTTTTGAAATCCAGGCTTTGGTTTTCACTTGCTACTTAGCAGTGAAAAATTTAAACTTCTCATGAAAAAAGCTTGGAGTTTCTCCATACAATTGGAACAGCCCTGATAATGTTGTCTACTGGCAAAAATACACCAAGACAGTAACTGCTCTCAAGGAGAAGGGGACTATCAAATTCTACTACACTAACAAGTCCTCCATGCACAACAAGTATGGGTATGTCCCCAAAGGCAAAAAGAAGTGCACATACTGGCTTGCAGTTGTCTGGTCTGTTGTGTACTCTATGGTAGCCCTGCTTGGTCCCCTTGGTATTGAGCTATACTAGATGATCAAGGGTTCCCACAACAGTACAACCTTTCTGGAATTTTTCTGATTGGTTCAGGAGCACCTGAGGTGCACAAGTCCAGGCTTTACCAACATTATTGTGCTGGATAATGTTGGAATCCACAAGGTGGCAGATATTCTTGAAGAATTTTAGGTGAAAGAGCCTGGTGTGGAAATTGCCTCACAACAATTGGTAACAGCACCTTTACATCTTCTCTTCCTCCCTGCCTATTCCCCATTACTCAATACAATTGAGGAGGTCTTTGGGTGGCTCAAGAGATTTGTCAACAAAGGGGCGCCACCTGGGCTCAATGATTTGTTTAATCTGCTGAAGGTTGGTGTCCATACCCTCCCAGCTGAAACCGTGGCCAAATTATATGGTCATGTGGATTTGTTTTTCCCTGTGTGCCTTGCCCAGAAGCCAATCAATTAAAGGCTTAGCTATTACAAATGTTTTTTTGAATTTAATTTTTTAATATTTGTTTTTATTTAGTTTAATTTATTTTGACTTTATTTCTGTGGTTCTGGATATACTGTCAGGTATGATAAAAATTAACAAAGCAAAGCCAATTGAATGAATGAATGGACAAATAAAACACAAGAATACTTATATTTTTATTATTATGATTTTATTTAGGTTAGTTTTTTCAAATTTTTATATGATTCCAATTATATACCAACATTCATAATAAAAATCAACAAAGCAAGAAGGAAGAATGAATGAACATACATAAATATTTTTTTATTATGTCAATATTTGTTGAATATAGATGATTTGATTAGATTATACTATAGAAAAAGTAAATATAAAAATTTAAAAATAGTATTTAGGTTTAGAGCTTTATTGGGAGTGGGAGCAGCAGCATTCCATGACATTGCATTGAAATAGACTAGTAATTTCTATTGATAACAAGTATGTTGGCATTGGACCTGTACTATATAAATCACAGTGGTAGAATACAGGAGCATTGTGACACAATTGGCTAGGAGGATTTTTTCTGTGGAGCAGCCATCTCATAGGTGGCAGTGGGAATAACTGAATCCTGAATAACATGCTCTATTGAGCTGTATCCAGGGGCAATTTTTTTCCATCTAATAAATGGCGCACTACATCCAATTTTATTATCACATCAGAACAGTTGCAGGCTTCTGCTTTAAGCCACATCAGTGCAACAAGACCTAGGTAAACAATCAAGTGAAGTCTCTGCCCTGCAAACAAGGCAGAGAACTCACAAAATTTGTTATATAGAGTACTGATGTTATTTTTAAAGGACTTAATGGCAAAGGGTTTCCCCATTGTTTTTGATATATCAGTCTTTTCAGAGCACCAGGAGGCCCCAAAGTCTCCAAGGACGCCTACAATAGCCGACATGACAGCAGCAGAACTATAGCTAAGTTTTGTTATTTTTCATTGATTTTTTTTAGGATATGTGATAGTGTGTGCTTGGCCAGGAAACAGAAATAAACTTCTTCTTATCCTCTCTCTATCTTGGGTAGGTTTTGGTACAGCATAGTTTGGATGAAATCCCAGACAAGCATGACACAGAGCTTGCAGAAGCCAATATCTGGAACATACTGGTCAAGTTGCAGGTTGGGGGATGTGGCCAAAGCTGAGACCCGCCATTTGGAGCCGTCTTGCTTTGGTTGGAGTGCTGTAAGTTGTTTTTATTTCATAGGATATTTTTTATTTATTAATTATTTCAGAGGTGGCGGCTGGCATCAGGACCAGCTGACGCCCTATGTGGGGGACATAGTTGCTATAGAATGTTTGCAATATGTACAGTCTTAGATACTGGCAGATTTCTCCTTCTGTTTCTTCTAAATAAAAAAGGTAGTAAGATATTTTTATTTATTTGATGTTTTATTTTTACCTTCTTCTATATCTTTACCTGTTGCCCCCTTTACAAGAGCTTCTTCACAAGACTTACCACTAGCTGATTCCTGGCTATCTTCTGTTAGCTGTTGTTTCTTTTTATTTTTTAGCTGCTCAAACATCTTGGGGTCCTTTGACCACGCCTCTGCAGCTGCAAACCCCTGTGGCTTGAACTGTAGATTGGTGAGAACATTTTTTGTATGTTTAGGAGCCTGGTTGCAAGTTTGTTGGTAATATTGGGAATCTTCTTCTTCACAGCCTTCACAGTAAGTTTTTCTAGTTTGTTGCCTTCTAACACCACCTCCTTTAGAATCTCCTTCACCTTTTTATTTGCCTCCTTGATTATAGCCACAGCTGCGTCCAATTCCTTTATCATCTTCTCCAATTCTGACATGTTTTTCTTGTTATCATCCCAACCTTTTTTATACTAATAAAATGTCCCAATAAACTAAATCTATTATATTGTATCTAATAGAGATTTAATAAATATATCTTGATTTTAATTATGATTTTTATTAGCTTTAAGTAATGCTATTCATTTGATATTGATATGATATATATTTATTGTATAAAACAACCAATTCTTAGTATCATTAACAGAATATTTATTAATATAAATATTCTGTTCAAGTAAATTATCATTTGTTCTCAAATCAGTATGCCAAGGTTGACCCAAAGTACATATTTGTTAAATGATAACCACTTTCACAGGTTATATGTAGATCATATATTCCAGAGATATTATGGTGAGATGTATTATTTTAATTAATTCTTTTGTTTTCTATTCTAACTTTAATATATCTGAAGCGCTACAATAAAGTGAATCTAAAAACTACAAGTGCTATGGGTAGGACACATCATTTCAACAACAGCACTTTGATTTACACCATCTCAAATTAAATTTGAGATGGCATTTTTTGTGTTAGTGATTTTGAATCACAAAAAAATAAAATAAACAATAAAATAGTTAAAATTTACATATACCTTTATAATGTGGCATCTTAAATTTACGCCATCTCAATTCTGTCACTTCAAGTCAGATTAATTAAATCTTATTTCACTAACTTTATTTATGAAATCACTTAGTGCAGGGCGTGTTTACGCCATCTTGACTTTACCTCATTTTGAATCAGGCTATTTATATTTAACTAAAATAAGCTTATACCCAAACTAAAATAAATCCTGTTGTATAGTGCCAGAAGATGTTCCTATAGTATTAATCTAAGACACTTATACTAAGAACAACCTAAAAAGATGCCACTGTGATAGTCCCTCTAGTGATTATCATTGCTAAAAAAACCAGTTTTGGTATATGTAATTTATAGCTTACTTATACATGGATAAATTGATAAGGGTTCTATTAATAAAATATTTTAATAGTGATTTTAATATGGAAGGGGGTGATTACGCTATTTTGATTTACGTCACTTCAAATTCCACCAAGTTTCATATCACCCAATTGATTTGATGTGCACAATGGATAGGAGAAAATAAGGGGAAATTACATATGATGCCAGGCTACGCTATATTGATTCCACCACTGCAATTCTTGCTTTTTAATTTTCAAAAGTACATATTCACATCAATTATCATAGTATTAAAAAATGTAAGAAAACATATATAATTTGTGAATATTTAATTTTTATCTCCTCTAAACAACATGGTACTTTTTAGCCCCAGTTGTATAAGCTAGTTTTTGAGAAATTCAAGTTTTACTCTTTGACCTGGTTGAGGTAGCTCCACTGGTAATTTGTTAATTTAATATAAAAAATGGTCAAAAACACTATGTTTTTGAGCTACAACACCTCAATTACGTCACCTCAAAAATGCCATTTCAACTGCAAGTTTTTAGTCAAAACTCAAAGTTTTGCATACTTGTGTTACTAATAAAAATTTTATTTTTACAAAACAAAAAACATTGAAATTTTTATATTATATATTTCTAGCTCTTCTCTACAATTATATGTAAAAAATTA
This sequence comes from Entomophthora muscae, assembly GCA_014839935.2. NCBI lineage: Eukaryota > Fungi > Entomophthoromycota > Entomophthoromycetes > Entomophthorales > Entomophthoraceae > Entomophthora > Entomophthora muscae. Next base: position 106,624 of record QTSX02006421.1, read on the forward strand.
CTACTTTTTGTATTAAAAACATTCTTATTTTTCTCTTTAAAAACAACCCCTAATTTGCTCATATTTTGATACTAATTCACTTTTAGATGCCTCTCAAGTTAACTACCAAAGCTGCGCCCAAGGCCTCCAAGGCCTCAAAGTCCAAGATCACTCCTCCAAAGGCTAAAAAGGCCAATACTACCCCAAAGAAGCAGCCTTCTAAGGCCAAAGCTCCCCCCAAGACACCCACACCTTCCCCTGAACCTGAGGAAACAAGCCCAACCCCGCCCCACTCTCCTTTTGTTTACTCTCCTTCAGACCCCCAAGAGAAGTTGTTTAACTTCAACTGCCACTCTGATCCCACCTCAGAGCCTGAAGAGGAAGAGGAAGAGGAACATGAGACTGAGCCTGGTGCTCCTGCAGATGAGCAAATTGAGCTCTGGGATCTAAATACCGTCCACAATATCTGCAATCAAAATGGCACCTTTGCTGGGCCCACCACATACCCAGCCAGCTACCCCATAATGACTATGAAAGGAGGATCTGGCTTTTTTTACAAGGGCTACAGCTTCAGCTCTAACAATGAAAAGAAACCAATCCGCCAACATCATTATAAATGTGATAATGTTGGGTGCCCTGCTAGGCTCACTACATACAGGTTCACTAGATTCAAGGCCCTGACTACTGGGCATGACTGTGCCAAGACTTTTGATCTCTTGTACCAACTGATCCACTAGTTTCTTTGCCAGGTCATCCCAACCACCAAAGATCAAACTGCCACCAAGGTTGTCAATGATGCCTTCCTTAATTTAAATGACACCAAACTTGTCACTGTTGGTGGCGCCTCCAAATTAAAGAGATAACTCAATGATCAGATATATGCTCTGAGCACTGAAGGCGTCAGTGCTTCATCAATTGAGCAATCAATCCTTACAGAGGAAAAAACTATCTTGTCATGAGAAGAGATTCCTTCTGCACAACAACAGCCAACATGCCCTTGAGCAAATTATTTGCTTTGTCACCTCACAGGATCTGCACAAACTGTTGAAATGCAAGACCTGGCTTTTGGATGGAACTTTCTCCACCTGCCCAAAGCTATTTAGCCAGCTTTGGAACATCCATGGACAGGTTGGAAATCTGGTTCTTCCCCTGGTCTTCTTTTTCCTCCAAAATAAGAAGCAGGAAACTATGTCCATACTCTTAAAATTTTGAAGGCCAAGTTGGATGAAATCCTCCCAACCATTGAAGAGGAGCCAAAGGAAACTAGAGGGTGCAAAAAAAAGGCCCAGTCACAGGAAGAGGAAGCTATCTCAACCAGGAAGCAGTCAGAAAGCCTTCCCTATCACAAATATCTGGTGATGGATTTTGAACAGGCTCAGGAAAATGCCTTGATTTGAGTCTTCAAGAGCTTCCCCCTGGGATGCTACTTCCACTTCTGGTAGGCACTCTGCCACCGCCTCCAAAAGTGCTCTGATCTTCATGAGCTGGTCAACTCTGAAGACACTAAAGAAGCCAAGGACGTGTTTATCTGCTTTGCTGCCCTTGCTCTTGTGAGAAAGGAGGAGACCAATGCCTTTTATGATGCCCTCCTCCGCCATCCTTATATCCTTGACAACCAGGCAGCCTTTGCGCCCTTTATTGAGTATTTTGAAACTCAATGGGTTGGTATTTTTCAGGGAGCATGCCACATCAGAAAAGGCGGTGACTCAATCCAGTGAATTTCTATAAGCAGGTAAAAGATGGTTTAACCAATAACATCTATTCCCTTGAAGGATGGCATAACCAATTTGCAACAAGAGTCTGGGTTCATAATCCCAACTTCAAAAAATAATGGTGCATTTAAAATCCCAGTAGGCCATCTCTTCCTGCCTCTTCAAAACTGGCATGAAGTCCAAGGGAAATCCCCCAAGCAGACTAAGGCAGTTAAAAATTACACAGATAAGCAAGGTTGTTCTTGCATACTATCCTAAGGATAGAAAGCTTGAGCATCTCTAAGCTATCTCAGTTGCTCTTTCTACCAATGTTTGAGCCCTTTTCCAATAAACACTATAGTTATCTTATCTCTTCTTTCCTTTAATTTTATCATTCTTTGACTTTTTTAGTATTTGGTACAATTCTATGCTTGTTTTTAAATTATAGTTTATAGTTATAATAGCTGAAAATGGTTTTTTAGGGTATATTTTAACTTTTGGGCTTTACGCAACCTTGTTGCTACTAATAGACCCCATTTTTATTGCAGATTTGGAATTCTGAGGCATTTTTAAGCCTAGAAAAAGTTTTTTAAATTTTATCTTTTGATAATTCTTTGGGTTATTTTTGGTGTTTAAAAAATTTAAAATTTTAAAACTGGTTTTTCTTAGTTGCAATGCTGTAAATTGAAATGGTGTTTTTACTATAAAATTGAGATAGCAAAAATTGAGATGGTGTCTTTAAAAATGGCATTTTTTGAGATGACACAATTGAAATGACATGTCTTACTGTGCCATGAACCAGCCAATTGGAATAGGCGTACATTTGTGCTGTATTTATGCTTGGATCATACCAGACACACCTCAGTTATTGCATCCAGTTTAACTTAATGAAATACGCCTGTTGAAAATAGGACATGTTTTTGTTTTTCAATTGGCACGTCAACTTGTGGTCACTCTAGCACCAGAGAACCCAGTGGTCTGGTGCTAGAGTGACCACAAGTTGGTGTGCCAATTTGAAAACAAAGACATGTCTTATTCTCAACAGGCTTATTTCATTAAGTTAAACTGGGTGATTTGACTGAGGCATTTCTGTCTGCACCAAGCACAAAGACAGCAAAAATGCACATCCATTCCAATTGGCTGGGGGGTTGGTGCTGGTCACCTGGGAGGATTGGATGGGGACTAGGACAACTAGAGGACCCAGTGGCAATTGAGTGCCTTCATTGGCTTGGAGAAATTGATTATAAATGTCATCATATTCTGACTCAAGGAGGACAGTGATTGGCTTGTATGCCAGGGGATCACAAGGGAGCAGCTGGGGATTCTTTGGTGATTGGCTGCTGTCAAGAGCGTTCAGGGTCATCTTGGTAAACATTTCAGCAACCTTATGATGGGGGGAAAGTACTATGTGGTTGTGGGTTGCACTAACCACCTGGCTGAAGGTTGTGGGATTGTGCCCACAGATGGTGTCCCCAATGTTAAAGAAAAGTGCATCACCCAGGTGAAGATTGGCATGGCTGGCAGGGAAAATCAAGATGTTGTGGCTATCTGCTTCAATCTTCTCAAAGATCACTTCAGCGCACTCCATTTGGTGGCTCAGGAAGATTTTTAACTTAAAATTGGCTGAGCTCCAGGTAGCAAGCAGGTTGGATAGTAATTTACCGTACCAGTAACCATTGATATAACTAGTTGATGTTTGGTAAAATACAGTCCCTTTTGAGGAAACTATAAGGAATGCACCAATCACAATCCCCTATGATTCCTTCTTTTTACCCTTGGGGGTGTTATTTTTACTTAAAGTTCCATAATAATTGACTTTCAATGACAATTTATAATAGGATATAAATATGACATTGTCCAAAATAGAGAACAGGCAGCAGGTGATAGTGGCACTAATCACAGGGTCATAGGGCAAATTAGATCCATAATCCAACTCATCATTGGGCTGATTAGTCAGAATCAGAACACTGACTACAAGCCCATGCATCCAGAGCTGTGCAGTGCAGCTGGCTAGGAAAATGCCCTGGAGCTCAAGTAGGCAACAGACCTCAGTCAATCAGCAGTACAGGTCCTGCTGAAAGATGTCAAACATTAGAGGATAGGCATTCTTGAGCTTGGATTCAATCTGTTTCTTTGGCTTCTTGACCAGCTTTGTACTACCTCTCTTAAAGAGGGCTTAGAACTCACGCTTGGTCACTGCCTCAGTAAATTGAAGCCAATAGGCTATTTTGTAAAAAATTACGCCATTCTTCTTGAGGCTCAAAATCTCTTCTATAACCTCATTGGTTATGATCTGACGTTTTTTGGCAGACTTGATGAATAAGGGAGACTGGATTAGGAAGGACTTGCTCTGATTGGCCTAAACTCTCAAGTGATGGCTGGATTGGATTGGAGGGGACTACAGTTTCCCAGTCTCCAAAATGTGGCACAGGTGCAGGTTAGGCCTGGTCTTAGAGAGCATCATATTGGCTATCAGAAAAGCCACCCATGGATGGGCCTGGTGACACATACAACTCAGCCTCCTCACAACTTGCATTAAATTGGGTGTACACAGAAAACACGGTGGTTGATCTCCTTAGCTCAGCAGCCTGAGTTTGGAGTAGCTCCTGGTACTGCTCTTCAACAACATCAAAGTTATCTTCACTTGAAAAACTCATACTAACACAAAGCAATAAAAACTCTATTAAAAACAGAAAAGCAAAGTATTTCTATAAAACTAATTTTATTTAGTTGAGTGCTCCTATTTGAAACATTCTCTCTGACATAAATGTCCAAATTTAGAACTACATACATTGAAAATAATGCTGTAGTTCCCTGAATAGATTTTGGTGGATTAACTCCTGAAATCCACTATTTCCAATCCAAGCCCAAAAATAATCAATATTTTCAAAAAAATGAGTTGTTTTGTGTTTGAGTTCATTACTTTTGTGACTGAACCTCATGTGTTCTCTGTTTGTATCATATTTGTCACACATTCATTACTAAATTTGATGTAGAATGCTTCAGGAAGTGACTGGATTGTGTGCGTTTTAAATATGAATTCCATGTGTTTGCTATCTCATTTTTGGAATTCAGTATTTGACTTTATTTTTGTTGTATGATTGACTATTTTTTTCTATAAATAAATTGAGGTTTTATTGAGGAAATTAACCTTCAACTGATTCCAGTTAATTTTTTTTGAAACTGAGTCTATGCAGTCTAGTTTAAAAACTACTGTATTGAGATAAGCCAAAAAAATGCACTGTCCTCACATAAAAGGATGGATCTCAATGCAAATAGTGTCACTACTAGTAAGATTATTTCACTGTACATCATGTGATAAGCCTGTGAGAGTTAAGTCATAATTATAGAACCAAAAGTTTATATAACAACAAGTAAAATTTTTCTCAGATAACCCCAAGTTTTTTTGCAAAAGTCTGAAATAAAGTTCAAGGTTTGTGGCAATAGGACTATTTTCCAAGCAATTAAAGGTTGCTGCAAAAGAAGAAGAACCCTTGGTAGCAAATCTCCCAAAGCTGCATAAACTTGCCCTACTCTAAAGTTATGCACACATGCTAGCTGTGGCAAAACTGACTTCTGAACAGCAGCTATAATTATGATAAAGGGGCAGCTTCATAATAGCTGACTCCTGCAGACTCACCCTTTTCAGCTACTGTAATAGCTTTGCGGAATAATTTTAATATTAATAATCAGACCAGATATTTATGGATCCAAGATCAACCTGGAAAAGTTTTAAGAGCCTTCCCCAGATCAACAAGGGAATTGATTGATAACCATATATGTAATGTTATGTATTATATCACTTTCTAAACCATCACATGTTTTCCCCATCAAAACCTACTGATACATAAAATACTTTATTTATTGACTGATTGATAAAGGTGTAAATTTTGAAAAACATAGTAAGGGAGATGGCTTCATTAAGCTTAAGAATATCACAGAGTGGTGCTTGGGAGATTAAAAGGTAGATCCAAGAAAAAAATCAAGTTATTGTAATAGAATCCAGCATCTAATCTAATTGCCACTCAAAATTAACAAGATGTTAGCTATTAAGGATACCAAGGGGCTAAGATAGACATTGGTATCAACCTTAACATCCTCCCCTTTTAGGATCAGTCAGATATCACAAGTTTCAAAGTTAGTGATAATGGTCCAGATATTGAATGCCTTTTAAAGAAGCAGAGGCTATTTGAATAGGAGCTAAAGCTTGAGAAACATCAAATGAATATCAGAAAAATACACATTCCTATAGTTAAAGCTGCTCTGCTCCAAGCTTCTATGCCCAATTAAGCTCAGCCAGATCTTGATTGCAATGCAAAAAATCTCATCCTGCTTACAGGGCAAGCTGTTCCAACATTCTAATCTGGGGTAAAAATGGCTGAGATGTCAATAGGTAGATATCAAACTGCTAGGGCTCAGAATGAGCCATACATTGTGCTCTCTTAAATAGATGCAGCAATTCTGAGTGATTGGCAAACCAGCCACAAAATCAATTATGGCTTGTTGGGATTAAATCCACCAATCAAACTTGTTAGCTTTTAGGTCATAAGGCTAAAAACCTGACAAGTATGCACAAATACAGCAATAGTGACAGAAAAGTAGTTCATCTGGTCAAATAGACCTGATGGGCTTCAAAAACTAGTGTCACCCACTAGATGTTCAAAATTGATGAACTGGCTCCCTTAATAACCTATTCAGATGCCTCAGGCATCCAAAAAAGCAAAAATGATCCTACAGCTGCCAACAAGGGCTTGCCTGTAGGCCAAATATCCAGGGTTAGCAAGATATACCAAAGAATCCAACAACCTCTTCTTTATTGACATCCCTGATTAAAGCTATTACAAGTTGAGTTTTACCTGTACTTAGGCTTGATTTATTACCTTGTTACTTTGTTTAAATAAACTCTATAGTCATAACAGGGGATATCACCTTAATCTTTGGAACTTTCTCTTGTTGCAACTGAGATTTTTATTGTCAGGAATCTTTCTGATAATATTCCTGTCATCAATGAATTGGAGACACCATCTACAGTGGCGTATAGCAGCCCAGTTCTAGTGAAAACTATTAGGAATGAAGGATTAGTGTGTGTCAGGAATCACTTCCCTGACAAAAGTTATCCAATAGTTGAAAACCTATTCCAACTTTCAAATTTGGATAATATAGGTTACTGCAACTCAATTAATTGTCAATTAATTGTTCTTATGAGCCACAGCAATGTAGATGCAAGTAAAACCTGCAAGGAACTCAGTACTATAATGCATCTAAAAATAGCCTGCATCATGATTCCTGCCGCTGCATGTGAGGCATTACACCTGGGTTTCAGAATCATTAAGTCTGTACTCCCAATTCCACCCTCCCAAGTATAAGAACTCCCATCCTAATCCCAAGTTAATTGTTTGATTAACATTTATTTCTAAAATAAAGCAATCTTGCCCTATTATTCACTTGATTGTTTAGTAGTATCTCCTAGTTCAGATGATTGGAATCCCCTATTTGTGGTCCATAGTCACCATCTGGCTCTCCTTGTTCCTGCTTTGTATCCTGTCTCAGTGCCCAGCTATCTTGTGCTTCCCTGGTTCTTGTCCAACACCTACCCTACAGCTTGAAGAGCTATCTACTGTTGTAGAGAGTAATGGACCCTTGTTTGATTCCTCAACTGTATTTTCCTCTATAAAGAGGGTTCCTTACAGTGTGTAATAACTGTTCTATATTACCTATTAGTCAGGTTCAGGTTGAATTTAATTGTTCATTTATGACAGGGACAGGGATCAAACCTGCATCCTCTTTGGACTTAGTTGCTGGGCTAGGAATAGATTTTAATGAAAATAGTCAGCCGGGCCAATTATTACCTTTTGAATTGGGTTGTAGCCAATCAAAAATCTATAAATCCACTTTGAACTTGGTTTTAAACACTGAAGGTGACGTACCCATAGTGATTGACACTGTTTCTTTAATTTCTGGTACTGAAAACTCTTGTTCTGTTGTCTCTCCTTCTCCAGTTCCCCAGCCATCAGGTGGGAAAACTAGGGCTTTCCCAGTGATTGGCATGCTTGATAAACAAATGACTACAGCTAAAAGTCCTATTTTTATTGCTGAGGTCATTTTCATGCTGATTCTATTACAAAAGCTTTAGATTAAGTTCAAGTTGCCCAAAATTCCCCAGATTCATCTCCAAATTTCCTGATCCCTCTATTTTTTATCCAAACTATTTTTTCACTACCATGCTATATAAGGCTGGTGATTTATATTTTAATAATTGTTCAATCAATAAAGTTTTCATTCACCCAAGTGAATTACTGTTTATTTTAGTTTGACTTAAACCTTAAATCCAAATCATGAGATTGCCCAAGTCTTTCATTTTGGAGTCCCTTGGGTATAAATGGCTTTTCTGGATGATCTTGTTGCAGGCTGTCAAGGCCAGTATTTTTCTGGGTACACAAGCTGACTCTGGTGCCTCCCCCAAATTCCATTACTTAGAAAAATCCTGGTTTCAAGTAATTCCAAGAGTCTGGTATACAGCAATCCCCTTGTCCCACAATCCTCCCTGAAAGGAAGAACATTAGAACTATCAGTCCACCCAGAAGCCTGCCAAACCCCAGGTCTTCTGTCCACTGGCTTCAGCCTTTCTACTTAGCTATTTAAGAGCATATTTCTTCTTAGGCTGCTTCAATCCATTATTGTCACGGCAAGTTCCATAATGCCAGGGATGATTTGGCTGAGTAAGAAAGTGCAGAAAGCCCAAAAACCTTTAACAAAACTGACTGATTTAACGGATTTGAATCAAACAGTTGATTGGAAATGGGTTACAGCTGCTCCAATTTGCCAGTCAAATCTGATCCCCCCTGTAAGTTGCTGTTGATAAATTGATGTAATTTAAGGGTCATCAGATATGAACTTGTTAAGCAGCATGGTCATCAGAAGTTGGTTACTCAAGGGTTCTTTGAAACCTGGACTAGATACTCACTTGGCAAGGAGGAAGGAATAGGAGCCCAGGATCCAGGTGGTATTGCTTAGTCAATTCTTGATATATATTGAATAATTTTCACTGTTTCAACTCTTAAGAGTTGAGTCCTCCCAAAATTTACTCAATAAAAATCACATATTCCCTGGTCTAACTTTACTTTTGTATGCATCCTGTAGTTGGATTGTTGTGCTACATTTCCTACAATTTAATCCTTAGCCAGATTATTACTGGAAGATGGGACCTGTTGTTGTTACTTTGTTGTTATTGCCGCCAAATGTCAATTCAATGCCTGTCAATCTTGGAGCTGTTCCTACTCCTTTCAAAGCTGAAACTCATGTGCTATCCCAATATCCTGAATTTTATGCTGAAGATACTCTGATTCTCTTGAAGGCCATTTATCTTGGGCTACTTTGGTTAGGATTAATTGTTCTGCTTAATTCTGGTATTACAATTGGAAATTTTACAAAAATATATTTAAAGCTGCATTGGTGGTTAATCATTAACTCTATATAGATTTGGTGGGTGATTCCCCACCACATGGAGACAGCTTCTTATTATCCCATGATTTCTGTCACGTTACTCAACTCTTTGATGTCTGAGTTTTTGGAAGCAGTTTTTCATGAGTTTGTGTCTCTTTTCTCCTGCTCCGTTGAGATATCTGTGTTTACCATGTTTATTTGTATCAGTTCTTTTCTTAGCTTTCAGTTTGGACTTTTCTTTAATTTGTGGGTTTCATCTCCAGTTAAAGTTGTTGAAACTGGACTATCTGTTTCCTATTTCTGCCGTGCCATGTTATTTTGGCGTCCAGATTATTTCCTGCTCCACCCATAGATGAAATTTTGCGTTAACTTTTGTCAGCCTTATCAATATATTTTGGCTCTAGCCTTAGTCACAAACCGCAAGTTTACCATGTGATGACAAAGCTTTCAGAGGATGCTTGTGAATGTTTGTTATCTGCAGTGGAGCGCAATCCACGTGTTTTAACTGAAAGTGCATCTCTGTACCCTTTGTTAAAAAAATTGTGTGTATCTATTGAGAAGCTCAAAGTATATTGTAAGATGTACACCTTTCAACAGGGTACTACTCCACTCTCAATATTCCTTCCTCATTTTCTTACCTACTGCCGTACAATTGATGTTCCTGAGGTGAATAAACTCTCAGTATTGTGGTTAGCAGTTGACCAGACTGCCCAGGGTCTGACAGTTTGGGATTCCCTGTTAACCACAACTTAGGCCCTGGTAAGCCAAATTCTTTCTCTGGTCTCAAATCTGTTGACTTCTAAACAAGTTGTTATGGAGATTGAAGCCAAACCTTCTGCTTGCTCCTGGCTTTCTGTAATTGCTATGCAGGGGCTTTGTCTAGTCAGAGTTGTGATTGCACCCCTTGTGTTTCTTCTCAGTTGAAATTAGCTATCTTGAAAAAACCTGCCAAGGTGGAAAAAATGCCAGCAGTGTTGCCCACCAAAAGTTTGTTGGTTATGCTCCAGCATGTTGTGCCTGCAAAGTCTTTGGTAGGCAAGTATGAAGAGTTGTCCCTTGTTCCCATTGACTGTGATCATCCTGTCCTTCTTGTTGCTGTCCAAAAAATGATTGAGCAATATTTTCAGGAGCACCCTGCCTCCTTAGCTGCTGTCTGTACCACCAAAGAGAAGCAGACTCCTGCTGAGATTGCAACATTTGCTGCAAATAAATATAATTCTGGTTACTTCTTGTTTTATGGAAGCATTGACATTGGTCAAACCATCTATTGGCCAGCAATTTTGTTGGATATTGGTGCATCCAAGAACTTCATTAGTGTTAAGACTGCAGACTTGCTGCAACTCAAGTATCATTATGGAATTCTGGTTAGGGGTAGAAACTGTCAAAAATTTCCCTCTTTTCATCTTAAGAAGCCAGTGACATTTGTAGTTGCGGGTCAGTCTTTTACCACAAGGTTCTCCATATGCTCTACTCTTATGTATCCTATTATCTTAGGAGTAGGCTGGTAGAGGGACCATAATGTATCAACCTTGCTAAAAGAAAATGAGCTGCAATTAGAACAATCTTCAGGCATATCCATCTGTATTCTGTTGTTGGGTATTTCAGAATTAGAGCAGTCTTCTCAGACAATCCAGTTGTTTCCTGTTCCTACACCCATAAGTTTGGATTTACCAGCATGCCTTCAACCCTGGTCAGCGGCATTAAATGCCACTAGGGGCAAGGTCCTTCCCAACCACACCCAGTTTAACTTTAACTTTAAGGTTACTGTTAATCTGATTTGTATTGCATCTCTCATTTACCCTTTGACCTTAAAGGAGGATGCATGTTTGGAGGAGTGGACTCAGGACATGTTGGCAAGAGGATACATCTTCAAGAAGGCTTTGTCAATTTGCTCTCCATTGTTGTTTGTCCAAAAATCCAATGGGTCTCTTAGACCTTGTGTTGACTATGGAAATTCAAACAACATCACAATCCAGGACTCCTACCCTTTACCTCTTGAAGCACAAATTTCTTGGTGTGTTGAGAAGGCAAAGGTATTCTCAAAACTTGATCTCTTGAATTCATTCAATCAGATTAGGATTGCTGAAGGGATGTAGTGGTTGACGGCATTCAGGACTAAGAAAGTTATCTTCCAGTTCTGTGTCATGCTTTTTGTATTGAAGAATGCTCCAGCTTGCTTCCAGCGGTTGATTGACTCAGTCTTGGGTAATCTCCTAGGTGTATGTGCCATTGCGTACATGGACAACATCTTGGCATTCTCTCCAGATGAGGAGTTGCATAAGGTTAAATTTCAGCAGTTGTAGAGCGTATACTTCAGGCCAATTTGATTATCAAAAGGAGTAAGTGTGAATTCTTTAAACGTAAGGTTACCTTTTTGGGTAATGTTATCTTTGGGGATGGCCACACTATTGCCCCTGACAAGGAAGCAGAGGTTTGATAGTATGCTACACCTGTGATAATATCCCAACCTTGTAGTTTCTTGGTTATTTGTACATTCTTGAAGAAATTTACCCCTCACTTGTCAGAAGTGGCTGCCTCCTTGTATTCAGCAAGCAGGAAGACAACTTTGGTCTGGACGCCTGACTGCACAAACACATTTGCAGCAGTCAAAGCTCTTTTTTGTCTTCACCTGTCTTGAGACATGTGGATCCTGAGCTTCATTTTGTGGTTTCCATGGATGCCTCTAAATATGCTATGGCTGGTGTGTTATTACAAACTGCTGATGATGGTGTTGAGAGATCTGTAGGATATTTCTCCTGGAAGATGGAGGCTTGTGAACACAATTACATGATTTACAACAAGGAATTGTTGGCATTTGTGGAATTGTTAAAGCACTGGCATCACCATCTCATGTCAGCACGCCATTTATTTGTAGTAAGAACTGACCACAAAGCTCTTCTATATTATTGACAACCCAGGGTTTTGTCAGGTTGTCAATCCAGATAGCATGGTGACCTGACAAGATACAAGTTCTGCTACAAGTTTATTAAGGGATCTGACAATCACTTGGCCAATGCACTGTGAAGAAACCCTTCACATATTTTAGATGTTGGTATGGATGTTGAGTTCAATACACACACTATGATACCAGACAAGGCTGTGGTTCCTTTTGTACTACCTCTGCCTGCTACACTTGCCACCATGTCCTTAACTGAGGGTGTAGACTTAGACTTAAATTCCAAAGTGAAGTTTTTGCAGCCTTTGTCCAAAGGTTACAATAGGTCTTTGGAATTAGCATGTGCACATCCTGTTTGCCAGCCACATGGTTACCATAAGATAGGACCAATTTATATCATCAAGGATGCTAGTGGGTTCCAGAGGGAACTATTTGGAACAAAATCATGGAGGCTTATCACACCTGTCCTACGGCAGGCCACCCAGGGAAAAACAAAACAGTGGAGCTCATTTGCTGACAGTTTTTATAGAAAAGTCTGACAATGCAGGTGGCGGCTTACTTTTGCAACTTCCTGATATGTGTTTGGTCTAAGGCAAGCAGGAACAAGACTACTGGTTTGTTAGTTCCTTTACAACCAGCCGCAGGACCCTGGCGTTGGTGTCAGTGGATTTCATCAGAGAACTTCCAAATTCTTACAGGTTTAATACAATCATGGTAATGGTTAATTGCTTCACAAAAATAGCACACTTTTTTCCCTGCTTAGCCACAATAACTTTGGTAGAGACAGCTAGGCTGTTTGTGAATAGAATCTTCTCTCTGCATGGATTCTGATGGAGATTGTGAGTGATTGCGGGCCCCAATTCATTGCTCAGTTTTGGGAGGCTTTTACTGGAATTCTGGGTATCATATTGTATTTTTCTACAGCTTTTCACCCCCAATTCAATGGACAAACGGAGAGAGTAAACCAAAGTTTGGAGGTCTACCTGTGCTGCTACACTAATGCATAACAAGATAATTGGTGTGCTAACCTACCCATGGCAAAGCTTACATATAATAACTTCCCACACACATTGACTCAGGTTTTAATGTTCTATGCCAATGTAGGTTACAATTCTTTATCCAAAATGGGTCCTTGTTTGTTTAGTAACGTAGAAGCTGCCACTGATCAAGCCACTGCATTGAAGCAGGTTCATCAGGAGCTTCAGGTTACTCTTGCCGCTGTTGTGACAACTTACAAGGAATACACAGATTGCAAGCGCCAGGAGGGTCCAACCTACCAACCAGGTGATCTGGTTATGGTGGATGCCTGCAATTGGAAACTGAAGGTCCCTTGCTGCAAATTAGGCCCCAAGCAAATGGTTCACTTCAAAGTTGAACGTCAAATTGGTCCCTCCACATACCAATTAGATTTACCCCCAGCTTTTAAGATTTTCCACACCTTCCACAAATGCTTACTTACTCCTTTTAAGGGTACTGAGATTCCTTATTCCAAACCCATTATTGTGGAAGGAGAACCTGAGTATGAGTTAAATTGCATTTTGGCTTCTTGTAAGAATTGACACCATCTAGAGTATTTGGTGTTGTGGAAGTGTTATCCTGATTCTGAAAACTCATGAATTCCCCACTATAATTGCTTTAACTCTCCAGATCTTATCCAAGAGTTCTATGATCACAACTCAACTGCTATTGGTCACCCCAAGCAAACCTTAGCCACAATAAAACTTCCCCCTGTCCACAAAAACTTCTCTTTGTCCCATCTTCCGGATGGTGGTATTGTGCCCCGGGCTAAAGCAGAGGGCAATGTCACGGTAAGTTCCATAATGCTGGGGATTATTTGGCCAAGTAGGAAAGAGCAGAAAGCCCAAAAACCTTTAACAAAACTGACTGACTTAACAGATTGAGTCAAATAGTTGATTGGAAATGGGTTATAGCTGCTCTAATTTACCGGTCAAATCTGATCCCCCCGTAAGTTGCTGTTGATAAATTGATGTAATTTAAGGGTCACCAGATATGAACTTGTTAAGCAGCATGGTCATCAGAAGTTGATTACTAAAGGGTTCTTTGAAACCTGGACTAGATACTCACTTGACAAGGAGGAAGGAATAGGAGCCCAGGATCCAGGTGGTATTGCTTAGTCAATTCTTGATATATATTGAATAATTTTCACTGTTTCAACTCTTAAGAGTTGAGTCCTCCCAAAATTTACTCAACAAAAATCACATATTCCCTGGTCTAACTTTACTTTTGTATGCATCCTGTAGTTGGATTGTTGCGCTACATTTCCTACAATTTAATCCTTAGCCAGATTATTACTGGAAGACAGGGCCTGCCGTTGTTACCTTGTTGTTGTTGCCGCCAAATGTTAATTTAATGCCTGCCAATCAGGGAGCTGTTCCCACCCCCGTCAAAGCTGAAACTCATATTATATCCCAATGTCCTGATCTTTATGCTGAAGACACTCTTATTCTCTTTAAGGCCATTTATCTAGGGCTTTTCTGGTTGGGATTAATTATTTTACTTAACCCTAATATCTCATTTGGAAATTTCTCAAAACAGTATTTAAAGATGCGTTAGTGGTTGATCATTAACTCTATATGGATTTGGTGGGTGATTCCCCACCACATGGAGACAGCTTCTTATTAGCCTGTGATTTCCGTTACAATTATTGGGTTGTTACTGCCTGTTTGGAGAGCTATTCTATCTTGTAATGATATTTCTGCCTGTGGTATATCTTGTTACTGGTCTAAATCCCTCTGCAATCATTGATTATCTTGGGATATTACTTCCAAGTGGGTGAGTGCCTGACAGTTATGTTGTCTGGCAATGTATCTTAAGATACATATGGGGCGCTCAATGAGCTGCCCTGTGTTTTATCTAACAATAATTTTCTCTCACCTCAAATTTTGAAATATAGGGTAATCTTTCCTCATAAGGGCTGAAAACCCCTGAACTTTTTTTTTAAAAAGCTAGTCAAAACTCAAAACCCTGTTTGAAGCATATTTTTGTACCATTTCAAGATGGCCCTGTGGCTGCCCTTTACATAATAATATCTTTCATTACTCAATTAGGGTGTTATATCATTCAAAATCTCTGCCCACTTCCTGGACTTCTGTCTTTTCCACCAAAAATACTAAAGCTATAGTTTTTTCAGTTGCAGCAGTGGTAGCAATGATAGGTTTGCTTTACAGCTCAGCTTTAAGGAAATTCCCAAGAAAGGACAGAGTGTATGCTGTATGGCTAACCCTCCCAAAGAATCCTTCCTGTTCATCCCTGATGGAGGCATCCCAGAAGGTTGAATAATTTACCAAGGCCAACTAGTGTCACTCAGTGTCTATAGTGGGCTCAGCCTAAGTCAACTTGCTGTTAGCGTCACATCTTCTCAGCCAGATCTCTCACAGCATATGCCAAACTTGAAATATAAGCCCTTTGCAGACAGTATGGAAGAAACAAAGGTTGTAAGCTGGTTACATTTCATAGAATCCCATCTCTGTATCTGTCAAGTTTCAGAGCTGATGTGGATTACCACAGCTTCATGGTGCCTGATTGAACCCATCAATGCCTGATTGACTATGTGGTCAGGTCACAAGACTGAGGCTATCTGGGCTATATTTAAGGAAGCTGTTAATTCATATTGCAACAAAACCATATTTCACATTGTGGTGGGAATCTATGAGAGAGGGGGCTAAACTAACCAAGTTTTCTAACATTCTGGGAGAATGCTTCACCAATATGCTACCTATTTGGGTACTGAAATAGCTGCTCTGAGCATTTTTTTTATAAATTTACCCCCCCCTTTGGCCTTAGATTAGACACTATTTCCCTGTCAAACAAAGAAAACCCCCAAATTACCACCAAACTGCTCTATGTTGTTGGGGATTTGACACACACTGTAAACAAGATATTTGTATTGGTATACCCAGTTGATCCCCCGCCTTTGATGCATCTCCCTGAGAGGAAACACTGATAATTTTAGACTGTTTACTGGCCTGGTGTTACCCACATTCAGGAAATCCTGATCCATCAGGGTCAACTGATCCATAATCTGATCACTCAAGCTATGGGTTAATAATAGACAGACCACCGCCAGATGAAAGACATTTATTCCAGATGATGACAAAAATATATCAAGATAATGTAGGATTAAAATTTTGGAGATACCTGAGACATTCAGGATCAAAATCATTGGTTAATCAAAAAGCTCAAATAATTAAGTGCAAGCAATTTGGGATTACTAAGGAAGACACACCTCTGCCAGATGAAATAAGAAGGAGTATTGCAACATCCTGTTTTACCAAGAAATGGGACAGATGGGCAACAGCGCCCATGTTGACACTTTTAATGCCAACACTATAGTAAAGTGACAACCCAGTTTTACTTAATGTTGTTTCCTGGATGTTGACACTTTTTTAATTAACAAAACACTTTACCCTGAATATTTTTAATATAAAAAATTATTATAAAATACATTATTATACTAAAATAATCCCAGAGAGCTCAAAACTGCAATAAAAAATTACCATAAGTAATAAGAATAAGGAGATATATGCAACTATTTTTCAGTTTACTATGTAAATTACACTCTTTATTATAAAATTATTTTTTATTCCCATAAAAATTAAAATTCCAATGAACCAAAAATAAAGATATTTATTATATCATAATAACTACAAAATATAAAAAATTCTATATTTTTTTATACTTTTTATAAGCACAACTGAAAATATCTCATACCTTAAAGATAAATTAACAAAATATAAGATATTTCTTACTAAACCACATTAAAACTGTATCTGAAACTTACCATTTATACCTAAAAATATTAGTACACTATAAAAAATTAAAAAATTAAAAGTTTAAAAGTAAAAAATATAAAGGTAAAGCAGAGAAAAGTTTATTTGGCTAATTAGAGCCACCAGCAAGAGCAGTGGCAACATCTTCAAGGTACTTCTTAATCTCCGCCACCTTATAATTTTTCCTTTACCACCTTTTGCAAGTCCTCCTGGTAGTCCTGCTCCTTGGACTTTGGCTTCTTGGGGGCCACCTGGTTGGCCAAGTTGCAGAACTTGGAGACAGTCCGGGCCTGCTCCTCTTGTAGCTTGGAGAAGAAGTTGTTATATTTGGGGTTGGTCCCAAACTTCACTTTTAGGTGCTTATGCCAAACCTCAAGGCTAGAGGTGGTCTTCATCTCCCCCTTGAGGCAGGCGCCTTGACAGTTCCAAGGGGCAGTAGCCCTGCTCTTACCTCTCTGGGCAGTCACCTTCTTGCCCACCCATTAGCGCTCAAAGTAATCCAGGTAGCCTTTAAAGATGGTGGAGTGCTTCTTGATATAAGCATCCTCCAGGAAGGGCCTCAAAGCCAAGCCCAGTATGCTCCAGGCGCACAAAAGCCAAAGCAGCAAACTGAGTCAGGGCAAAGCGGCACTTCCCCTTATTATTGTTAAGATACTTCTCAAAAAGGTCCTTCTCACTCTTGAGATTCTTGACAAGGGCCTGCCTAAAATGGAAGAAGCAGCCCTGGACTTCTCCATTAAAAATTGCCTCAAAGGCTCTGAACTGAGCCTGCTCAAAGTCCATTATGATAAACTTTGGCCCAAGTGAGCGTGCATGAGCTAGCTGCTCAGCGGCTATGGTGGACTCATCCTTCTCAGCGGAGGAGGGATTTGCCTTTGTGGTGTGAGTGGGAGGGGGGAGCTGATTGGTGAGAAGGAAGCTCAAAGCATCCTGGACAATCTTGAAGGCTCTGGTGTAGACTTCATTCTTGGCACCAGGAAGAAGAAAGAACACAAGGGGGATGACCTGGTCATTAAACTGCCCATGCAGGGATCCAAAGCTGCTTGAATAGGAAGGGGCAAGTAGAAAATGTGCCATCACACAGCCAGGTGGTAGTAGTGTTCAGCTACTTCAGGTTTTGTGTTGTGGCGTAGGCTATAATACTATCCTCCACTTCCTGCTCATTGTCATGGAGCAGGAACATCTCACCATCCTCTATCTTCTTGAGGGCTTCTGTGAGGATAAGGTCCTTGATGTTGGTGGCACTCTTGACCAGGGGATTGGAGGCTTGATGCCTATCACTTATAAACTTGACCAACTGATTGTGAGTTGGAACCCTCTTCAAGTTGGTTGGGGAGAGGTACTTGCAAGCAAGCACAGCCAGCTGGGTGGTAGAAAGATCTTTGGAGGTGGGCATCACCTGCACCAGATATCACTTGAGAAGGTGGGCTATGGTGGTGTTGGGCATGATACAGGTATGCTTGCCCTTGATGGTTTGGACCAGGTCCCAGCGCTCAGTGTTGAGCCGCACTGGGCAGGAGTGGTCCTCACATGTGTAATGGCGGCTCTTAAAGCCCTGGTTGGCAATATTGCAGCTGAAGATATACCCATTGGCCACCATATCCGGCCCACCCTTTACGCTCATGATTGGGAAGTATTTGGGCAAGGAAGAGGGAACCTTGAATTTGCTGTCAACATTTCAGATGTTGTGGGCTAACAGAGGGTCCCAGGGGCCAGCAGGAGCATGGCAGAAGCCAGGGAAGTAATCAGGGGGGCTTTGAATCATCCCCAGATGAGCTTAAAGGGGGGAGTTTGGTGGGGGTGGGGAAGCAGAAGGGGGCTTATTGTGGTGCTCCTCATGTGCAGGAGACTTATCTTTGGGTGGGGTCTTATTGCCTTGCCGCTGCTTCTTGGTTGGCTCCTCATCAGAAGCCAAGTTGTAGAAACTGTGCTCTGTAAGATAGCCATCAGATTTCTCTCCCCCAGTGGAGTGAGCAGGGCTCTTCTCAGGAGAGGGCTCAGGGGAGGGCTTTGGTGAGGGCTTTGGGGATGCTTTGGGGGTGGCCTTCTTAGATGAGACAGGCTTCTTTTTGGTGGGTTTGGTTGTCTTTGAAGAACGCTTGGTTCCTTTGGGCTGTTTGGAAGTGTTCTTGTCCTAAAATAATAAATAAAAAGGGTTTAAAATAAAGCAATGTATGTAAAAAAAATAAACAAAACAACTTAAAAAGAACAATATATAAAAAGTAAATCTTAGATGGCTTTTCTTGGCATTTAAAAGGTAAAAAATACTTGTATAGGATTTAATTTATTATAGTTTTAAATAAAAAAGTAAAATTTAAGATATTTATGTGAAAGTATTATATTTAGATATAGATTTCATTTTAAAAATTAAAAAATATGAAAGAGGAAAGTTAAAAATACAACATATCAAAAAATGAGAAGTTTTTATTATGTAAAACATAAAGTTTTATATGTGAGAACTGAAAAGCGTTGACATTATGAGTGACAATTAGTAAAAAAAGCTGAATTCTCACTGTCAATTACAAAAATTGTAGACATTATTTTTGACAACATTGTCACTGTTGACATTTTTTTAAAAATTTACTATGTTTCTTCATAGTACACTTAATTGAATTTAAGCAGGCTAGCAAAAATTAACCGTTTTCTGTGTGTTTTTGTTCACATATAAAAATTAAAAAAAACATATAAAAATAAGTAAAAAAAGTATCAAGATTCTTTATTTCTTTTTTCAAAAATTATATTTGGGTAGTGTTAATATGATATTTTACCATTGCGCTTATATGAAGTTGCTAAGAAGTTGTATTCAAGTATTGAAAAGGGTAAAGTGTCAACAACATCACTTACAACATTCTTTATATGAGGTGGCATATTAATCTAGGCTTAATTGCGCCACTCTAATTTGCTTAACTCCACCCCAGGGGACTATCATGACCAAATAAACAACATTTACAAGTGTCAACATTATTTTTAATAATAAATTCTATAGTAACTTACATAGTAACTCATACTTAAATTATTGGATCACCGTTAGCCACCAATCCACTTAATATATTAAAGCCATAATAAGTGCCACATAAATATTTATAACATGAACATTTCAACAATCAAATGTATGTGCACTGTCTTTTTCAATATAATAATTCAATAAAAAAATATTTTTAAATGCGCACTTATTTTTTTACTGTAGATGTTTCAGTTTTGTTATTAAAAATAAGTTTGGCTTAAAAAGTGTCGACATTGACACTTTTACGTTGTGATAACAAATAAAAAATAAACTAATTTTTATTAGTAAAAATAAAGGAGAAATCTGATTAAATAGAGTTTTTTATTAAGCTTAATATTAAATTGTGTTGAGATGGCCACAATTTTGTTATGTTTTCTGGGTTTGCACCCCTGAACACTTTAAAAAAAGAATTAAGCTAGCGCAACTAGCAAAAAACATAGGTGATTTAGAGTTTTGAGTCAACAGTGGCCATGTTGACACTTTGTCAACATGGGCGCTGTTGCCAACAGATGACTGCCTGTCTGTAGTGTGCATTAAACTGAGCACAAGACAAGACCCCACCCAATGGATTTCAACTTACTTGATCTCAACTGAGACAAGGAATATCCATGCTGAAGAGGAAAATTTAACATCCTAGGATATTACCTCATTCTAAACCCACTATTTGAGTTTATAATCCAACTCTAGTGATTGAAACTAATAGCTTGGGGATGATAAACTAGCTATTAAGAGTTATCTACAGCTAGACACATTTCTGGCTGCAGCCTACCTACACTATAAAAAGAACTTCTAAGATCACTTGTAAGGCAGACAATTAATAATTACCAACATTACTACTCATCAAATAGTACTAGTGTCAAATATTCAATAAGAGTGTATTATTGATACTTACAGATCCTGCCAAATTACCTCTGCTCAAAGCTGCTGTGTTGTGTCCCTTGACTACAGGACCTCTCTCATTTTTGGCTCCAACAACAACAGAGCCTCATCAGTTTCTTCAATCATCACTACACCAATTGGAAGCATATCTGTCTCCATACAGATCTCCCAATATCAACATTCATAATACCTTTAATAAAAATCATCTTTCTTCTTCAAGAACCCAAAATCTTAGCATCCACTTTTAAAAACAATCAGGTATAACCAATCAAATAAGGCCTCATTGATATCCCAAAATTAAACTCAGTTAGAAGAAATGGGACTTCAAATCCACCCAAGGGACCAAGCCAATCAGAAACCAAGGTGGAAATTGACAAGAAACCTTCTAGTCTCCTGGCCCTGTTTTGCAAAAATTCTTTCCTGGCCAATCAGATGACATGAAAATGTCACCTGATCATTCAAACCCAAACCACATCCTTTCAGTCAAGCAAGGGGACTTTTGGTTGTCTGCTTGCTCATTCTCTTTTTTTTTGGAAAAAAATCTGTTTGTTACAACTTGTTTTAATTTTTAGGACCTTTTAAGAGTCCTCTAGTTGAACAGTTACTAACATACTTCTCTTTATTACCTTAAAATTGTTCCCATTGCTCCCAGCTGGTTTCTCTAAGCTATTAGAGCTAACATTAGTGTATAGTTGTTTACCTACTTGTGCTTTTTTCAAAAGCTGCATTCAAACTTGAGTTTTAAGTTAAATACTAGTATAAAACTTAATTTAATCTTGATTTTATATTTTTTCTCTGTTTCAAACCTGTTGTCACTTTCATTAATGGTAAATTCTCCCGTGCCCATCCCCAAGTTGTCTCCAGGATTAGAGGCCACAGTACAATTTTTCCCCTTCCAGCTACCCTAGAAAATACAATTTTTACTGTTTGAGCCCTGAAAATCTTCTCTCTGGTCCTCAAATTTTTCAGAGATTCTGAAAATGTTGTTCCCTGTTCTCAAGTTTTTTGTGCTTTTCCTGGCCCTGTGTTACTTTTTATATGGTCTACTTCTCCAGATCTTTGGGGATGTCTCTCCTCTTCTGCCCATCATGTGAGTGAATACCTTTTTAGACTTCTGTACCTACTTGGTGATCTACCATCCAGGGATAATGACCTACTTTCCACTGGAGAGATCTTGGTACAATTAATTTCCCAGTTGTGGAAGCCGCAGTGTCTTTATCTCCTTCTCTGGATGAGGTGACATCTGCCCCTCAGGAGCCACCTGTTTTCCCGGAGCACACGCTTACGTGTAATCCCTGGCTGCTTACAGGTCTGGCATTGATGGGACTGAACACCTACTTTCCTCAGCTGTCCCCTATGTCCTCCTTTTGGTCCTCTTTTAGAGCAGCTGTCCCATTGATTCACTGAACAGCATCTTGGTGGTTTGTCTCACCAGGATGAGAGCCAAACTTAGTTAGTTTAGCTGCCCTCTCTAACAGTTTTAAAAGGGACAGAAATTTCATTCCTGACACCAATAACTCATTCCAACTCCTCCATCCAATAAAAAGAAAATCTGGATATTAACTCAAAATCTTTCAACCTCACTGATACAAGGTTGAAAAATTCATCTATCAGCCAATCAAGGAGCTTCCCCTTGTTTGGGCTCTTAGTTTTGGGATTTAGTTGCTTAAAAAGGCAAGAAGGCTCATTGTGGATCCCTGCTGATCAATTCTTTCAATATAAGGTTTAGAAATTTAAAAGGTTGCACTGGACTCCTCTCCTTGATGCCCTTTTTATTTTAAAAATTTAATAAAAATAAGTAGGTTTATTACCTTACTGTAGATTCAGAACCTATTAGGAAAAATGCAGGATTGTCAAATTCTTTTGTGTAAACTCACCAACTTACTGGAATATTCTTCATTCTTTTATATAAAAAAGTAAGCTGTTATGAGATGAAAATTACTCCATTAAGTTGGTGAGTTCATGCAAAAAATTTGACATTCCCGCATTTTTACCTTTAGGTTCTGAATTTACAGTAATTGTCAGGATTGACAATTTTCCTCCCCTCAAAACCTGGGCCCAAGGGCGGGATTCAAACCCTGGCCCTGATCTCCCCAGGCTGTCAGCCCTAAGGATCAAAGAGCCGCCTGCCTGCGTTTTCCTGGAATCAAGCCCCCTCAAGCTGAGACTGGGGGGAATCCCTCAGATGATAATAACAGCCAAACCTTAGAAGCTACAGCGCCAAATGAAATATCAGAAAACTTTCCCAATGGAGGCAAATAAATTCCTACTATTAGCTTCATGAGTTTGAAGTCTACACTAGTGGCTAATCAAGATTCATCACCCAAGGAAAATGTGGCCTTGAGGCTGCCCTCATGACCATGGCTCAAGAACAGAAAAATCAAGCAATCTTTCCAGAGATTTCAACCAATAAGTGAACACCCAGCAGCAGTGCCATTTTGCTGCTCCTGAACCTAGCATCCTGGCCACCTGACCTCATATTTTCTGATACTATGATGTACCTCAAATGGAAAATGTCATGGCTGGTGGCGTCATGTACCAAGGTGCTGAAGAGAAACTCCAGTGTGATGGTCCACATGGAAGCTGTTGTGCAGACAAGGGCTGATTTGGCCTCAATAAAGACTCTATGCTTAAAGTTGGTAAAGGATAGTGTTTTTAGGACAGATAAAGGACTAGTATGTAACATTGGCTACTAGGGGAGGATGAGGTCCCCACCCAGTAGGTAAAATTGGCTACTAGGGGTGGGGAATGGCTCTTCTCCCTAGCAGGTAACATTAGCTGCTGGGGAAAATGGGTGATGCAGTCTAGCAGGAAACATTGGTTGCTAGTGTGCAGGATAGATGTCTGAACCTAGTAGGTAACATTGGCTATTAGAGAAAAATGATGAGGTCCCCATTCAGTAGGTAACATTGGCTACTAAAGATAGGGAATTGCTCTTCTTCCTAGCAGGTAACATTGACTGCTAGGGAAGAAAGAAGCTGAGATATCTCTATGTGCCCTTATGCACTTACAGGAGGTCTTTGAGTAAGCATCTTGACCTAACAGACTTGTAAGGTGTCCTTGTCTGTGTTTTCCTGTAGGCTTTGGGGAGGTCCTGAAGCTACCATTGGGGGCATGAATATGCTCAGAGGCAGTATCATGGTAGCTGCTTGGGAAAGCAGCTGCAGAACTTGGTATAATCAGGCCTCTGGGAAGTAAAATTGGTTACTTTGCACCTGAAAGCTCAGGATTAACCACCCAAGTGAGTAAAAACAACTTCATATACATGAGGTTTATCTATGGTTGATAGCCTATAGTGGTGGTCACTTACAGGGGCCCATTCAGACGCTAACCTACTTGAGGAAGTCTTATTGCCTGAGACTGAGACATTATTAACAGGGACTGAAAAGTGAAGCCAAGAAGTGGTTCATAGGAAAAGATCCCAGTGAAAACTAGTGACAAAGGACTAGATAATCACAGCAAAGACTAGTTAAAGGACTGTAGGATCTTGGAAACCTAG
This sequence comes from Entomophthora muscae, assembly GCA_014839935.2. Taxonomy (NCBI): domain Eukaryota; kingdom Fungi; phylum Entomophthoromycota; class Entomophthoromycetes; order Entomophthorales; family Entomophthoraceae; genus Entomophthora; species Entomophthora muscae. The sequence goes on from QTSX02006421.1 coordinate 130,805, forward strand.
GTGGTTCATAGGCAGGACTAGCAGACAGGACTAACTGATGAATTAGACAGGACTGGTGGATGGACTGGGAAGGACTAGCACATGAACTAGGCAGGACTAGCTGATGGATTAGGAAGGACTTGCTGAAGGATCAGAAGATCACATCAAAGGACTAGCTGAAGGTTTGAAATATCATAGAGAAGGACTAGGTGAAGGTCTGAAAGTTGGTTAGGAAGAACTAGCAGAAGTAGATTAAGGAGCAAGAATCCTGGATTTGGACTATTGGAATTAGGATTTTTAATAAGAAAGAAGCAGTAAAACAATTAATTAAAAACTGCCAAAAATATAATAAAAAGATTGAAATAAATATCATATGTGAAAAAGAAAGGAAAAGGAAAATGATTTACATAAAATTGAACTGTAAGTTTATTAAGTGTTGATTGAATAAAGGAAGTCAAAAAGGCCAGAAATAGGACAGAGAAACTTTGAAGACAAAGGCTGGAGTTTTGCCAAAATGGTTGAGAGAGGCAAGAAGCAAGCAACAGGCAAGTTCAAAGTGCTAAAATTTAGAGAAAACCTGAAGAAACCCAGAGAAACATAGAAAAATTAAGGGTTCAAAAATCCCTTAAGTAAAACATATGTGGAAGCGCTCAAGTTTTACCAGATAAACGTGACAGGAAACACGGCAAAATTGTTCAAAATGTGGAGCAAGTGTTTATCTGGAGCAAGACAGCGCCAGGTTTGAACTAGGGTCAAGAGAAAGTCATTTGGGTAAACGTTTTGGCAAGACATTTCAATCAGGGCGTTCAATTGGCTGCAGGCCAAATCCCTATTTGATCACTGATTTAAGCGCTTTAACTGAAGGATTTAAGCCTAAAAAATGAGGGAATTAAGCAGAAAAAGCAGGGTTTTAATTGGCTGAAGGAGTTCATCCTGAGACTTTTCAAGGACTGGATCAAGTGGAAAACCAAGGCCACTAGAGCTAAACAGAGAGCTGAAGACCAAGAAAAAGGTGCAGAAGCCCAAGATTAAGGTGCAAGAGTCTAAGACCAAGCACAAGGAGTCCAAGAGAATGTTGGAGGACTCCAAGTATTGGCACATCTGCATTGTTTCCCAGACCCCAAGGCAATATAACAGAAGTTTTCTAAGAGGATCTTCCTTATGAAAGCAAATAAAAGCATATTTCAACCCCTGCTTGGATTTTCAGTAGTAAAGATAGACCCTATGAGTGAGTTTCCCAATATCTTCTACCCTAGTTAAGGGGATGAAAACACCTACCACCAAAGCTGTCAACGGTTTGCCACTAGTAAGTCTTCTCAGGAGGATTGGGAGAGATTAACTAGACACCTTGAGATGACAGACATGGGAAAGGAGTTTATTTGAAATGAGTTTACTAGGTTATTGAAGGATTGATACAGGCCCACAGATGGACTAGCACCAACTAAAGTACAAGTGCATGATGGGGATGCCTGCCTGGTTATTGGAAAAGTGTTAGAAGAGTTTGCAGTAATGCAGGCCAAGTATAAGAGACTTCTGAAAAGCCACCTACCACTACTAGGGAATAACACCTCTTTCCAGTTGGTCCCTGGCTATGACCCAGGACACACTATGGGGACTGTTGAACAGGAACCCCATATTCAGTCATCATTATATTAGGCTATAAGGGATCAATAGAGGAAAGGTGCAGAATGGGTTAGATATAGTAAACCTTCAACCAAGGAACAATAGGCACCAATGTTGGGAACAACAGCTTTGGTCAGACTGAAGATAATCAGAATGACCATCCCAGCTCTACTGTGGTTGTGGGACCGTTGAAGGGGAGCACCACAAGATTTATGGAATGTCAGACATATAGGATCTGGACCTGGCTGTTAATCCATGGGTGTGGGTCTAGGGTGGTATTTTAGTCTTCTAGTTTGACTTCTGCTCAAGTGGTGTAAAAATTTAATCCTAATAAAGCAAACAAACCTTATAGATTATTTCACTTTATTTGATGTTGCCTGCACTTGACTTGAGTATGGGGAACTGGGCTTTATATCATTCATCTGGTCTACCTTGTAATATGACACTTGCTATTCCTTGTAAGCCTTTAGTGTCCCAACTCTTGGACACTGGCTTCTAGGAAGTGATGGAATGTCTCTTAGGAATAGAGGACAGGGATCTGGATACCTTGGCTTGGGTAGGGGAATTCTGTTGGTGGCTGGCAGAGGATTGACTAGTTTCATCATCCTGAAACTTTGCTTGGTTGTGGCTTTTGCTGGGGTAGTGTTGGTCAGTTTATCAGGAATGGGGTCATCAGGTGTTGATTGGAGTTTATTTTTATCATCTTCAGTTAGACCCTTGGCTGGTTTGATTGTTGTAGGGTTTTCTAAATCAGCAGCTCAACTGAGGTGCTGACCACAGTCAAATTATTGGCTGCATTATCAGCAACCTTGGTGGCTACAAGATTGTTTACAAGCACCTCAGTACAATGGGTGGCAATTTGGGCAGGGGCAGGAACCAGCATTGGTGCAGATCTACTGGTTGAATTTTTCAGCAGATCTGCTTGATAACAGATCTTCTGAAAAACCCAACAGATCTGCTCTAGAGCGGCATTGGGTGCACCCAGCCTAATTATAGACTTGGAATTGAGTGCCCCAATGCTGTTAGGAGCTGCAAGCTCCCTTGGGCCAGTTTTATTACTGGCCCCAGGACAAATTCTGCCTTGGGGGTAGTTTGAACTTCCTAAATAGGCCAATGCAGTTCAAACTTCCCCATGCCCTGCCCTGGTGAGTGGCTGGGGGTTTGAATCCCCCAGTGAGCTTTTGCAGCTGCCCGTGCTTTTGCTTGGCAGCCAGGTTTAGGGGTTTGAACCCTGTCCCAGGCGCTGTAAGGCTAGCCCTTACAGAAAATGTAAAGTTTGGCAATGAGGTATAATATAGACCCATAGACCCTGTGCTAAAAATTTATTGCCATTCTTAAATAAAAGGTTATGAGGCATTAGTTTTCCCATTTATTACCTTATTTTATTCTTGCCATTTATCAGTTCAGTTCAAGATATCTCTGCCCTCCTTCCTGCAGTTTACTCTCCTTCAAGTGCCTCATTTAGTCCCATTCATTGTACAGAATACCCTTTGAAATCAGAATACAAGAATTATAACCTTGGAAAAGTCCTAGAACAAGATCCCCTGGCCTACGTACAATCAGCACTCAGATATTATAAATAAGGTCCTTGGCACATAACTGAACCCAAGTTGTTCAGAAACAAAAATAACTTTCTGCCCGCATACTGGTTGGCCATGGAACCACCAGTAACCCCCAAACCAATTTCTGCCTCAGCACCTGACCTCTCTTTAGACCATACAAATAAGCTGTTTGGAATTGTGTATATCACCCACACTGGGGTGATCAACACTATAGTTACAGCTGCTAGCCCGTGGTCCCAGGTGAGAAAGTCCTTCTACTAACTTATTAAGTTAGCTCTGATCTTATGGTGGGCTTTACCTGCAAAACCTGCAGCCCATGCATTCCCAGAAAACAGCAGGCCAGCCACTCAAGGTTGGTTCCCTGACATAAATCTTCTTTCCCTTGCTTCTTGGTGTTCTCTTAGTGTTACTATAATTATCTTTTGATAATAGGCACTGTATTTTACCTGCTTTTGCTATTTTAAGAGGGGTTGAACCTATATTTGAGTTAATAAAGTATATGAAAGCTTACTCTAATTGTAAATTTTTTCTTTAAAACAAAATTAATTTTGAAATTACCTTTTTGCTTTTTTAAACACTTCTCTGTGGTTCCCCTGCTTTCTGATTCTAATTATAGACTCAGGAAATTGTCTTGTCCTTGAGACACAGCACCTAAATCATTATATCTTATCATTTTCAGAGCTTGCTTCCCCATCAGGATCCCTGGAATTTCTCATAAATCAGAAAATAGTGTTCTCTTTGGCCAAGTTTTTGTTTCTTACTTTAGCTCCCATCCTATTAATGTTATGATCTATCTCCCCAGACTTGTGGCTAAGCTAGACTTTTCTCCCATTTTTGTGGGGAGAAATCCATAAAAGCTTCTGTATTTGCTGGATGACTTGACAGGTAAAGCACAAGATCTAATATCAAATGAAGAGTACCTGTTGAAGAGTCTCCCTTCCAACAATCTTGATATTTTATTGGCTCAGTTTATTTCTGGCATCCCTCCCTCTAAAGTGGTCTTGGTGCCTATTATGAATTGTGTAGAAGATGTACCTTCCCCTTCTGAGTCTTCTATACCATCAGTATTGGCTCCAGGTCACAATTATTGGCTGCTTTCAGGAATGCTGCTAATTGGAATTAATGCCTACTTCTCCAAATGATCAAAATGTCATCCTTGAGGACCCCTGATTGAGCAGCTATTCCAGTGGTGCACTGGTTGGAATCCTGGTAAATATTGCCCCCAGGATGGGAGCCAAGATTAGTTGGTTTATCTCCTCCTCACACTTGTTTCACAAGGGAAAGCAGATGAGCTATGTAAGAATGTCCGGGCCCAGAATGCCCTGGACAATCAGCTGGCCTTCCTAGAGACAAAACCCCCACAGCTTGGGAACCATTATCAATTATCTCCAAGAGGAAGAAAACCCCCCCCTTTCAACTAACAAATGGCCCAGGATTTGAGAGGCACACAAGCCTCAAATCCCTGGCTTTGATTCAATTATAAAATTTGGGCCTCTCAAAAATTTGGAAATGGTATGTTGGGTGCAATTATTTGATTGCGCAATTTGGGCGCTCAATTGCTTGCAGGATCTATAAGCAACTGTGGCACCTTGGCATGCTAAAGTTCAAGAAAAAATCATGCTATACCAGCCAATGAGCACCCACCTCCTGGCCCAAGTACGCAAATTCCAGTGAAAATTTTAAGTTCAATTTAAAATGATGCCATCAGTTCTCTGGTGGCACAAAAGGCCACAAAACTACCATTAAGTAAAGCAGTAACATAGGAGAAGGCACTCCTCACTGTTGACATCTTAATAAAGCAAGTTTATGCCCAGAAATCATTATCTTATTACAGGAATTGTCTTTTTTACTCAAATTTAAATATTCTCTTTGAATCTATTTGGGAATCCACAACATAATATAAACTTGCCTATCCATATCCTCCTGATTATGCTCCTGCTACCTCAGTCAATCCACCCCACGCTCTTGACTTGGATATTTCCACCCCTTATCACCTGGATCTCCCGTCTGCTATAAAGGAAATTCCTCCTACTTCCCCCTACCCACTGTGCCTCCTGCCCAAGACTTCAGGAAGTTATGGTTTTGTCTACATCACAGTATTGGGGCTGGCCAACCAAGTTGTGCCCCATACTAGGAGTTGGCGCCCCCTAGCTACTGCAATCAACTACCTGGTCCAAATCACCACTTATTGTGTACATGGCCTTCCAGGCCTGGCCTGCCTTCCCTATAGGAGTCCAGTTGGACTCTGTTGTGGGCTGTGACAGTATGTCAACCATAACAAAACTAGTAACCCTGGGCCCCTATTATTCTTTGATTATAGGGGCATCTTGTATGCTTTTATTTTTGACCTCAGCTTACTACCTAAGACAGTAAATGACCAAGAAACAAGAAACAAACAAAAGCCAAGAAGGAGTTGTCTCCAAGCCATCCCAGGTCCAGAATGTGACAATATCCACCTCAAACCAAAATACTGCTGTCCCTACAAACTTTCCTGGCCAGCCAAAAATGGACTTGGCTGGCTTCAGAAAAGGATTGATCATGATAAACGCCCTGTTCCATGCCCATCCCAAGAGCTTCAAAGAAAACACCCAGAAGGTTATTGTAAATTCACTGCCCCCTTTGGCCTTGGATAGGACTTTATTTCCTCGTCGCACAAAAAAGACTGCACCAAGCCCAGCAAAACCACTAAACTCCCTCAATGATTTAGCTCACACAGTGGATGAAAGATTTGTGTTGGCATATCCTGCAGGACCCCCAGCTCTGGTTGCTCTAACTTGGGAAGAAACACTAGTTAATTTGAACTATTTATTGGCATGGTATTGTCTGCTTTTAAAGACAATTAGGAACACCCAATCAAATGGGGCCACATCAACAACTACAAAGCCAACTAGATCTGAAATGCTTGCATTACCTTCCAGCCAATCAGAGGGAGTTGCGGAAATTACACTGGAACCCTCCAGTCCCCCTGGCCCTGGTCAGCAAATATTCTCCTCTGCCCAATCAAATGCCACATTGGAAGCCATGTGACCAAATTCTGTTAATCCCACCCCTTTTAACAAGGCCAGGGGACTTTGAGTCCCCTGCTTGTCAATTCTCAATTATTAAAAGTTTTAGGTTTTTCTCTACACTAATTTTCAGTTTGGGTTGTTTGGCTCTTTGTTTGATCCTCTCAGCTAAAAGTGTTAAAGTGATAGTAGTTGTCTTTAACATTACCTTTACCCGCCCTGGTTTGAACCCGCTCTCTCTTCTGGAACCCTTAAATTTGGCTCCAGCGTATAGCGTTTTGGTTTTCGCTTTTGCTTTTAAAGTTTTACACTTGAGCCTAAAGTTTTTAGTTAAATTCAATATAAAAACTTACTTTATCTTGTATTTTTCTCTAAAAATATTCAATTTCAAACCCACTTTCATTCCTGGTCACTTTAAAGACGCCCGAGCACACTGCCAAGCTCCCCGAACCCTTTCTGATCCTACTTTGGTTCTTTTCTTGTGGCTGCCTTGTTGTCCCCAAATTTGACCAAAGTTTATCAAAAAATTACACCACTCTTCTCAGAATTTCCTGGATAATCCACCCATGATACTCCCAGTATTAAGATTTGTTGCATTTTCTCTGGCCCCCTTTTTGCTCCTCTTGTGGTCCACCTTGCCAGACCTGTGGTCTAAACTCTCCTCTTCAGCGCAACTTGCAAGCGCAGCCCCTCTAGCCTCCTGAGCTTGCCTGGCAGTCTTCTTTATTCTGGGGAGGCTGTGGTGAAGAGCCTAACCTGTGATGATTTGGATTTGGGGGTCCTTGACCATGCTTCTTCCACTCTGGTGGCCAAGGAGGTGCCTAGGCCCTCCCCTCTTGGCTTAGAGAAGAGCACCTCTGCACCTTTGCGCGCATCTGTGGCACTCCCTTCCACTCCCACTTGTACCCCCTGGCTGCTCACTGGGTTGGTTCTGATGGCGCTGAACGCTTGCTTTCCTCAATTGTCTCCTGTGTCCTCCTTGTGGTCTCTTTTTTGAGCGGCCATTCCAGTCCTCAACTGGGCGGCATCCTGGTGGTTTTTTTTGCCAGGATGGGAGCCGAACTTAGTTAGTTTAGCCCCCCTCTCTCACAGTTATGATGGTGGCCGCCCAGCTGAAGGATGACACCAGAGAAACCTTCTTGACCAGCTTAGAGGAAGACCCAGACCTAATACTCTCCTACAACCAATTCCTGGAGAGAATGAATTCTGCAACCACCCCCGCTGGGGCCAAGATCCAAGCCTATATGGGGCTCATCCACCTGATCCAAGGAAGGGACAACCTGGAGAACTACATACAAAAATTTCTACGCCTGGCAGAGGCAGCCAAGATCCCTGACAACATATTGGGCCTGCATTTCTGAAAGGGTCTGAACCCACACCACACCAGCCTAATGAGACACCACCAATGTGACCTCCCCAAAGATATGCTTATGGCTATTGCCAGAGGCATGGACTTCAGCCAACCACAAGGATATCACGCTGGCCAACCCCGGAACAACCAAACCCCTGGTGCAAGTAGGCCCCGTTTGAACATGACCCCCAAAGAGTACCAACACCACTTCAGAAGTGAGCTAGGCTTATATTGCCACCAGAGTGGCCATTTATCCAAGGATTGCACTAGCTGCTCCAGCAGAACCCAAGGAGCCACTGTCTCAGCAATAAACAACACTTCTCAGTCTTATCCTATCATTGACACTAATTTATGTTATCATGACCATGAGGTGAGCAATGTGGCCCTCCTAGACAGTGGGGCAACCCTCAATTACATGGAACATAGTCTAGCTGAGAAACTGGGTGTACCAATCCAGGGAACTCCTGACTGGTAACCTTGGGTAATAAGACAACAGAAATGTCCCAAAAATGCAAAAGTCTGTCTTCCTGAAGTTAAATGGAAAACTTCTGCCCACCAGATTCCACATCATGGAGAAGATTCTCAAACCTGTAGTGATAGGGTTTGAATGTTGGGCTAACCACCAATTGGACTTGGACTATAAGAAACATCAAGTGACTGTCACTCATGAGAGCCAAACCTTAGAAGTTCCCTGCTAAACCCCTCAGCAGACTCCTGAGCTAAACAACATTACTATAGAATCTTGAAAAGCTGATATCCAAAAATATTTGAAACCTTTGGAGTTGGCCTCTCAGAAGAAGTAGCCATTGCCTTGCCTAAACAGAGTCAGTTCAACCACGCCATTGACCTCCTCCCCAAAACCTAACCTAAGCATGGACCTGTCTACAGTTGTAACATGAAGGAACAAGCCGCCTTAAGAGAGTAATTTAACAAGATGTTGAAGAAGGGATATATATGCATCTCCAAATCTTCTTGTTAATCCCTATTACTGTTTGTTAAAAAGAAGGATGGCAACCTACGTCCTTGTTTAATTACTAGGACCTAAACAGCATCACTGTGAAAACAGATACCCTGTACCAAATGCTGAAGACCTCTCAGACCAGCTTCCAGGAGCCAACGTCTTCTCAAAGGTTGATTTGAGGGATACCTTTAACCATATCCAGATCAGGCCTGGTAACAGATGAAAGACCGCCTTCAAGACTAGACAAGATCTCTTTGAATACTTGTTTATGCCTTTTGGGTTGTTTAACATGCCCAGCACCTTTTAAACTATGGTGGACGTGGTCTTGGGAGGACTCAAGGATCAGTGCTGTGTAGCTTACTTAGATGACCTCCTCATCTACAGTGGCACCCCCTGAAGAACATTTTGAGCACCTTCAAGCTGTCCTACAATGCTTCAATAAACACAGACTCTTTTTTAAGCTCAAGAAATGTTAGTTCTTCCAAGAGGAAGTAGAGTTCTTGGGCTACAATGTACTGAAAGGAGGTTTTGCAATGACACCCAACAAAATAGAGGCTGTGACGCCATGGCCTGAACCTAAGAACCAAAGGAGGTCTAAAGTTTCATGGGCTTGGCAAACTTCTGCTGGGAATTTGTCCAAAATATTTCTTCTATCTGCTTGCCCTTGAACTGCCTTACCTCTGAGAAACACCCCTTTGTGTGGGATAACGCTGCCAAATTAACCTTTGTGTTGCTAAAGAACGCCTTTGTTTCCGCCCCTGTCTTGGCAATGCCAGTTTACAATAAGCCCTTCATTGTGGAAACAGACGCCTCTGACTTTGCATTGGGGGGTGTTGCTTCAGGAGGGGTGTGATGGTAAGCTGCACCCTGTAGCTTACTACACAAGGAAGTTCACACCACCTGAGTTGAACTACCCCATCCACAATAAAGAGATGCTTGTCATCATCCAGTCCTTGAAACATTGGAGAAGATACTTGTGTGACTCCAACCACCCAGTGAGAATCATGACCAATCACAAGAATCTGACATAATTCTTCAAACCGCGACAACTGAATCAGCAACAAGCTATATGGGCCCTATTCCTAGCAGATTACAACTTATCAATCAGCTACAAGCCTGGCAAGATCAACATTGTACCTGATGCCCTAAGCAAAAGAGCAGACTTTTTTTCCTAGCAACAAAGAGATTGAAGAATTCAACACTAAATCCTTGCTGTTGCCAAACATGATTGAGCCAATTCTTCTATTCCTGGGACTAGCCAGTAGAAGGGAAGAAATCTAATTAGCTCAGACCATAGAACAGAACTTCATCTTCATCATGGAAGACTTAAAGAAATATATCAACAGTTGATACTACCAAACTGGTTACTCCCTAATGGAAATACCCTGCAGCTACATGGATACACCTATGTACCAGAAGATCCACTGCGCTTAGAGATACTGAAGGAATTCCACAACTCCCCCTATCAGGACACCCTGGGCATACAAAGACACTCAAAGGAATCCAGAGAACCTACATGTGGCCCAGAATGAAGCCAGAAATCAAAGGATACCTAAGTGGTTGAAAAACATGTGGACATATCAAGCCTAAGCAAGGAAAGCCAGAAGAATCACTACAACCTCTTCAGATTGCAGAACACCATTGGAAGTCAAAATCCATGGACTACATTGTGGAGCTACCCAATTCAAAAGGATTCAACGCCATCTTTGTAATTGTCAATTGTTTCACCAAGATGGCTCACTTCATTCCAACAACAACCAAAGTAACAGCAAAGGAAACTGCCGCTCTATTCCGGAACCAAGTATTCATGAACCATGGACTCCCACAAGAAGTGGTCTCAGACATAGGCCCATAATTCACCTCCAAGTTTTGGGCCCAAATCCTAAAGGACTTGGGAATAAAAGGATCATTAACTACTGCATATCACCCCCAGAGCAACAGACATACCAAGAATATAACCCAGGTTCTTGAAAAGTACTTATAATGCTACTTTAACTTGGAACAGAATAATTGGGTAACCCACCTACCAATGGCTCAGTTTGCGTACAACAACCAAGACCACAGCTCCACTGGTATGTCCCCTTTCAAAGCCAACTACAGATTCAACCCCACATGGGATGCCCCCCACAGAGGAAGCCAACAACCCCAAAGGACAAGACTGGCTCAGCAATATCCACATGTGCCAAGAGGAATGTGCCAAGAACCTGAGAAGAGCAGTACAAGTATACAATAAATTTGCCAATAAGAAACAAAGCCCTGACCCCTCAATTGAAGTAAGAGACCTTGTATCCCTCAGTGTAAAGAACATTAAGAACACTTTCCCTTGCACTAGCTTGAGTCCCCAACAAACAGGTCCTTACAAGGTCTTACAGCGCATTGATACCATAGCCTACCAACTAGTACTGCCCCCAAATAGAAGATTCACAACATATTCCACCACTCCCTGTTATAAAAAAAGAAAGGACCTTCTCTCCCACACCAGATAGTGAGAGCAGCTCCCCACCCATCAAAGTAGGAAGCTTCACAGAACACAAGGTTGAAGCCATCCTGGGACACAAACTCCAATACAAAAAACCTCACTTCCTGGTCAAATGGAAAGGATATCCCCATGAAGAGAATACCTGGGAACCTGAAGATAACCTTGAGAATGCTGCTACCCTGCTGAAGGTTTAGAAGTATCAGAATAAAGAGTCACATTCTGTAAGCTTTACTATGGTAGGAGATGATGTCAGAGCCCAGAATGCCCTGGACAATCAACTGGCCTCTTAGAGGCAAAACCCCCACAGCTTGGGAACCATTATCAATTATCTCCAAGAGCAAGAAAACCCCCCTTTCAACTAACAAATGGCCCGGTATTTGAGTGTCACACAAGCCTCAAATCCCTGGCTTTGATTATATTATCAAATTTGGGCCTCTCAAATATTGGGAAATGGTAATTGGGAACACAATTTTTTGATTGTGCAATTTGGGCGCTCAATTGCTTGCGGAATCTATAAATAATTGTAGCACAATGGCATGCTGCAGTTCAAGAAAAAATCATGTTATACCAGCCAATAAGCATCCACCTCCTGGCCCAAGTACGCAAATTCTAGTGAAAATTTTAAGTTCAATTTAAATTGATGCCATCAGTTCCCTGGTGGCACAAAAGGCCACAAAATTACCATTAAGTAAAGTAGTAAATAGAAAAAACACTCCACACTGTTGAAATCTTAATAAAGCAAGTTTATGCCCAGAAATCATTATCTTATTGCAGAAATTGTCTTTTTTGCTCAAATTTAAATATTCTCTTTGAATCTATTTGGGAATCCACAACATAATATAAACTTGCCTATCCATATCCTCCTGATTATACTACTGCTACCTCAGTCAATCCACCCTGTGCTCTTGACTTGGAGTATTTCCACCCCCATCACCTGGATTTCCTGCCTGCTATAAAGAAGATTCCTACTGCTCCCCCTACCCAATGTGCCTCCTGCGCAGGACTTCAGGCAGTTGTGGTTTGTCTACATCATAGTATTGGGGCTAGCCTACCAAGTTGTGCTCCATACTTGGAGTTGGCGCCCCCTAGCTACTGCAGTCAACTACCTGGTCCAAATTGCGCCTATTGTGTACATGGCCTTCAGGCCCAGCCTGCCTCCCCTGTGGGAGTCTAGTTGGACTCCAGTATGGGCTGTGACAAAGAAGAGGACATTCAGGCCCATAAGCACCATGTCAGACAGTAGCCAGGGAGTACATTAATGAGGGGAAATCATCTCCTGAGGGGGGGGCTCTACGAGAGTTAGCTTAGGAGCAACATACTTAAATAAAGTCAGGTCAATTATAGGTGAGACAGAAAAACAGGTATCAAAATTGGGAGGGGGATTTCATTGAAAGAAAGACTTCTTACCAAGTACTCCCATTTTTTATCATCTCATTAGCCCTGCTGGGCAAGCCATTCAGAGTGTATAAAATCTTTTAAGGGTCTTTTCTTGGAAAAGTTAAAAAAAGGACAAGCTCCCCCATGATTCTGGGAAAGTCATCCAGAGTAGCGTCATGACAGAAAGTGCCATGGCCCATACCAGAGTCTGGCTGGACTCCCACAGGGGAGGCAGGCCAGGCCTGGAAGGCCAAGTACACAATAGGTGCAATTCTGACCAGATAGTTGATTGCAGTAGCTAGGGAACATCAACTCCCAGTATGGGGCACAACCTGATTGGCCAGCCTCAATATTGTGATATAGACAAAACCCAACTTACTGACGTCCTGGGCAGGAGGCACAGTTGGCAGGGGAAAGTAGGAGGAATCTCCAGCATGGAGGGCAAAATGATCACTCTTGGTGGCCAGGAGGGAGCATATATGTGTGTGGCAAAGTGTAGTGGAGTTGTGAATAAATGCAAACAGAAGAGTTATATTGGTGCAAAAGTAGATAGTTCTTGCAAGAAAATAATGAATTCTGAGCATACATTGTTTAATTTGAAGATGTCAACAGTGAGAGAGGATGCCAGTGTTCCCAGCTATATCCTTCTGGGAAACTGCAATTGGACTTACTGGCAGCACCTTATTGGTTGTCAATGAATTATCTCTCAAGTTGGGTTCCATTGGTGACTCCTGATTTGTCATTTAAATGGATCCTTTCATTATTCTTTCCCTGGGGAAGCTGGCAGGGGAATTTTGGACCATTTGGTAACCCAAGTCCCCAATTCTGGGTTTTAGAGGGTGTGGGCCAATTAAAATCTTTTCTTCTTGGCTTTGGGACAATTTTCAATTATTTCCAGGCTTGGCATTGACCAAGGTTTGATTCTCCACTTGGAATTAAAGTTTTCTTAGGGTTAATCTGTGTGATTGACAACACAATTGTTTGGTTGTGTGATTGCTCCATTGCAGGCGTTGAACCTATGCAATATAGGGTTTTGTCTAGCCCATTCTGGGCCCTGACAGAAAGTATTGCCAATATTACAGATTTTTGGGGAAGTTGCAACACTTTTGGATTTCCTGCAAGAAACTGAAAACTCAAAAGTGGAAGGGGAAGCCAGAGAATAAAGATTTTAAAAATTAGAATTAAAATTTTGGGGTCTTTAAATTTCAATAATGGCATAAATGATCAGGAATGCTGCAGTAAAAGCAAAACAGAAGCAAGAGGCTCCAGCAGAATCAGTTTTTCTCTTTAAAAGTGAAAAGCAAAATCTTAAAGTAATCTTATAAAATAAATACAAATTTTAAAGTAGTTTCAAAGTTAGATTTAAACTAAAATCAGGTAAATATTGACATAAAGTACTAACAAGAACCTTGGAAACCTAGAAAAAGGAGAAATAAGGTCAGTAGGGGCAGCTGGAGAGGGAATTTTAATTTTTACAAGAAATAAAATTTAGAATGAGAAGAGCTCTAAGGAAATGTCCCGTTTGGAAACTTGAAACTTTATTTGTAAGAATAGGCAAGCAAGGACCAAGAAGAGCCTTGATTACTTTTGAAGAGGAAATTAGAAAATAATTCCCTTACTTAGGAGAGCTGAAAGAGAATCAAATATTGATTGGCTTCAGGAATTCTTTTAACCCTGTACCAGGGGTAGGAAGTTTTCAAAAATAATTTCCAAAACTTTACCTGGTTGGCTTCTGCTTTTCAAATGGGTTGACAGGAAAGAAATCTTCAAATTTTGAAACCCCACAAGATTTTATGTGGTGCTAGTCAATTGGTTGGAGCTTTCAGGGCACTAAGTGTACTGAACTGAACTAAAGAAAGTTAAAGGAGCAGGAGAGGAGCAGATACAGGCATGGACCATCAGAAGATGGGCCCTAACTTATCTGGGTAGAATAGTGCTTTCCTGGCCACTGGAAAAGAAGAGTCAATAATTTTTTTGAGTGCCAGGTATAGCACTCCCAGGAATTAAATATTCTGACCGGTGGCATCAGAAGTGGGGGGGTTGAGATGGACAGTTTTTGTAAGAGAGGGGGCTAAACTGACTAAGTCCAGCTCCCATCCAGGGGGGAGAACCCACCAGGACATCATTCAGTGTAGAACTGGTATGGCTGCTTTAAGGAGTGTCCAGAGCAAGGATGCCAAGGACAACCGGGGAAAATAGGAATCTTGACTCATCAAGATCATGCTGCTAAGCAGTCAGGGAGTTCACATGAGAGTGTGTTCCCAGGGGCCAGCTCTTCCTTGTAGGCTGTAGAGTCAGTTTCCAAGGGATGAGGGGACACCAGGAGATCCTTTTTTGGGGATTCAGGGATCAGAGTTGAGGGGGAGAAGCTCCAGTTATTGCAGATAAGACTCTTGACAAGATTCTTTCTGGTAATGATCAGATCTTGGGCTTGTCCAGGGAGGTCCTCAAATATTTTCAAAAGCTGAGAAGGGTTGTCACCCACATAATGGGCTGAGTAGGAAATTTTCCCCCAGAGATCTTAGGAGGTGCTCCATATATCACCAGAACAGGTTCAAGAGTGAAAACCATAAATTTTAAGATGAAGGCCAGCATTTTCCAGGATGCAAGGGGATTTGGGGAATTTCCTCTTAAGAAAACCAGGTAAGGAGGTGACAGTTGGAACCCAGAGAGTTCTTCTTTGAAATTTGGAAACTTAGAAGACCTCAACATTGAGCTATACAACTTTAAAGAGCAAGGGAAAGACTTAAAAGAGCGTATATGAAGCTTAAGACAATTGCAAAGCAAAATGGTAGCAAAATTGAAAATTATAGTAAGAATTTATATAGTTTTCTACTAACCAACTTAGATTCAAACTTAAACAACAAAAGCAAAAGAGGTACAGCTTAACATTAATACTAACTTTAACTCTAGGGGCTTTGGAAACAAAGCTGGGATCTAGGGAGCAACAAGGAAGGTAAGAAATGATTAAACCTTTACTAACAATGTTAAGGAATAAGAGACCAGCAAAAGTGAACCCAAAATCCAAAACAAAAGGATGTGATAAAAGTAAACTTTTAATCTGATAAAATGAGCAAGCAGGAGACCAAAAGTCCCCTGCCTTGCTTTAAGGGACAGATTTTGAGTTTGGAAGATCAGCTGACATAACAAAAGGTTCTGATTGGCTAGGGGAGAAATTTTGCCAGGGAGATTTCAGTGGACTGGAAGCTCTATAATTAATTTCTGGCAGTGCCTCTGATTGGCTGGCACCTAAGGAATGCTTCAGGGGAGCATTTAATCCAGTTATATTAGAGCTGGTTAATTTAACAGGAAGTGCAACCTGATTGGTTACACTTAAGAAGTTTCAAATGGGGGGAACCAAGCCACCAAATAATTCAAATTAATCAGGGATTCTTCCCAGGTGGGCACAAAGATTGGGCCTTGATGGTTGGCACTTGAGAGGGATATGTCAACACATATCTCTTGTTAATGGCATGAGCTAAATCCCCAAAGGAATTAAGAGGTTTGGCTGGATTCCAAGCAATTTTTTTGTGCATCACAGAAATATTGTCCTATCTAGGGCCAAAGGGGGAGTAACTTTACAGTTTGAGTGTCAAGGGTGGTTTCATGAGGACAAGGTAGGCGGAAGGAATGTTATATTTCCTGTTGAATATCAAATGGCATATTTTAATTTCCTTGCTGTCACACACAATTTGGCAGGGATCTTTGGGATCATCTGGGTGAGTGTACCACTGCAGGCCTTCCAAAGTCCAGGGGTTGTGGTTGGGTTTGGGTGGATACTATGTAAAATGCACAGGGCCAAATGGAGTGTTGGGTGGAAATTAGTAGTCACAAGCTTCAGCTTTATCAACTGAATTATGGCTATCTATCCCTTAGGATGGGTACTGGTGCTTGGGCAATTGCAGATGGAAGAGTATCAAAAATAGGTATGAAAACAAATAGGTGAACTAAAGGTTCATAACAACCTTATTTGGTAAGGATGATGATACAGAACTTTTTCAAGTGCTTCTGATCTATATACTTACTCACATGCAGGTGCCTCTGGGCATTCTTCTGGTGCTATCTGTGTGGCAAGGCTTGGAATCTCAGGTTCTGCTGTTTGGTTGTCTGCTTCATGGTCATTTTTTGGGTTTTCAGGAACAGTTGTTTGGCTTTTTGGTGGCCCATATTAGCTTGGCTGGCCATTGGTTCTGGCAGGTTTGGCTGCAGGGGTCATGGGGGTCTTCCCCAATTTGATCACCTTTTTGGGACTGGCTTGACAGGCATTCCTGAGGCCAAGGAACTTGATTAAAAAGGGGTCCCCAATTGGGGACCCCAAATTACTAAATGGAGGGTGGGCTTGAATTAGGTTTACTGGGCAGCTAAAATTAGCCTGCCCAGGCCCAGCCAAACCCACCAAGGCTTGGGAATAGCTTTTGGGGCCCAGAACGGGCCCCACAGCTACCACCAGGGCAGGAATGGTTCCCACACCTGGATTTTTGCTTTTTGAAGCAAATCCAGGTGCAGGTGAATTTCCCTCACCCGCTAGCCCCACCTGGCGGTTAAGAGCAGGTTCAATTCTTGTCTGGGGCTTCAAACTTGTTACTTTTATAACACATAGTAAAATAAAATAAAAGTGCATTTTCATGAGCTTTTTTAGTTGCCATGTATTGTTTTTTATAGCTTTTTTTTAAAATCTATGTAGTCTGGCTCCACTGAAAAATATTTTGAAGCCTAATTTTTATCAAGTAAAATATTCAGGAAACAGGGTTCTGCTTATTAAAAAAGGGCCACCATTTAGTAGTATGCATTGGTAAAACTTGATTCTGACTTTTCAATGCTGTTGACATAAGAGTATTTTTATTTCTGACTGTCGACATACAGTAAGTTGACTTGTGGAATGAGTTAATTCTGGCAGTTACCTTTTATACTTAAACATTTGTAGTGTGGTATTTTAGCTGAGGAAAATGCATTTTTATAAGAGGGATCCTTAGGCCCACTTTTCAATACATCAAAAATAAATGCTACTTTAAATGCACTTTCTGGAATGTTGAGCTTAAAGTCAGATAGCCCTGATGATTCTGCATTTAACAAGGAATGGAATGATTTACAAGGAAATTGAGTCTAATTTCAAAAGCAAAAAGGCCAATCTGGAAGCGATCATAGTTAAGGCAAACAGCTCCTTAAAGGGGTATCAAAGTAATCTTTCTCGAGTCCCAGGGCAGAAGAGTTGTCCAGAATATAACAGCTTGGAGAAATGTGTTTGATTTACATGCTGTGCTACGGTTGGATACTTAATTCAACTCGCTAATTCAACTCGGGTAGTTTGAAGTGTCTGAATCGTAAGCTCGATTAGGCTAAACGACCCTATGAGTGATCATCCCAAAGCGAGATTTGCTTCTCACTCAAATCCAACCTGATTGTCTTATTTAGCTAGTACTTTTATAGGCTAGACACATCCTTTAATATAACTCTAACTTGGTTGGTGTTTTATGCCCATTTCCAAGTATTCTTCCAATGGATCGTCAAGTTTGAGATGTACTTATAGTTTTTGTTAGGGTTACTATTTAAGCTGCCATGTGTACTCACCTTGGATAGTTATTATTTTCAACATAGCGTTTACTCTCTTATAGCATCTTGGCGCTTACTTTATATTTTCAATGTTTCAGCTGTATAGCCTCGTACGAGCCTTGTACTGGAAAATGTCGGGCGAATTCAACTGCCAGTAAGCTTCTTGGTGAGACCGAAGAATGCTATGACAAATGCAAAGGGGGCCCTGAGCTAGCGCTTAACTCCTGCTTTAGCAATTGCGTCAAAAACATTTTACTGGATTACGAGCTCGAGAAGTCAAGTTACCTAACAGCAACTTCTGCTCCCACAATTATGTCGACAACTTTACTTCCTAGCACTGTTGTAGGTGGCCTTTGGTCGAAACCTTCAGACCCTGTACTGCCAACATATACTTACTCAATCGGAAACCGCACTTCTGAAAAGCCAGTAACTACTTCTAATACTCTTCTACTTCAAGTTTATTGAGTAGTTCGCATTCTGAATCTCATCACCCATCCATCCTTATTTATATTTGGCCTTTCATGCAGCTATATTCTGAACTATACTTCTAGCTCGGATATCAATATATTATTTCTCTATAGAGAATCAATAATACCTAACCACTGTTTCGATAACTCTTACCTGTGGATTTTCACAACGCGATAACTTAAATACACAAGGCTCTTACAAAAGTGTTCTTAGTTTATGGTCTGAAGTCCTACTAAAAGTTATCTGAAAATTTCAAATTGATCCCCTTCCCTCGAAACAGATTCTCTGAGGCTTGCATACAGGTTTTAAAGAAAATATTTGTGCCGTTCTTAAAACCAGGATATTTATAAGAGTAAACATCGAGGTTAAATACTATCTTCTTGGCCGCTACACCAAAGCTAAGCTCCCCAAAAATAACGGCCTCTTAGTCAACCTCCAGCAGACCTCTATCAAGGCTTATCCTTGATTCTCGAGCCAAAGTTCAGTTGGGGATGTTTCAATACCAGATTTAGTAGAAGTTAGATGAAAGCTCCAGTTCAGCAAGAGATTATTGAAGCTTCTCATTCATGCATCAGCTCTATAGGAGCAGACTTGCTGAGTTCCAGCTAAAATACAGGCATTGTAATCCTTTAAATCAGCAAAGCATACAATACCATTGTAGGTTAGCCAGTGCACATGTGGCCCATTCTCATAATGCTCTGCCTAATCCAGATTCAGCCATCTGCTGGAATAAGCTAAACTTTGCTAACATGAGTTGTTATCATATATTTGATTTAGAACTGTTTTTAAAGAGAAAACTGAACAGCCATATCAATTACTAGATTGAGCTGTGCTATTTTAGCAGAGTTACAGAGAGGAAGAGGACAGATTAGACTGAATAATGGCTTTATTTTAAATTTGTTGCAGCCAAGATTATTGTCAGGAACCCATTCTGTAGGAAGCAGATTTCCTACTTGGTGGATCAGGGCAGAAGGATTCAAACCTGTGTCATAGCTGTGCTGTTTTAGCAGAGTTACAAGGGAGGAAATATTTGGAAACTAGATAATATTCTTTATTGAGAAATAGTGATTATATAGTTAATGTGAGTCATGAATAACAGGAACATGATTGGGACAATCAATCAGCTGGATTGGGCAGGGGGTGATGTGATCCTTGTAATGCGTGAAGCGCCAAAACGAGGTGTCCACCATAGAGGATCATTATTTGTTCATGTTGATGGATTTTGTAATTCAAGTTGACTTTCTAGCTTGGCTACAGGTCACTGGGAAATCAGATTGCAGGTCATGAATCCACTTGGTTGGAACCTTGCAGGTGGGTTGAACCTGCTGTTTCAACACCTGCAAGCATAGATCCTATGGGAACAGTTACCACTCCCAGATGGAATATTTCTCCAAATGGTCTATAACAGCCAAAGTGAGGATTGAATTGACCAAGAAACATATATGCCCCCAAGTAAGTGAGCAAGAAGAAGGTAGCCAAGGGATAGAAAATATTCACATTGATAGGCTTATTTGATGCCTGTTGGGGCTTTCCTTAATAGGCAGAGACTCAGAGAACAAAGAAGATGTGTATCATCTTCCAGGAACTATGAGAGCCCACTTCCCTTCTTGACAATACTGGGTCTAAGCTCTGGAGCCTGGCCTGGCATCAAGGTTGACAGTGGAATGCACCAAGTGCATGGCTATTACAATCAGCAATCATTAAAACCCAATCCTTCCCAGGAAGGGAAGATTAGGTGATGTCATGGTATCTGAATAGAACATTTACAAGCAATAAAATTTAAGCTCAAAGGTTTGAAGCTTTTATTGATTGAGCAAGGTAAAGTATAAGCTTGAGCTTCTTAAACAGATGAAGTTAAATTGATATTCAGGATGACAGGCAGTTGTGAACAGTGAGTTGTTTGAGCTGGGCTTTCAAACAAGTAACAGATCTCAAACAGGCCAAACTGTTCATTAACATGGAGAATCCATACTTTTGTCCCCAACAAACATGGTTTGAGATTGGGAACCAGTAATTAACTGTTTTAAATAGTTTAATTTCAAACAATCAGGAAACAGACCTCTTAACACTGCAAGGATAACAACATAGCCTTGCTGTTCTTTATTGTTAATATCAGAGGGAGAAAGCTTAAGTTTTATTTGGCTGAAGGGACTAAGATCCAAAAATAAAATAGGAGAAGCAACATCAGTTTTCACATCCAGGTTTATTAAATTTTTGCTTAAAGTTTGGGTCTTGGGTTCAATTCTTGTGTGGTTATCATTGCTAAGAAGGCCCATTTTTAAATTACTATTTTCATATGTTGTTTCTTCTTGCTCCTTATGTTTCCCAAGGTCCAAATAGCCAGAAACCCCAGTGTTACCCTCATAATGGAACTCCTGTTTTTAGTCTCAACATTGAAAGACTGAATGTCAGGATTATCAAATAATAATCCTGGCAATTACTCCCCCCCCCCCCTGTGTATATCACTGTACTGTAAATTCAGAACCTGAACGTAAAAATGTGGGATTGTCAAATCCTTGGTCCAAATTTCAAATCACTTTTGCAGGCAACTCAGCTGAGTGAGAATTAAAATATTTAATAAAATCAACCATTTAATTTGACTTTTTTATTTATTTAAATTGGCAAATTTTGAATCTCTTGAGCAGATAACTCAACTAACAAAAGACAAAACTCAGCAAACAAATGCGGGATACATGAATCAGAAATGCGGGATTCTTATGTACAATTTGAGATTTTCTGTATGACAAACAAATCATAGACATCATGTAAAAATTAATGAATCTGAAATTGCGGGATTGTCAAATCCAAGAACCAAGGTTCAAATCATAATTGCAAGGAATTTGAAGTAAATATAATTTATGGGTATATCAAAAAGGATGTCAAAGGATCTAGAGTGGATTTGTGCTGATTCTTTTAGGAATCACAAGCATTTCCAAAAAATCACCCTATTCCATTTTAGGATGGCTAAAATTTAGATCATAATATTCACAAAATTAACACATATAACAATAAAATTGACTAAAACATACATTCCTCTTCTTGAGTTTAAAATTATAATAAAATTTTTATTATGTCTTCTTCCAACACCAACCAAGTCAACAAGCTGTTCCCTGGCCTTGATAAAATTATGCAGGGCTACACTGGGTCTTCTAATAGTGAAGCCTCCCTCTATGGCCACTCCCAACCTGCAGGCCCCTCCGCAAGCACTACCCAGAAGTGTGTTCTTTCTCCTGCGTCCTCAAGCATGGCCCTGTTTGCCCATCATGCACAGGCAGCTGCTAACCCAAATCATATAGCAACACTAGCATCCATAATTGACCAAGTGAGCCATGGGGCCACCAATGGAAGCCAGAATCCAGAAACAGCCAATCATATGGCACTGTCTGGTTCTCAAGGCAGACACACCCTGCCTCCAGCCAATCAGCCTGTGAGGCGCAGAAGAAAATTAATCACTCCAGAGATTGTTCTTGAAATGGTCAAAAAGCAAGGAATGCTTATGTCCCTTGGGAAAATTGCGGCTGTGATGGGGTTTGCAAAGTCCACTGTGGCTGTAACCCTGCAAGCCCATGCCAACTGTGGCCCCCCTACCAAGAAGACCTCAACTGGTGCCTGTACTTTGACCAAAGGTGACACAGCCCATCCCCTTATGATGACCATTATGGAACATGACCTGCAGATACCCCTGGTCCAGGTACGTCTCCAGCTGGGACTCCACAGCATCTTCACCAACAAAAAAATGGTGAATTTGTTGATGCACAGACTTGTGGTTGCCGCTAGAATCATATCCAATCAGGCTCTTGGTGGCCCCAGTTTGGTGGATACCAACCCATAAAATTTGACTATCATCAATTTTATTAAAGGGAGGGCAATGAGGGCCTGTAATGACATCATCTTCCTATCATACACTAAGATATCAGCCATTATCCAAGACTTTGGAGAGAAGCATATCCAGTCTGACGTGTACAAGCGCGGCCCAATCTTGTATTGTTTTGTTGGGGTTTTATTGGCAGTTTCCCCATTGGGCGTCAATTATTACTCAGCAATATTGAACACTGCAGATGGGTATGCCTACCAGACAGAGCTCAAGGCCATGCTGGAGGAGTGGGCCACACAAAACGCCGTGCACACAGTTGTACTTAGTGCTGAGATGAAACAGCGGGAATGGGCAACCCAAGAAATCAGGGCTGCAGGGCATACCTATTGGTCCTACCCCATCAACCACGCTGACATGCATCTTGCAGATGTATGTCTCTACAATTTTGCTTCTGCCCTCAGGCGCTTAAAGCCTGCCACCTACAACAAACTATGCACCTGAATTCATAAGGGTTATGAGCTTTTCCCTTCCGTGTCCGTCCAGGACTTATTTGATCTCATCATCTTCTATGCAAGTGATAGTGATAAGTCCAGAAAGGACTCTTGCCTTCCCCCTTGCCCATCCATCTGTTTTGTCAAGCCTGCATATATGACAGAAGAAGAATTTAAGCAATTTAAGCAAACCGCTCTTGCTGCCCCTTCCCAGTCAACAAACCCTGCCTCTCCAACCCCCCATCAAGCCACCCGCCTTCCAACCCTGACTCCCAAGCCACTACCAATCCCCCCACTATCTCTGATGCCGTCTCTTTCACAGGCGCAGATGAAGGCAATGTTCATTCTGCCCATTCCCTCCCCTTCCCGTCCTTTGATTAGTAAATAAATCTTTTCTTTGTGACAACTTATTAAAATTGATATCTCTCTTTCAATTCATAATTAATAATATTTTCTTTTTACATTATCAACATTTCCCATAATTAATACAATGTTGTACATTTACAAATAGCTTAAAATTATTAGCATACATATTTTACATCATCATTAATAAATTAAAGACAATAAATGTAAATATTGCATTAGAATATAGCAATTAGACGTCAACTCTTGATATTTTGATATTATGTGCATAACTCAATGCATTTTGATTAATAAAATTCATTGTAAACTTGGCCTTTTTCATTGTAATTTATTAAAACAGATTGTGTTTATATTAGAGAGCCATTAACGCTTAGTACAAATGCTTGATACATAGTGAATTTTACAGCCTGTATATTTACCTATTGGTAATAATTCTGTCAACTTTTTAGTTGGATTTTGCGAGGTAATAATAATGTAATGTGTTAACAAACAGTAATTTATTAACACATTACATTATTATTACCTCGCAAAATCCAACTAAAAAGTTGACAGAATTATTACCAATAGGTAAATATAAAGGCTGTAAAATTCACTATGTATCAATATTTGTACTAAGCGTTAATGGCTCTCTAATATAAACACAATCTGTTTTAATAAATTACAATTAAAAAGGCCAAGTTTACAATGAATTTTATTAATCAAAATGCATTGAGTTATGCACATAATATCAAAATATCAAGATTTGACGTCTAATTGCTATATTCTAATGCAATATTTACATTTATTGTCTTTAATTTATTAATGATGATGTAAAATATGTATGTGTTGAAGGTAGTACTATAAAAACCAGTTTTTTGATGGAATTCAAACATAATGTTAAATATTTACACACTTATCAACAAATTAGAGTCAGCCCTCCAAAAGGTTGTTGAGCTTGAATACAACATCAGGGAAATTGTGGTAAAACAACTGGGAAATGAGAGAAGGGCCCTGGTCCAGCAAAAGGAAACCGCAAAAATAGCCTGGGAACAATAGTCAATGAAGAACACAAGGAAATAATTTTAAATCTTCAAAAGAAAATACTCAAGCGGTTAGATTTCAAAAGCAAAAGTTACAACTTATGGAAATTTGCAAAAACCAATAGAAAGAATACTCAAATAATCAAACTAATTGAAGGAAATGAAATTTCAAAGGAAATCAACACAAATGAAGAGGAAACCAACCAAATGGAAACAGACAAAAACAAAGCTCAGTCAAGAAGCAGGAGCGCTTCAAGAAATACAGAAATTTTATCAAATGAAAACCAAGAAGAAACACAAGTTGCAAGAAATATAAGAAAAATTAAGCCTAGAAAAATTAATGAAGAGCAGCCAATGCTCATGAAATTTGCTGAGGTGGCGCCTGTGGCTGAGGGGGCCACAGGGGAAACAATTAGTAAGTCTTTTTATGTTTTATTTATATTTATTTTAGTCATCACCAGGAATGGGGATAAGGTCGCAGAAGTGGCGGCTTTTACGCCAAGTTGGGTTTATGGGGGTTACCAGTCACTGGTGGCCCCTGTAAAACAAATAAATAAAAACAAATAAATAAAATAATTCAACAGAATATGAATAATTTTTCAAGTTTTGAAGCTAAAAATAGGGAATATTTACCACCTGCAGGGTGCTTTCTGTGGTTGAGGGAAGCATATGAAATAAGATCAAATATCAACTTCAAAGATATGAATGAAATTTGTGGGGATGTCAAGTTAAACTTTGATGAATATATATATGAAAGCATTCAAAGATTCCCATTCACAAACATAAATGAATATGAAAAAAACCTAGTCAAAACTAACTTTCAAATAGGAACTGAATATTTAAAAGCTGAAATTTTTAATGAAGCATTCAAGGCATTGTCAAACAAAGTCAGGAACACAGTCCTTGTGAACACATTTAAACCTTTATTAATATTGTTTGCCAAGGCATGGGGGGCTGATACAAGTCAGGTGCCCCCCAGAACCCTCTTCAAATTCAATCAAACATCCTATATCAATAGGTTAGTTCAAGTCTTCAAAAAACTGTGCATGTTCTCAGAAAAATATACCTTGCAAAGAATTCATGTCGTGGTATACCTGGGAATCCTCCTTCACTGCATATTAAAAACCAACACCAAAAAGTTGGAGGATGTACCTATTCAAATGGACATATGCCGAGTTAGCACTCAAACGCCAGAAGACACCACAGGGGTATAGGACAGTCGAGCACGTCCTGTATGACTCCTTTGCATTGGCAACGTTGTACAGGTACTACATGCCCCCTGAAAAAAACCTATTAGTCAATTCACTCACCCGCCTTCCTTTTATTAAACGTTCAACAACCACTGGGGTACAGAGCGCCACCCCTCTAGCAATTGCATCCAGGGTTATCAACCACATACAGAAGAGTACGTGGATCCAATTAACTGCATTAGCTGAAAATTTAATTTTGGGGTATAATTCCCCAGAATAATCACATTCCCTTTGCAATTAGCATCCCCCCAATAAATATTTTTCCCTTGAAAATTAAAAAAATTAATTTTTTATATTTTAATACTAAAAATTTTAATACAGTAGTTTTAAAAGCTATGGCGACAAGCAAAAACAATTCAGATTTAAACAAAATGAACTTAGCTTCAAACAAAATTGAAATGAATCCAAATCTATTGTAAATCAATATAAATTCATTTAAAATTAATTTTGTTTAAAGCTGAGTTCATTTCATTTAAATCTGAATTGTTTTTGCTTGTTGCCATAGCTTTTAAAACTACTGTATCAAAATATGTAATATTAAAATTTTTATAGTAAAATTTTAATTTTAAATATTTAAATATTAAAATTTTAGTATCTAAAAGTTAATATTAAAATTTTAATAATACATATTTCAATGTTAAAATTTTTAATATATAATATTTCAATATTGACTATAGCACAATTAAATAAAAATAGTTAAATTTTGAATATTTAAACTTTAATATATATATGTCAGGAAATCCTGATCCATTAGGGTTGACTGATCCATATCCCTATCACTGAAGCTGTGGGTTGACATTGGACGGATCACAGCCAGAGTGACACAGCTATTCTAGAATACAGAGAAACTATAATAAGATTGATATAGTTTCCAAGTCAGAAGACACCTGAGACATTCCGGGTCTCAGGTCACGGGCCAATTCAGAAGCTTCTATAATTAGATGCTAAGGATTTCAGATTCCAAATAGGAACACAGACCCAACCCAGAGATTGAAACAGGGAATTACAACATCCTGTTTCACTGAGAAGTGAGACAGAAGACTGCCCATGCAAATTCTGCACATTATACCAAGCACAAGGGCAGGTTGGCCAAATTGGGTGTCAACTTAGTTTGCCGTAACTAAGTCAAGGTATATCTAGGCTAAAGAGGAGAAATCATCAGCCTATAATATTACCTTATCTCAAACCTTATTCAGGTTTTGGGATCCAACTCTAGGGGGTGAAACTAGTAGCTTGGGTATGATAGGCTAGCTAGTAAGAGTTGTCCACAGCTAGACGCCAGTTTGGCTGCTAGCTGTCCACTATAAAGGGTCCTTCCAAGATCACTTGGAAGGCAGACAATTTAATACCCTTCAACATCACTACTAGTCCAAATAGTAGTGGTGTCAAAGTACAGTAAGAGCGACTTATTGATACTTTCAAATTCCTGCCAAACCACCACTGACGGTGTCGCGTCTCCAAAGGACCACAGGACTTTCCCATCACTCAGATCAACCAACAACAGAACACAGCCCGTTGTCACACCTTCCACACCAATAGAAGCACATCTGTCTTCACACAGATTCACATATCCCATCATACCTGATATGAACAATAAAAATTATACTTCTTCATCAAGATCCAAAAATCTTGACAATATAAATTTTAAGATTTATAATTATAATTTTACTTTTAATATTTTAAGACTGTTTTAAATTTTAGTAGGTAAATTATAATATTAATATATCTAAATATATTACAAGACATTAGTTATAGTTGCAACCACGTCAAATAATAAAAATAAGTTAAAAATGCTTTTATTTACTAGCTTGTTGAGTACAGGTTCATTTATTACATATACAAACAACAAGAATTGAATTTATCTGCATCATGCAGCCTGCTCCACTTATATTCTAAACAAGTGATTGTTTAGAACTCAAATTACCTTTCCCTTGTAATATGATTTGATAAATATATTTGATATACTTGACCCGCATCCTAAGCACTAATTAGTAAGCAATACATAAAAATCATTGGCTTCTGTGTTGTGTGGCTATAGTGGCACTGATTTAATAAGGACCAGATGATGACCTGCAAGGTCCAATTTGTGGCTTAACAAAGCCAAAGTACCAACAAGGATTCACAATTATTTAAATAAAATTAATCTATTTCTATCTTTTTTAATTTATTTATTTGTTAGCAGCAACAGTCAATATAATATTCAGTGCATTATAATAAAAATATATTCCTCATACCTAGTATAATTAATTTTACTTACCTTTTCTACATACTCTTATATGTCTATAATACAATCAAACGTCACATTATTATATATAAATAATAATTTTTGAGTCCTACTAAAAACAAAACAAATAAAAATAAAAACAAATAAAACCCAGAGCGCCCATTTATCTGATTGGCTCGGAGGCCAGGGCTTTGGGGAGGAAGGATTCTGAGTGCTTGTAAAAATCCGCCACCACATTGGGTGGCATTGCAAATTGACTGACCTCAAGAATATTGAATAGATCCTCAGTGTCCTGAGGAAGGCCTTGTTTCACCTTATTCTTGATCCAACCAAACACCTCCTTGATTGGGCTCAGAAATGGAGAATACAGGGGGAGGAAGAGGAGTCTCATTGGACAGTCAGCCAGGCAGTGGTTGGCCGAATGGCTATTTTATTGATTGGTGGGAACTCAGACACAACCAGATCCACTTTGTGGAGCCTGACATTATCCAGCACAACAATGTTGGTTGTAATGTGGTAG
Source organism: Entomophthora muscae (assembly GCA_014839935.2). NCBI lineage: Eukaryota > Fungi > Entomophthoromycota > Entomophthoromycetes > Entomophthorales > Entomophthoraceae > Entomophthora > Entomophthora muscae. The sequence continues at coordinate 158,841 of QTSX02006421.1, forward strand.
TTGATCTGGAGATACTCCTTGACAACTCGGAGAAAATTGAGAAAAGTCCCGCTATTGTGGGAACCCTTGATCATTTGGTATTGGTCCAACCCGCAAGGACCAAGAAGCGCAACCATTGAATAGGTCTGGAAACAGACAGCTGCACAATGGGCTACGCTGTCCTTGGACCCCTTCTTGACCCACCCATGCCTAGACCTGAGTGAGAAGGAAAATGACAATTTGTCAATGTAGAAGAACTGGACATTCCCAGTCTCCTTTAGTGCCAAATATGTCTTGGACATAAATGTGTTGATCCTTGATGGTCTTCTCATTGTTTCTGTTGTACAGCAAAACTCCCAGTACTTTCCAGGAGAAGCCCAAATCAACCATTGTTTTGTAAACAAGGGTTTTGGAAACAGAAAGCCCAAACTCTGTGGCAAGCATTGATTGGACAGCAAGTGAGTCCAGGTGGCAATCCTTGGCTATCCACTGTTTTATTGCCTCAATATGCACAGGCTGCAAGAGTTTTGGCTGCCGCTTAGCCTTGGTGGATTTGGCAATTTGCCTGGTGTTGCCATACTTGGTGTTGATGTTGGCAATGTATCTGGCTGTGACACCAAATTGGGACGCAATATCCTGAACCGCCATTCCCCCGTTCAAGCACTTGAGGAGAGCTTCACGCTCACTATCCGTCAACTAACGCCGGCCCTTGGCAGGTACCACGGCATCCTGGCTAGCAGGCTCAACACAGAGGACGGGGACCTTTGTGTAGAAGGTGGGATCACGCTTGCTTGCAGTGGCGCTGTCAATGGTTGAATACACAATAGGCACAGATGGCTCAACAGTGGTGGCCAATGGCTCATAGGTGGTGTCAAAGACGCGGGGGCAGGAAGTAGCAACTCTTGGATCAAGAGTGCGGGGCTGGGTGACAACTGGGTATACAGTGGAGGTGTATGTAACCTCATTATTCCCAATGACCTTTGTGTAAGAGACTTTGGTTGCAGGCCTTGAGAGCGGCTTCTGTCTGGGATTAAGGCTGTGTGATCTGGCTTGGGACGCGGGAGGTGGTTGGCTGGTGCTGACACCTTGGGAGGCCTGTGTATTGGCATGGCTCCCTTTAATTTGTGTTCTGGGTCTGTTCTTGGACCCTCTGGGACACCCTTGTGGACAGGCTGCCCCGCAGGCTGGTGCAGGAGCTGGTTGGGAATGCAACTGACAGTCCATAAAAATAAAATAAAAAATATATTTTAGATTAAATATGTATTTATTTGGATTTATTGGTTTAGTTGTGAGTAGTTGTTTTCTCTTGATTTAGCCTTGAATAGTAGCAGAGTTTCTATATCCATAATTTGAAGTGTATAATATTGTATCCTTTCCAGTTTTGGATGATTTTAGAGTTTAATAACTTTTTATGTCTAAACATGGCTGTTGAGATTTTATTTTCCATTTGATTTTATCCAGAGTGGAGCTTCTTGATTTGGGTTGATTTGTCCTAGTTTCTTACTTTACATTAAATTTGGATTCCAGTTCCCGCAATTAATATCTGAGTTTACTAGTGGCATTCAAAAGTGATTTGAAATTTGGTTCTTGGATTTGACAATCCCGCAATTTCAAAAAACATAGTAAACTTAATGATAATGGCTGATGGATTTGAACGCTTCAAATCTGATTCCAGTTAATTCATTTTGCCCATTGGAAATATGCAGTTTGACTTGAACTTTGCAAAGTGTCTATGAGTTCCTGCATTTTCAAATATTCAAATAAATACTCAAAGAATTCAATTTAATTAAAAAAGGCCATCCTGCAAAAGTGATTTGAAATTTGGACCAAGGATTTGACAATCCCACATTTTTACGTTTAGGTTCTGAATTTACAGTATGGACCTGAATCTTTTAGAAAGGGCAAGCCCAGATTTCTTTTATTCCTTCAATATGAACCCTATTCTTAGGGTATAGCCACTCAAGCATCCCATGGTTGTTAGCTCAAATATCTGCAGAATCCAAATCTTGTTCCTTGACTTTGAGAGGTTAAATAGCTTTGTTTTCTCATTCAGAAGTGGGCCTGAGGGTTTCTCCTATGCATCAGGTAAATTGGTTATAGCTCGGTTTGAGGCAGGAAGATTTTCCATCAAATTTGATCCAACTATAATCTTCTTCATAAGTACTTTTTTAGCTTTACAAAAATAAAATAAAAATTTAACTTTACTCTATTTACTAATAAAAGGTATTCTTTAAACATGCAATTAATTTCAAATTTTTGTCTTTAAGAGTCTTAATTTTAAACCTTTACCATTTTAATAGTTAACTGAATCAAATTCCCTGCCAGAAAATAAAATATTATATTTTCTATATAATAATTTTTATAGAACAGACCTTCTTTATTTTGTATTTTTATTTTGCAGAGTTAAATATTTAACATATGAAGAAATTTTTAGTTGGATCAAATTTGACAGAAAACCAGTTGCTGGAAAAATAATTGATGGAAAATCTTCCTGCTTCCTCTGTTTGTGGCTTGGTATTTTTCTTGTTAAGATTTTTAAGCCATACCATTTTGTCAGTAGACAAACGCAAAGCTCTTTTATGGCTAGGTTCATTTTGCTTTAGGGTAGGTTAATTAGGTTCACTCTCACAGCTGTGAAAGCAACTGTACTTTTTATTAGTCGATAACCAATTTTACTATAGGAAATGGAGAAAAAGACCTAAAATCTCATAGAAGTCAAGTTTTGTCTACCTTTCTTATATTTAGACATTTTAAAATCAGATAAAGGTTAATTAATTGTCAATAGCCTAGTGGGCTTGACACCAAAAAACTTCTTATTAAGTTTCAACTAGAAAATTAAGCCCTGATAAATAAAGTAGATAGACTAACCCTTCCTAAATTAACTGCCCTACAAACTTTAACTTTTATTTTTTGACTTCATTAAATAATTTATAGGCTCTCAGGTTCAACCTGCAGAAAATTATATATTTGGCTACAAGTACAACCTTAAACAAAATAGAACAATGATATCTACAACTTAGTTTTGAAAAGGTGTATGCTAAAAAATTAGTTACAAGGTGAATAAATCAGAGCTGAAGCCTGAAACTTCAAAGAAGTTGCAGGACATTTAAAGTAACTTTTAGACTACTGGGGAACAAACTTGAGGTCACCTTTAGGGTAGACGGGACCAGCCTGACGGATGACAAGACCAGCCAACCAATGACCAGCTTCAACACATCTTGGTACGGAAGAGCCTCTAATATACTCGGATAAAAACCCACCAACAAAAGCATCGCCTGCACCATTTGTATCGTTGATTTCTTTAGGGTCGATGGCAGTGATGGGGTATTCATGAGCCTTGCCGTTCTCAATAACGATAGTGGGCTCAGTACCTTGAGTGAAGACAACCAAGCGAGGACGGTTATTTTCTTTGGGAAGAGCGGCGATTTTGAGGGCAATTTCTTTGACATCTTTGGTGCCAAAATCATGGCTCTCCGAGAAAGAAACAGCCTCTGTTTCATTTCCAAAAATGATGTCCCAGTAGGGAGAAACAGAATCCATATTGTCTTTGAAAAACTGGGGAAGGAAGGGAGCGGAGAGATCTCATGCAAAAGGTTTTGTTGTTCTCGTTCGCATGTTTTGCAACTTTAAGGATACTCTCAACCGACACTGTCAAAAAGAATCCAGCGATATAGAAGAGCTTAGCCTTTTCAGCAACAGCCCAGATTTCGGGACGCTCCAAGTGAGAAATTTTATAGTTGTTTGCAGCCGACAAGTTGGCAACTAAAGAGCGGTTATGACCAGAGATGATAGTGGCACAGGTCCCAGTAGGAACACTCTCATCTATAAAGTATTGAGTAGTGAGGCCATCCTGCTCTGCAGCTTGGCGGAGAGTATCACCAAATTTGTCATTGGAGATACAACCAATAAAAGTACAGGTTTTAGGGGGGAGAAGTCTCTGTAACAATAAGCTTATGTTGCTGAAACACTTTTACCTGGGCTCCACGCATGGCATTTTGAGTAGCACCGCCAGCAATATAAAAGCTGCTAGGGGTTTGAGTCAGCTCATGATACCTAGCAACAGTAAGAAAATAGTGATACAAGTTAATATTACAAAGGAACGTGACTTTCATCGGCCAAGATGGCATCGTTGGCTTTAAGGGAATACCTATTCAAATATTAACAACAAGCTTAGCTTTCCTTTTACTTGGAAAGGAGCGCGTCATCTCCAACAGCGCAGATGTCGAGTAGGGGATTTCCCATGCCGAGAATGGCACCTTCCAAATCATTTGAGTTGCTCATTTTAAAGACAAGTTTCGAAAGAAGGAAGAGCAGCTAGTATAAAAGTATTGAGGAGTGGAATGATTGATCAATTGAATTTTATGACGTAATTGCTTATCTCTCAAACTAGCTTAATTGGAATTTGACGCTTGATAACCTAAGATTGTAGCCAAGTGTTTATTGCCCAGCCTCTAAACATTGATAAGTACAAAAAGCTAAACCTTCCCTCGGAGGAAAATATTTGTTTCGGCAAAATGAATTATCGGCACGCAAAAATATCAAATTACTCAATACATGGATTCTCTGCAACCGAGTAATCAATATTAAGACAAATAAAGTCTGGAAAATAGGTTCTGTTAAGATAAATGGTTTAACGATTTAATTTACTCCATCTAAGCAAGAATTTAGCTACTGCGAGTAAAAACTTTTCTCTTGGCGCTAAGGCGTTCAGCCGTAATTTCCAAGGTAAGTCAAAACATGGATTCAAACATCTGAGCTTTTTAGAATTGCATTAGAATTCCCTAATTATTTATTAATATCTATAGCCTAATAAATATCTTAAATGGTCCAAGATAACTACTCATCAGTATTCCTTTTCTTTTTTACTTCGATGATATTTTAATCATAATTATTAAAAGTATACAACAAAGAAAGAAGGTAAAATCCTTAAAAACAGAAAATATCAAAGGAAAGATAATGTTGGCTTTCAACTGTACTTTTACAGCTATTGAGATAGATAGACTGAATTCAGCTCAAAGAAATGCAAGTTACACACTAAATAAAACAATAATGGTACTATATTGTTTTGCAGTCTTAGAAGGTTAAACACATATCATACCAGGGGTCTATTGGTTTGGCAGTTGCTCTCCAATAGAGTGTAAGAAGGCCCCCAAATTAAAGTCGACAAGAGAGAGCCATGAGGATGCCCGCTATCAGGAATTTGGCATTCTTATAATATTGACTGTGCTTTACCTTGAGAAGAAATAAGGTACCCTGACTAGGGGCAAACTGTTATAAACCTTGCCAATGTACAAGGCTTCAGATGATCAGATTTTAATCTTGAGAACCCTCAACATTCACCCCTTGGCCTATAAGTACAAGATTAATTAAGAATATACCAGGTTGCAATAAGGTTGCTAGCTCTAACCAGCTATATCAATCTCAGATCACGATAGTGTCCTGCCAGGCTTGTAATGAAATAGGATTGAAAATTATGATAACTATGTCTATCTATTTGCCCAAGGTTGAAACAATAGGCACCAAACCACACTGGCACACCACCAGTAGCATTCTGATGAACCAAGGTGATAGACTTTGCCTCAATTAAATGAAAGTCATGTACTAAAAATATCACTCGATTAGTATCACTGCTGATACACCAATCAATTATACATATGCAACAATAAGCTAATGTGGCCTGCACTGGTTAACGTGCCAATCAACCCCATACCATATTGAATAGGTTACACCATCTCAAAAACAGCATCTTAAATTAATCTTGTAATGCCAGTTTTGTGTTAGAATTATTGATTTGGTAAAAACAAAATAAATAGTGACATGACTAAATTTCCTATATAAATTTATATTACAACATCTCAAAATACAGCATCTTGATTTTACAATTTTTAGTCAGATCAATAACCTTTATTTTTCTAACCCTATCTGCACAACAAAATAAAGTGATAAGAAGCAACTTTTGGGGAAGCTTCAGATATTAAATTAAGAAGAGAAGTATATTTTATTAGATAATACTTTAGAATTATATAGCTTTTGCTGTGGTGGGGATTTAAGTTGGATCAAACATAGGGGTTGGTCATGTGCAGGATGGGTTCAAGTTGCTGGATACTTGGACAGTCATGTGATATTGCTTTGTTGCCATTTCTGGCATGTTGAACTGTATATTGGAAAGGCACCAAATCAGGCAATGACTGGATATTAAGTGGGTTGGCAGTAGCCAGAATACTCGTACATCCAGCTCCTTGATACACACCCCTTAAGGGGTTATTCTGGTACATCAGGAGGGGGCTTTGTCTTGACGGCTGCTGCCTGATGTTCCTGGAGTTGTTTGCTAGTTGGTACCAGCCAAGTTGAGTGTTCTTCTTTGCTGAGGCAAAGGCAGGATCTGTGGTGCTTTTTGGTGATGGGTTCTTTGGCGCCCTGGAACTTAACCAGGTAGGTGTTCCTGTCTGGTCTGTATTTAATGATTCTTCCTGGTCCCCTGTGTACTGAGTCTAGCTTCTTTCTGTTCCCAGCCAGGACCCAGACAGGGAAGTTAATGGGGAGTGGTTCCTTGGTTGAGGTTATTTTTTGTGTTTTGAGTCTTTTGGTTTCTGCTATTTTAGCTTTGAGGTGTATGTGTTGTAGAGCTGGTGCTTGTTCTATTGTGGGAGGGTTTCCCGGGGGGATTTTCACATATGGTTAGTTATTGCGGGTGAAAATCTCTGGTTTGTATCTTTATGTTAGTTCAAACAGTGAGTAGCCTGTTGTTTGTTTGGTGCAGACCCTGGATACTAATAATGTATGTTTTATGTATAGCAGCCATGGTTCTTTGGCTTTGCCATCCATTATTTTCTTGAGGGTTCTGATAAGGCTGCTGTTTAGATGTTCAACTCTGCTGTTGACCTGTGGCCTGTAGGGCGAGGTTGTGGAATATTTGATATTTTTTGCTTTTAGATTGTTGTTTATTATGTGACCTGATAACTCTGTTGCTCCATCAGTTATGATGTAGTCTGGAGTACTGTAGTTGGCTATTATTGCCTTGTTAATGAAGCAATTTATTGTTTCTGCCTTGTGATTCTTTGTTGCCCAGCAGATAGGCCAGTGTGTAGCAAAGTCAATGGCTACAATTAGGAAATTTTGCTTTGTTTTAGTTTCTGGGAAAGGTCCCACTATGCCCAGCCCCCAAACCTCAAATGGTTCAGGGTTGGGTACTGGGTTAACTGTTGGCTGGGGAGCCCTGGTGCTGGTGTATTTCTCATACACTGTGCACTTTTTCAGAACGTCAACTATGTCTTGTTTAAGATTGGGCCACCATACTATCTCTTCTGACGTGAGGTATAGGTTGTTAGCCTTTGTGTGTCTTAGTAGGCGGTGATGTCTTAATATAGTGTCAACTCTTTGTGCAAGTGGGATGTACCAGACATGTTTGTCTTTAATGATTTGGTATAAAGTGCCATTTGATACTGTAAATTCAGAGCCTGAACTTAAAAATGCGGGATTGTCAAATCCTTGGTCCAAATTTTGAATCACTTTTGCGGGCAACTCAGCTGAGTGAAAAATAAAATATTTAATAAAATCAACCATTTAGTTTGACTTTTTTGATTTATTTAAATTGGCCAATTTCAAATCCCTTGAGCAGATAACTCAACTAACAAAAGACAAAACTCAGCAAACAAATGCAGGATACATGAATCAGAAATGTGGGATTCTAATGTACAATTTGAGATTTCCTCTATTCAAACAAATCATAGACAACATGTAAACCTGAACAAATCTGAAATTGCGGGATTGTCAAATCCAAGAACCAAATTTCAAATCAAAAATGAGGTGAATTTGAAATAAATATAATTTATGGGCATCTGTCATGAATGATATTTCAATACTTGTATTGAAAACCCAAGAGTTGAGCCCCAGTTCCCAAAAGACGGATCAAACCCTCCAGGACAGTCCAGGACCTGCCAATCCGTTAAGTCACAGGCTCAAATTGTTGAATTACTCTGCGACCTGCCAGCCTACTACAGAGGATTCCCTGAATAGTTGCCAGTCTGCCGCTAAACTGGTGCCAACACAGACCCATACCTACAATGGAAATGTAACCTGGCTAATGGAGGTTGGGGAATGACCTACTGCCAACCTGACAAGAGCCAATACTGGAGCTTCAGAATCAACGCTGGAAACCCTGGAATCAAACCCTGATCCTCCAAAGACTACTTGAGTCACGCAAAGTGGACAGGAACCCGGCCACTTGCTAAATTGCATAACCAAGTTGACGAGTTACTCTGAGACCCGCCAGTCTCCCAAGGACAATTCCCCAGATGGTCATCAGATTGATGCCAACCTTGAGCCACCCAAGACCCAAACCTATGCAGAGGTTGCAACTTGCCTTAAGGAGGTTAAAAAAACCTATTTTTAACTCTGCCAATAACCACCAGCAACTGCCAGCATTCCGTCCAGAGAGGGTAGTGCAATTGAACTACTCAGGTGACATAGTGAACAGTGGCGGCAGAACAAAGCATTGTCACTTCTATTCACCAGAGCAGGCGCTACCTGGATCTCCTGCCCTCAAGACTCTAAGCCAAGATCCATGCCCTGCCAGTGCCTTGTCTGCAAACCTGAACCCTGCAAAAATTGAAGAAGCAAAGTCCCATGGTATAAAAAACCCAGAGATATGGTGAAGACCACATTGTCATTTTTGATAATAAAGTTTTATAAACCTTTGGTTCAAACAAATCTTACCCTATATAGTCTTAGTGATCTTCCATCTTAATTCTGGTCAAGTAGACTACCAGGCCGCCGCCCCCTCCTGAGACCAATCTGCTGAATTGCCCCAGGCATTATACCATCCCCCAGGAGCCCCCTTTGGACCTGTGCACTTTACTAAATACCCCCTCAACCCGGCCTATTTGGAGTACGGCTTGGAAACCATCCTCATTGCTGACCCTTTGGCAAGGACTAGAAGTACCAAATACATAGGACACAAAGGAAAGAGGGTCAAGATACTGCCCTTATTGTTCAAAGATAAGTACAACTACCTATCAGCGTACTTTGTTCCCATGACTCCACCATTAACCCCAAGACCAAACTGCCCACTGGAACCTACCACCGCAGCCGAGATCACCTCTACCCAACTGTTTGGAGTACTCTACATTGCTTTGGCAGGATTGTTGGATTCTGTGGTCCCCAACTCCAGACCCTGGTCCTTACTCGGGCAATCCATATATTATATTATCAAGTTAGCACCCATTCTATGGTAGGCTTTACCTGCTGGCTTGGCCACACCTCACCCCAAGCCGCCCAATGCCTCTACCTATGACTGGCTTCCTGACAGCATCTCAAAAATGATGTCAAATGATCTAGAGTAGATTTGTGCTAATTCTTTTAGGAAGCACAGGCATTCTCAAAAATCATCCTATTCCATTTTAGGACAGCTAAAATTTAGATGCTTGATTACAGTAGATTTTAGAAACCACTAATAATAAAGTAGAATTATATATTACAATCTATTTTATTATTAGTGGTTTCTAAAATCTATTGTAATCAAGTATCCTTAATAGCAATCCATTAACACATAGTTTAGTAATCCAGTGAAGTTTCACTTTGAAGTTTTTTCTTTGCCCCCTCTCCTTCTTCCTTGAAAAGAAGTTTTGTTTGGCCCCTGGCTACGCCAGGAGCCAAAAATCTTTTAAAAATTTCTGTGTCATCAGGAGGGTGGCTCATATAGCATTATATGGGTTTGTGGTAGCTATATTAGTGATTTGGAGGGCAGAATATTGCATCATTTCCAGTTTAGACAATTTTACATTTCACTTAATTCTCATGTCTAAACATAGCTATCAAAATTGAATTTTCCATTTGATTTTATCCTGAGTGGAGCTTCTTGATTTGGGATGATTTGTCCTAGTTTCTTACTGTATATTCAATTTGGATTCCAGTTCCTGCAATTAATATCTGAGTTTACTAGTGGCATTCAAAAGTGATTTGAAATTTGGTTCTTGGATTTGACAATCCCACAATTTCAAAAAACATAGTAAACTTAATGAAAATGGCTAATGGATTTGAACGCTTCAAATCTGATTCAAGTTGATTCATTTTGTCCATTGGAAATATCCAGTTTGACTTGAAATTTGCAAAGTGTCTATGAGTTCCTGCATTTTTAAAAATTCAAATAAAAATATAAAAAAATCAATTTAATCAAAAAGGCCATCCCACAAAAGTGATTCAAAATTTGGACCAAGGATTTGACAATCCCGCATTTTTACGTTCAGGTTCTGAATTTACAGTACATGGAAATGTTTTTCATTCCTCATTAATGTATTGTGTGTCAGTTGGTGTGTGGAGGGGACTTTCCCTTTTTTCTTGTAATCAGTGTTGTATAGGTTGGACCATTCAGAGTCCAGGTGGTCAGGATGATCCTCTCTTGGTTGACATAGCCTAGAGAGAGCATTAGCTGTGACCAGCTCTGCCCCCCTTTTGTGCTGGATGTCCTAATTGAGCTGCTCCAGCAGGGATATCCATTTGGCTTGTTGCTGTGCAAGTGCGTTCTGAGTTTTGAAATAGATTAAGGATTTATGATCAGTTAGTACTCAGACATTTAAATGTCCTTCTAGATAACATCTCCATTTCTTGCAAGCATGGTATATTGCTAGCAATTTCTTATTGTGTATTGGGTATCTCTGATCAGTATTGGTTAGTTTTCTACTTTTGTAACATACTGGCAAGAAGTCTTGCTTCCCTAGCTGGCAGATGTGTAGGACTGCACCAATGGCAGTGTTGCTGGTATCTGACTAAAGCTTTTAGCACCTGTTGTTATTGGGGTATTGCAAGATTGTCACTTTGATCAGAGCTTGTTTTAATAGTTGAAAACTCATATCACATTCTGGTGTCTAGATGAACTTCTTTTTGGCATTGTCTTTTTTAGGTCATTGATTGGTGTGGTGAGCTTTCCGCAGTCTTTGATGTGTTTCCTTAGGTAAGCTACCATTCTGAGAAAGCGTCTAACTTGTTTGAAGGAGGTGGGGTGTTGCATGTTATTTATGGCTCTTATTTTGTCTGGGTCTTCTTTGATGCCACCATCAGAGACAATGAGGCCCAAGAACAAGAGTTCCTTTTCCATAAATTGGCACTTACTAGGCTTTGTGAGTTGATCAAGTGTCTTGCAGACATGTGTGAGGTGTTTCTCTTTGGTTTTTGAGAATATGATGACATTGTCAAGGTAACATAATGTATTTGAGAGACTGTTTAGTGCTTGGTTTATCATAGTGACAAACATTGCAGGAGCATTGGTCATCTCAAAGTTCATTTATTTGAGTTGCCCAGACATTTCTGACTGGTACAACAGCAACTGTAGTAAGTTCAACTTCCTGGTGCTTGACACTATAGTAAAGTGAGAATTCAGCTTTTTTCCCTGATTGACAACTGGAAATTGACACTTTTTTAATTAACAGATCTTGATGTACTGAAAACTTTTAATATAAAAATTAAGTCTTACAGCTATGATATACTAAGGTGATCCCAGAGAGCTCAAAATGCAATAAAAAGAGTATCTTAACTAAAAAAATAAGGAAAAATAAGCAACTATTTCTCATTTTACTATGTAATTTACACTCTTCTTATTTTAAAAATATTTTTGATTACCATAAAAATTAAAATTCCAATGAGACAGCAATAAACACAAACACAAAAATAGAATTTATGAAAAATATGAAGAAATATTAATTTTTTTGATATAGTTCATATAAGCACAACTGTAAATATCATATGTTTTATTAGGAAATTAACAAAAATTAAGATATTTCAATCACTTTCAACTATAACTATTTATCTCAAACTTATCATGTATACATAAAATAATTATTGCTATCTAATTAAATAAAAAAATAGAAAAATTAAAACTAAAAACTGAATGATCAAGACTAAAAAGTAAAAATTAAAGCTAAAAAGTTAAAAGTTAAAACCATGGAAGCAAGTAAGCAAGTTTACTCTTCATCCTTCTTCCCCTTTTTTATTTTAGCCCCTTCCAGGAGGGCAGTGGCAATAGGCTCAAGCTGCTGCTTAATCTCTGAGGCCTTGTATTTATGCTTGGCTGCATTTGAATGGCCTTGGTGGGGGGGACACAGTTGGCAAGATCTCTGAGCTTGGAGATGGTTTTTTCTTGCTCATGCTGCAGGAGGAAGAAGAACTTGTTGAACTTTGGATGAAGACCAAAGTTGGCCTCAATATGCTTGTGATGAGCCTCTAGAGCCAAAGCAGTCTTCAGCTCCCCGTTGACAGCCGTCCTGTACACATTCCAGCTGGCCTTGGCGCGGGCCTTGCCTTGCCTCTGTGTGACAACCTTCCCAATTGACTGGGGCTCAAAGTACTCAAGTAAATGCCTGAACTCTGGATGCTTTGCTATGTAAGGATCCTTTGAGAGAACCTCAAACCCCTGCGCAGTGTGCTCTGGCTTAAAAAAAGCCAAGGCACTAAATTGTGCAAGCACAAATTTGCAGGTGTCCAAAGTTTCCCTCCAGCTCAACCTACTAAGCTCAACATGGGCCTGAACATTGAAATCAACTGCTTGGCAGAAGTAGAAGTGGCACCACTGCACCTCCTTGCTAAACAGCTGCTCAAATGCATCAAACTGAGAAGGGTCAAAGTCCATAATGCACATGGCAGGCCCAAGAGCTCTTAGCCTCACCTTTTCCTCCAAGTCCAGGGTAGCCTGGTCCTTGTCAGCGGCAGGAGGGTTGGCGCAGGTGTGGGGGGTCTTCTTGGCATTGTCATTGTTGTCAGGAGAAAGGAGAGAAAGTGCTTGGCAAAGGATCAAGAATGCACGTGTGTAAATGGCCCCAGGAAGAAGAAAGAACACAAGTGGAATCACCTGGATGTCAATCTGGGCATGGATCATCCAGAGCTGCTTGAACATCCGGGGGCAAGTGGTGAAGGTACCATCAACTAGCCAGGTTGAAGTCCTCTTTAACTCCAGCAGGTTCTGCTGAGTGGCATAGCAGATTATGTGGTCTTTGCTGCCGGCCCTTTTGTCATGGAGGAGGAATTGCTCCCCACTCAGAAGCTGCTTGAGCTTGTGGGTGAGTGTAAGCTCAGAAGAGGAAACCAGAGGCCTTGGGGAGAGGGGGATTGGAAGTGATTCTCTTATTGCTGATGAATTTAACAAGTTGCTCCTGGGTGGGCACCAACTTAAGATTGTTGGGCTGCAGGTGTTGGAGGGCCTTGATGGCCAGATCTGAAGCACGGAGGTTGGCAGAGGTTGGGATGACTTGGACCAGGTACCACTTCAGCATACAAGCAATCAGGTGATTGGGGGGGCTCACAGGTGTGCTCCCCCTTCTCAGCAGTAACCTGCACCCAATCCTTAGTGTTCAACTGGGCCCCACAAGTCTTATCCTCACATACAAAGTGCTTGCTTTTGGTTTGCTGTTTTTTATTATTACAATTGAAAATGTAATTTTCTGTGATGTACCCAGGACTGCCCTTTACAGACATGATTGGGAAGTAATAGGGGAAGCGCTTGAGGACTTTGAACTCTCTGTCTACATTGAAGATATTGTGGATGGCCAGTGGATCCAAGCCACATGACCAGAAGCTTTAAACTTCTTGGATTACTCCTCAGGCTCATCCTGCGGGTCAGATGAGGGAGGGGGAAAGAGCCATCAGGAGGAGGAGGAGTGGAAGGTTTCTTTGAGGCCTGCTTGGAAGCCTCCTTTTTCTTACCAGAAGAAGAGGTGGGCTCCTTGAAAGCCTTTGACTTCTTGTTATGTTGCTCCTTGGTGGGCTTGGAGTCAGCCTCTGAGTAGTAAAAGGAGTGGTTGGTAAGATCACCATAAGATTTATTAGGGGAAGAATTTTTGGGGGAAGGTGAAGAGGATGTGGAAAATGAAGGTGGAGGGGGGGAGGAGATGGAGTGGGAAGAGATGGGGTGGGGGAGATGGAGTAGGAGACTTTGCCTTTGCAGGCTTCTTAGAACACTTGGGAGTGAATGCAGTTTCTTTGGAGCCCTTGGAGGCTTGGTGCTTGGGCTGTTGGCTGTTCTTGTTTGATATTTTCTAAAGAAAAGTTTAGTTTTGTAAATAAAACAGTGTGAAACATATGAAACACAAAGAGGTAAATAAAAACAAATTTAAAAAAAGTATGCAAATAAAATTTTGTTTATCAAGAAAACAACATAAAAAAGTAAATATAAGATAAATAGAAACTCAAAGTATAGATATAAAGGGTAAAACATAGAAAATAAGTGATATTTGATGAAGCATCAAAGATGTTAGGTTTAGCATAACATCTTAGTGCCAAATTAATGTAAAAGTATAATTAAAAATCAAAAAAGTATATAAAAGTTATATGGAGAGTAGCAGGAAGAGTAGTAGATTATAAGTACAAAAAATTATTATGTGGAATTTTTTTATTGGGAGTTGAAAGTTCAAAACATAGTAAAGTGTCAAGTTTGGCACTGTTGATCAGCTGGGAAAAGCTGAATTCTCACTGTCAAGTATGCCAGAGTCAAGCAAAAAAATCAAATTTACTATGTTTTTTACATATAAAACTTGCTTAAATTTAAAACAGGTTTGAATGTTAACACAAAAGCAAGGAAGTTTCATATGCTCAAAAATAAAATGATCAACATAAGTTAAAAAAGTAAATGACTGGAAAGGTGTTTATTAGTGATAATAATATTTTGTGAGGAGCTGGGAGTGAATTATTTGCCATAGTGTTGGTTAAAACGTTAAGAAGCTCTCTGTACTAATCCCTGAGTTAAAGTGTCAAGTGGATGAGTGTCAAGTGGCGCTCATGGTGTGTAACTTATTAATTTTGTTACAAAAGTAACAGCTTCAAAGCCCCGGGCGGGAATCAAACCCACTCCTAGCCACCAGGCGGGGCTAGTGGGCGGGGGAGATTTGCCCACACCTGGATTTTTGCTTTTTGAAGCAAATCCAGGTGCAGGAACCATTCCTGCCCTGGTGGCAGCTGAGGGGCCCGCTTTGGGCCCCAAAAGCTATGCCCAAGCCTTGGTGGGTTTGGCTGGGCCTGGGCAGGCTATTCTTAGCTGCCCAGTAAACCCAGACCAAGCCCACCCTCCATTAAGTAATTTGGGGTCCCCAATTGGGGACCCCTTTTTTAATCAAGTTCTTTGGGCTCAAGAGAGCCTGTCAAGCCAGTCCAAAAATGGTGATCTAATTGGAAAAACCCCCAAAACCCCAGAAGCCAAACCTGCCAAAATCAATGACCAGCCAAGCCAAGATGGACCATCAAAAAGCCAAACAACTGTTCATGAAAACCCCAAAAATAACCATGAAGCAGCCAACCAAACAGCAGAACCTGAAATGCCAAGCCTTGCCACACAGATAGCATTAGAAGAATACCCAGAGGCACCTGCATGTGAGTAAGTATATAAATCAGAAGCACTTGAAAAAGCTCTGTATTGTCATCCTTACCAAATAAAGTTGTTATGAACCTTTGGTTCACCAATTTGTTTCCATACCTATTTTTGATACTCTTCCATCTGCATACACCCAAGCGTCAGCACCCCTCTACTGGGATAGATAGTCAGACTCCAGTTGATAAACCCAAAGCCTTTGACTACTACCGCCCACCCAACTCACCATTTGGCCCTGTGCATTTCACTGAGTATCCTGCCAATCCTGACCACAAACCCTGGACATTGGAAGACTTGCAGTAGTACACCCGCCCAAACGCTCCCAAGGAACCCTACCAAATTGTCCAAGACGGCAAAGCAATCACCATCTACCCTTTGATCTTCAACGGGAAGCACAACAATCCTACTTCCTACTTGGTCCCCATGGAACCGCCCCCAAAACCCAAACCAACCATCTCAACCCCCCCACTTCTGATGCCTCTGGCCAGAGTAGTCAATTCCTGGGAGTGCTTTACCTTGCGCTCACAGGATTGATTGACTCTGCCTTGCCAGCGGCTGGACCTTGGGCTGTGGCTGGGAAGGCTCTTTCCTACCTGGTAAAGTTAGGTCCCATCATCTGGTGGGCCATGCCAGTACCCGCTTTGACTCCTCCATCACCTGCTGGAGCCCCACGGTACTCCTGGTATCCTGACAAATTTAGCCTTAATTCCAAGCCTTTGATTATTTAAATCCAAAACCAATTGAGTGGCAAGTGGATAGAGTCAAACAGAGGGTGAGTCAAGTTTCCATTTTTTTATAAATTACATATGAAATCTCTTAATAAATTGGGCTTAAATTATGTGGCATCACTTAATCCACAAACCTGGGAATGACATAATGTAAAAAAAGTGGGGTATTTGATTAATGTCTATATCATCAAATCCAATATAGTGGTGCTTGGGAGCTTAATCAACAATTATGGATATTAATAATAAAAATATACTAGTAAATAATAAATTTTATATAAGTGCATATGTATTTTATTAAAGAAATTAAGATTTGGCTTAAAAAGTGTTGAACTAGTCACTTTTGCTTTTGGAGTGTTGAACACAAGTTTTTTAATTTCTATTAGTAAATTTACTTATAAATTGCCCCTTAAATTGGTATTTTAGCTAACTGAATTAATAAACAGAGTCAAATTTGAGTGAATTTAAACTTGGTTTTTGGTTTTGAGCCCCTAAATCACTAGTAAAACTTATCTTAAAATCAGTTAAGCCAAAAATGCTAATAGATTCACATATGCGGCA
This sequence comes from Entomophthora muscae, assembly GCA_014839935.2. Lineage (NCBI taxonomy): Eukaryota > Fungi > Entomophthoromycota > Entomophthoromycetes > Entomophthorales > Entomophthoraceae > Entomophthora > Entomophthora muscae. Next base: position 175,452 of record QTSX02006421.1, read on the forward strand.
CTTGACTCCATGGTACTTGACACTTTGTTGAGTACCAGGGAGTCAATCACTAGGGAGTCAAACTTAGCACAGTTGCCCGTACAACAAGCCCATAGGGCCAAAAGGAATGATTAAAAGTCTCATATACACTATAAAAAGAAGAAGAATGGGGCAAGGAAACCTGTAGGGCAGGGGGAAACCCTTGGGTGGGGGAGGAAGATTGTAGAGGGGAAGAGTGCTTTGAGTTATATATCCTGTTTTGGGGTAATATAACTTTTAGGGATTTTTGGATAGTGGATGCTGTCAGTCCAGATTGAATTGTTATGATCCCAGAAAAAACTGGGCCAGACAAAATTTGGGCCTTTGGCCCGCGTTTTTTGTTGCTCAATTCCATTCTGTATGTGTGGCCAGTGGTGTGTGTGGTTTGGGAAGGACAAGATTTTGGGTTAGAGCCCCCCTTTCTGGGCCCTAATGATAAAAACTGTGAGTTGAAACTTGGCAGAAGATCCAGTGGAAATGTGCTGATCCAGAACAATCTGGGCCAAAATTCCCTTGGGCCGACTGCCCGCGTTTTTTTGTTGAACAGCCTGATACACATTTTTTGTGGCTAAATATGTGTGCGGCTATGGTTTTAGGGCCAATGCCTAGGGTTAGCACCCCCAAAATGATGGGATGAAATCTCTAGGGTCTAGTGTGTTGTGGAGTGGTAGATCAAAGGGCTAATAACCAATCCAAATTAATCTAGGCCATTAGCCCTTGGGCCTTCCACCCGGATTTTTTTGTTGGAGGGTCTGTGCCTGTTACGAGATGACCTATTATGTTTGTGGCTGAGTTAGGGTGCAGAATTGCTATGCTGTGCCCTCAGTGCAACTGGTAGATCACACATGAGTACCAATCTTCTGAAAATGTGGCTTTCACATTTTGTGTTAACTGCTGGGCCACATTTTTAAAATTGCTGACCTGCCTTAGATTGTGTGGAGTTATGTGGTAAAGGTATAAAGGGTCTGAAGTTGGAATGTGTTGTATAATGGGAGCAAATAAGGTGTATTTTTGGGCCGTGTTTATCCAGAACATTTGGTCCTTTGGCCCAGGGTTGTTTGTTACCCAATTACTTCCTTGCTTGACTGCTGCTATGGTGAACTCTATTAATCCAGATGCAGATTCTTATGGCCCATTATTATCTGGGAGAGTCAAGGTCATAAATTGGCCTTGCTCAAAGCAGTTATTAGCACGTCTAGGCTAATTGGTACTGCTTTGAGGTTTCAGGAAAATCTTATTCATGCCTGGGACTAGGGCCAGATGTCCTGTGGAAGAGTTTGTCCCATTGGTGGGGTCCATCAGCCACTATACATTAGTGACCCCACCAGAGGTAGGGCCACTGCTGTCATTGGCTGCTGTGTCTTTGGCTTTTTTGGGTGCCCTGGACTGTTTGGGATCCCCTACTATGTAAGGGGATGGCTTAGTTACTGTGGCAAGTTTGGTCTGGACCTTGTGTCTTGGTCTTCCATTATCCCATGCAGAAGGTGCCTGCTCCTGATTGGGTGTATCCTGGGTTTAGGCCTGTAGCAAATTCTCTTGGGCCACCACATTGTGGTGACTATCCAATAAAACTTGGGCCAGGTTGGTCATTAATTTCTGCACCACCAGTTCTAGAATTTCTATTGGTTCATCAACCGCATTGTCATGAACTGCCTGGGTCTCTTGGGCAGGCGTTTGAATGGGTTGAGGTGCTTCTTCTTGGGCAGATTCTGCTTCCTTGATTGATTGAGGCTGAGAAAAATTCTGAGCCTTTGCATGAGCCTTTTTCTGGAGGGATGTGATTGGTTTTACAACTGCATACTCAGCCATAGTGCCCCAGACCAAGGCTACAAGAGCATTGGATTGGGTACCTGTTGGCTCACAATTCTGTTGCTCCTTGGGGGTGTCTTGTTCTGCGGTCCAGACTCCTTCAATGGTTGTAGGACAAAGGGCCTCTATGTGGCCAAGAGCAGAGCATAGCACACAGATGGGCGGTGCTTGCTCACGGATTATCTTGAACTTGCTACTTAGGGTACCATCATTCTTGATAATGGTTGCACAACAGGGAATATATGACATTCTGTCATTTGCAAAGAGTTTGATAATGGTCATGGCTTTTTCTGTGGTTAGGTGGCCCATTTAAGGATTCTTGAGAAGTTTAAACTGTACTATTTCCCCATACTTGGCCAGCCCTTCCTTGAGCTGGGATTCAACCTCCTCTCTGGGCATGTCTAATGGTAAGGCCTCAAAGGACATAAAGAGAGTGGCATCTTGATTGAACTGGGTGCAGGTGGTTGGTAGGACTTTCTGGGCCTTCTTACCCTTGGGGTCAGTGATCTCAAGAGTGAGAGTCTTCTCAGCTTCCTGATCAGCATCCTCTTTACAAAGGAAGCCAAGATCAAAGAAGTCCTTCATTGGGTTTTGGTGAAGTGACACAGCTTTGGGATATGCTTTGGCAAATGCTTTTGCTGCCTCCTGGAACTGAGTAGGGTCACCTCCAAAGTTGACTCCAATCCCATGGGGCACAAGAGATTTGGGGATGGCTCTGGTAATGTCTTGGAACCAGCGTTTGGAGGTCACAAACTTCAGCCATCCTTCTGATGGAACAAATGGTCCCTTCTTGGTGGTTCTTATAGGGCTCACCAGTTGTCCCTTGAAAGGGCGTTTCTGGCCCTGGACCACCTTGTCCCATAATCTGGAGTTGTTGGTTGCCATACCTTTATTACCTATAATAAAAGCCCATAGTAAACTTAGAATTTTATGCGCTTTGATTGCTTTATTAATGCTTAGATTCCAAAAAGTGGAGCTAAGCTGTGAAAGAAAGGCGTCATCCCAAAGTTTATTACTCTACATTCAAAGGATCCAAATTGTGTACGGAACACAGTTTTTGGTATGTCTTTTTCTTTTACTTCAACTTAGTTGTAACCTGATATGAGGTCAATTTGGATAAAAATTTGGCTTCAGAGAGTCTTGCAAACAGGTCCTTTATGAGTAAAAGGGGATATTTATTCTTCACTGTTATTGCATTGATAGCTCTGTAGTCTGTTACTAGACAGAGTGAGCCTTATTTATTCTTTACAAAGAAAACTGCTGCCCATGAGATTCCAATGGGCAAATGAAACCTTTGGCTAGGTTATACTCAATATGGGTTTTGAGGGTTTGTGTCTTCATGGGGAAGAGTCTGTAGAGGGGTGCAGGTTTGGGCATGGCCTTGCATAGATTGATGCCATGTTTGACCTCCTGTTTGGGGGGTAGTTTTGTTAGCTCCTCCTTGAATACATGAGCATATTTGTTTAGGAGTGTTGCAAGTTCTGGGCATTGAATTTTAGTTGATTGTATTTTAATTGAATTTGGTGTACCTTGTTATATGGAGTGTACTGTATTTAGTTAGACATTCCAAGCTGTCCTGGTTTATGACTTGGACAAATAAGTGTCGCTTAGGATGAGATTATTGGGTTCTTTGAGGATATTAAAATTGACTCCATTGTGTTTGATGGACATGGTTTTTGTTTTCCAGCATATGCCAGGGTTTGATTGGGTGAACCAGTTCATGCCTGCTACAATGAAGTAGCTTATATTGTTCATAACAAGTCCTTTGATGGACGTTTGTTTGCCTTGGAGCTCAATTCTGAAGGGAGTTGTTTTGACTTTGAGTAGAACCTTTGATTTGTCTGCCATTCTGGCATATTTGAAGTTGGATTTGACAACTGGTATTTTGTATTTGGTTACAAATGGTTTGCTTACCATGATGTGTTGTGCACCAGAGTCAAATAAAATTATATGTGTATGAGATTTATAAGTGCATGGGTAGACAAGAAGATGTGAGAAATCTTTAAATTTTACGTTGTCATGGCCTGGGTGACTCCCAGGGGAACCTTCAGTTGAGGGGAAGGTTGGTCTGGAAGGCCCAGTAGATGACGGGGGCCATCCACATCACATAATTGAAAGCAGTAACCCAAGGACGCCACACTCCCATGTGGGGTAACACTTGCTCAGTGAGCCCCAGCATGGTCAAATAGGCAAATCCAAGCTTACTGTAGTCATATGATGAAGCAGAAGGAATGAGAGGAAGTTCTCCTGTGGCAGCGCTCATGGTCAGGCTTGGCTGGGCAAGTTGTTGGAGAAGAGGAACACCAGGAAAGGAGGGGCGTGGTGTAGGAGCAGGGATTAATTCTTGACCCAGCACTCTAGGAGATGGGGTAAAGGCTGGTGGTGGTTGGTTGGACGCAGCTAGAAGTTGCTCTGTTTCCCAGCGCTGGTGTTGGTACTGGAGGTACTCTCTGTTTGAAAGCACCAACAGTATAAAATTTGTAATAATGTAATAAACCCTGAAAAGTATAAATGCTCAGTGTGCATTAACCAACAAAGTTTATTAGATGAAGATGTCAACAAAGAAAGAGGATGCCAGTAATCCCAGCTATATCCTGCTGGGAAACTGCAATTAGACTTACTGGCAACTTCTTATTAGTTATCAATGTTTTATTCTCAAGCTGGGCCCCATTGATGACTCCTGATTTGTCAGTTAGATGTATCCTTTCATTATTTTTGCCCTGGGGAAGCTGGTAGGAGAATTTTGGGCCATTTGGCAACCCAAGTCCCCAATTCTGGGTTTCAGAGGGTGTGGGCCAATTAAAATCTTTTTTGAATGGCTTTAGGACAGTTACTAATTGCCCCCAGGCTTGGCCTTTACCAGGGTTTAATTCCCCACTTGGAATTAAAGTTTCCTTTGGGTAAATCTGTGTAATCAACAACACAATTGCTTGGTTGCACAATTGCTCAATTGCAGGCAATGAACCTATGTAACATAGGGTTTTGTCTGGCCTATTCTGGGCCCTGAAAACGTTTATAAAGATAGAAGATTGCAGGACACATGGGATGTGAGCAGCAAAGTTTGTGCCCTGGTACACTTTCTTGTCAGTTTGGGGGGAGACAGGGGCACTTAAGCCTGTTCCCCCTCCTCTTTTCCCTGTTCCTATGTTTTGAGACCTTTAAGGTAAGAGAATGTGGGGTCAGATTCATAGTGGGTTGCTGTTTCAGCATTTTTTACTTTAGTGGTGTCCTCTTTCTTGGGATGGGAGCAGTTTGCTCTCTGGCTGCAATTCCCATTGTTTCAATTGGAGTTGCCGTTGCTATGATTGGTGTTTTGGCATTTGTTGCCATTGGCATTCTCTCTGCCATTGCTTTTATAGGAGCAGTTGCCATTGTGTGCAGCATATTGCATATTTGTGTGTTTTTTCTGCGTGCTTGTAATACCCAAGTATTGAGAGTAAAACTTTAGTAACATAAGACAGCAGTTTAGGCGGCTCAAAGCCGTTCAAGGTGTAGACAATTGGATAGAGGTTTATTGCCTGAAAGAAGGCTTTGGTAAGGATGTTGCATTGTCTAAGGCTGCTGGCAAGTTACAGTAGCGTAACTGCGGGGATCACATAATTAGCCAAGTTGGGAGTTGGTTGAGATGATGCCAGAGGTGTCCACAGGTTTAAATCAATTGAGTTGAGGTGAGTTGGCTCATGGTACAAGATCCCTTTTGGTCCCTGTGGTTCAGGAATAAACTGAGCATAGGTTGGCTGGTTGCCCCTATCCCAAGTTAAGCTGTCAAGACAGCTGTGAAGATGATATAGTTCATCTTCTGACTTGGGGGAGAGGTAATGGATCTAGTAAAGTTACTTGCTTAGCCTAGGTGGAGGATTGATTAATGTGATAATATTGAGGAGGACATTCACTCAATGATAGCACAAACTATCATTGAGGGGTTTGTCTTTATTTATACTAGTGGACCTGCAAGACATGATTATTGGAAGGCATAGCATTGGGGAACCAAGATTCTGAGTTGCATCTTTTAATCCCTTTTCTGATTGGCTTGGGTGGCTGGCAATTGAGAAGGTTTGGCTGGATCCCAGTTTGCATTGACATAGTGCAAGTTGGGCCTTCTTCATGCATCCAAATTCATTTACTGAATTTGGTGCATGATTTTCATTGTTGGAGAGCCTGTCAGTCCATTCCCCATTTGGTAAGCCCCCAAATTGGGCAGCAGTTCCTCCCAAGTTTAGCTTTGGGGAAATTTTCTTTCCTGGTTTCCCAATTTGGCTATTTCCCAAAGGAATGGATGGGGACTGGCCTGCTGGCATGGGAGGGCAAAGGCTGGCAGGTGGCAGGCTGGCTCATGGGTGCCTGGTTTGAGGATGACTTGAAGGTGGGGCTGGCAAGAGTGGTGGGCGCCTGTGCAGTGGCAGTGGGTATCTGCTCAATGGTGGCAAGCTTCTGTGTGTTGGCAGTGGGCAACAGCTTGATGGTGACAGGCTTCTGTGCGGTGGTGGTATGTATCTGCTTGATGGCAATGGGGGCCTGCACGTTGGCAGTGAACGTCTTCTTGGTAGCAGCGGGCGCCTGCGTGTTGATGATGGGCAACGGCTTGGTTGCAGCAGGCTTCTGTGTGGTGGCGGTGTGTATCTGCTTGGTGGCTGCGGGTGCCTTCCTGTTAACAACAGGAGACAGCTTGGTTGTGGTGGGCTTCTGCATGGTGGCAGTGTGTATCTGCTTGATGGCGGCGGATGTCTGCTTGGTGGCAGCAGGCGCCTTCACGTTGATAGCAGGTGATAGTTTGTTGGTTACACAATTATAAGTATCAGGAATATTCCTGACACCACTAGGTATATCTTTGTCAATGTTGTGGGCGCAGAAGTACGTCTTCCAGGTCTCCTGTGATGTGGCCTGGTTTAGTATGTGGGCAAAGGTGGGCGGGTTTTGTTCATTCATTTTCTCTTTCATGGGTGTGGTCAAAAAACTGTAGCTGCTACCAGTGATAAGGAGCAACTTTCAGGGAAGCTTCAGATATGAAATTAAGAGGAAGAGAGGTATATTTTATTGGTTAATACTTTAGAATTATATAGCTTTTGCTGTGGTGGGAATTTAAGTTGGATCAAACATAGGGGTTGGTCATGTGCAGGATGGGTTTGAGTCGCTGGATACTTGGAAAGTCATGTGATATTGCTTTGTTGCCATTTCTGGCATGTCAAACTGTATATTAGAAAGGCACCAAATCAGGCAATGACTGGATGTTAAGTGGGTTGGTGGTAGCCAGAATACATGTACATCCAGCTCCTTGACAAAAGTGTAGAAGTTCTTTATGCCATATTGATCTACATCATTTATATGTACAGTAGTTTTAAAGGCAACCTCCAGAATTAACTCATACAGAATGGAACATCCTCCATGTCAAAAATTCTCAAAAATAGTTTTCTTATTTTCAATATTAAAGATTATTTTTTTCTTGATTAAATAATTGACACTGATAATAGAAGCAATTTTTGATTTTTATTTTGAGCTTTAAATTGAAGTTTATAAAGATAAAGCAAAAACAATTTTTGAAATTGTTGACATGGAGGATATTCCATTCTGTATGAGTTAATTCTGGAGGTTGCTGTTTTAAAAGCTATGGCAACAAGCAAAAATAATTCAGATTTAAACATAATGAACTCATATTTAAACAAAATTAAAAATAAACAAATTTATATTAATTTACAATAGATTTGGGTTCATTTCAATTTTGTTTAAATCTGAGTTCATTTTGTTTAAATCTGAATTATTTTTGCTTGTTGTCATAGCTTTTAAAACTACTGTACTAAAATAGGCTTAGCCAATGCTCAATCAAAGCCTTTTGCATATTATCAGAAGATGTTCATATAGTAGTAATCTAAGACACCCATAGTAAGAATAACCTAAACAACATCACCAAGCTAGTCCTACTATTGTTTACCATTGTCATTAACTTTTCTACAAGCATTTCATTCCTTATCTACACAGGGATACACTAAAAGGAATATCCACAGTAAATTATTTAATTGGTGGTTTTTAAAAATTTATACCTCCCTCTTAGGCCTCCACTTTAATCCTCACCAAATGCTTGGGGATCTCTACCAAAGTATGCCTGTGTATTTCTCCAAGAACTTGCCAAAAAAGCCAAAGAAAAGCCCAACCCATTACTTGTGAAGCTATTTTAAAGATCCCCTCACCTAACTCATCCAAGAGACACCCCTAGTTAACTATCATATGCAAGAGCAGCTGGGAGCCAATTTATGGGTTTCCAGGACAGTTTACTCAATTTTAACTGGGTTGGTATCCCCTTTTGATTATGTTCATTCAAAAACTTGCTAAATTTCTCTCCCTCAAGGAATGCACTCATACTCCCTCATATCATTGGTGGGTTATTTTGTGACAATTGACCTCTCACTCCAACCCTGTTCCCTCCCTTAAACAAATGCAAGAGTTTTAGAAGGCTCTGTGTCACAAGTGACAAACTCCTATTGACCATGCTTACTGGAAAGCCTCAACTACAGGATTTGAACCCTGACACTCAGCGGGCTGCCAGCCCGCAGGACCAGCCGCCTGGCCGCCTGCAGATTTTTGGGCTTGAACCAGAGCAGGATTTGACTTCAGGAAATCCTCTAAGGCTTGATGAGTCAAAATCACCCACATTGACGCTCTCCACGTTAAAGGTTCCTGTTAACTCAACCAATCAGCGGGCAGGTCTAACCATAGAACCCAAAATAACTCGGGCCACCACAGAAGGGGAAACAAAGAAAATTCTTATAGAACGCAGGCCGCCCAGAGATGACCAACCCCACAAACCAACAAGGGAATTTGAGTATTCTCAGTTCAAACCAGTCAATGAATTAACTCCCGCAATAGATGCCACCAAGGACTGGAAAAACCTGGTAGACGGTAACACCCGGGCCAAAGAAATTTGTAAAAGTTTACCCATGACAGATGGGCATACTTAAACCCTGGACCTCCAGGAAGTTGCCCATTGCCATTCTTGCAATAAAGTGACATGAACCTTTGGTTCAACCAGGTTATTACATATTTGATATTAGCTCTATTTCATTTACAGTCTATCTCCTGCGGTTCCACACCTCACACCCATCAACCCTGAGAAACTGCAGACCAGCTGCCTGACCTTTATTGTCCACCAGGAGCTCCCTACGGCCCAGTACATTTCATCAAGTACCCTCCCAACCCTGTGTATTTGGAGTTCACCCTAGAGGAAATCCCAATCTATGACCCTGAGGCAAGAACTAGAGAAACCAAGACTGTTTACAGGGAAGGCTACAAAATCACTATACCTCCCCTGCTATTCTGCAACAAGTACAACCACCTGCCTGCGTATTTGGTCCCAATGACTCTGTCTCTCACCCTGCGTCCTAACCGCCCGCAAGAATCTGTTGCTGCCAATGAATCCACTTCCACCCAGATATTTGGAGTGTTGTACATCACTCTTACTGGCTTGATAGATTCTATGGTACCTGCCAGAGGACCTTGGGCTCTCCTGGGCAAATTGTTATCTTATATTGTAAAGTTGGCCCCAATATTGTGGTGGGCCCTCTCTGGCGGGCCCGCAAGCTGTCCACCTGCAAGTTCCCAGGAACCCCCCACAGGCTGGATCTCTGACACTCTGCATCATGTCCTATAACCTAATAAAGTTTGAAATCTGTTGGTATCCTTGGCTATTCAGTTACATCTGTCTGTCATAGTGGAATTTTTCTGGTATTAATAAAGCAAGTCTCAGAAAAAGGAGTGAAACCTGCTCCTGCAGCCTGCCAGATCAGAGGGCCCAGCTGCCAGTATTTTTGGGCTCAGATCTGAGAGTGATTCAAATGGGAACCAGCTTATTTTAAAACCCTTGAAACCGGCACAAGAAATCACAAGCAGAGGTCCAAGAAGTGGTATTGCAAGCTACTATGAAGTAGTAGAAGATCACATCAGCAAATACTAAGGAGGAGTTTACTGGCCTGAAAATACAAGTCCCAAAGAGATCTTCCAGGGCCTGCAATACGGGCATGGCTTTGTTTCCTGTCCGCCCCTCTTGGCCAGGCTGGTGGACAGAAGGGTTTAGCTGCCTATCCCTAAAACCAACCAACAATGCATGCCCATGATTGATGCCACCTGACCACCCCCAATTCCCTGTTGCCCCACCTCCCAAGTTCTCAGGATTTTCAGGCAACCTGCTCTGGGCAGGCGGCCCAGTGTTTTTTGGGATTGGGCCGGCTGCTGAGTAGGCGGGCAGAGACCATCATAGGATCAGTGCTAACTTAAAGAGGCACAATATAGATCTTCCCACCCAAGACCACAGACCAGAAGCCAGGATCATACTCTCAATCACTCCAGTAAGGGTGATGCACGCTCAAACAGCCTGTTGGTATGGTCTAAGGGGAGTTTGGGCACAGATACAGGCATTGTTTTGGGTGCACAAGATGGCTCTATGTCTAGTTAGTAGGCAGGGAGGAATTTATACTTATTATTAAACAGTATGGGTTCATTAATATACCAAGAGCCCTTTCTGTTACATCTGGTCAGATCTTTAGTTCAGGCCAAGGAATCCTGTGCTAATATCTTTTCATAGGATTTGTCTTGTATTCAGGATTCAAGGGGCACTTTGTAAAATGAATAGGACCAAAGGGAGCACCTGGGGGATAATAAGTTGCAGGCAGGCCGGCCAGAGAGTTTAGAGTTGAATTGGCAGATAACTAAGATAAAATATGGCAATATTTGGGAAGCCAATATCTCATAACCTTTATTTAAAAATGGCAATAAAGTCTAGCACAGGGTCCACAGGTCTATATAGTACCCCATCACTAGATTTTAAATCTACAGAGGATTCATCATAATATCAGGAAATGAGGATTTAGTTAGTCAGGAGTTCTGGGTTTTTGGGAGGCCAAATGGCACTAGCCTAGAAAGGACATTCATTGACTGAATCTTCAGGAAGGGTAGTACAGCCCTTCTGTTCCTGAGCAATATTATTGGGAGCAGCCTTCAGGATCATGTTTTCTTCAGGTGAGGTGTCCTGATTGGCCACCAAGGTAGACCTCAAATATATTTGGCTATTGGTGGGAATCTCTTTGCCTCCATTAGAAAATTTGTTGTATCTTTTGGTAAGTGCTATCATTGGAAAGTCTACGTTGACAGCCTCATCTTTAAGAGCATTTGAGGTTCAAATCATAGAGGATTCAATCCAAAAAAAACACATACAAGGAGTCCCCTGTTCCCCATGGCTGTCAGCCCACAGACAGCCTTGAACAGGGTTTGAATCCTTTCCCAAACCTTGGGTTTCAAGAGGGGGGTGTTATTTCTGATAAAAGCATATGTGGCATGCAGATATTATAGTTTCATAGATCCAGATTTATTAATGTCACTTTATCATATAATGATGGCTATATTTTATACATAATAAAGCATTTTAGCTGTATAACAGCTATTGAAGCTGATAAAAGCATAGGGTTGTAGCAGATCTGAAATATTAGCCAATTTATAAAGAAACAGCTATTTTTCTCAGATCTGGGATTGATTGCAGAGAATTGTAGTGGCCAAAATTCTTTTTTAGAAGCGTAGCCGTACATGCCTACTGTGAGAGAGAGGGGCTAAACTAGCTAAATTTGGCTCCCATCCCGGTGCAACAAACCACCAGGATGCCATCCAGTGTGCAACTGGGATGGCCGCTTGGAGAGGGGACCACAGGGAGGACACCAGGGACAACTGGGGGAAGTAGGCGTTCAAACCCATTAGAATCAGGCCGGTGATCAACCAGGGAGTGCAAGTAGGAGCAGGGGAGGCCACCTTAGAGGACCCAGGGGGTACCACGTTCTTCTGAACCATGGAGGGGAGAGGAGGTGTGGGGGCACTACCTCTTCAGAACTAGGCAAAGCAAGCTCCACAACATCCAGGTCAAGATTGTCACATGTCAGGCTCTTAACCACAGCCTCTCCGGAAAAGAGAAGACTGCTGGGGAGGTCCCAGAGACTGGCAGGGTTACTACCTACCAGACAGGCCAATGAGGAGATTTTCCCCCACAGGTCAGAGGAGGTGGACCACAGAAGCAAGAGAAACGGAGCCAGGAAAAAGACAACAAATTTAAGAGCTGGCAGTATCCTAGAAAGAACCAGCACAAAATTTGGGGTAGGATGGTATAGTTTCTGGAGAAAAAGGAGAGAAAATGGCAAGACTAGGGTAGTCTTTGGCAAATCCTTGGGAAAACAGCAGAACGGGTTTGGGTAGCCTCGCCGTTGTCTTGGGGCCCTTGGATTATAACTGCAAGCGAAAGCGGGTTTGAAAACAATGATTTGTAAAGGAAAATTCAAGATAATAATAGAAATTATAGGAAAATTCAATTGAAATTTTGAGCTTCAAACTTTGATTTTGAAAGCGAGAGCAAAAGAGACAACAACTAAGTGAAAGAACACTTGTACAAGGAGCCAGAAGAGAAGCCGGGTTCAAAACCGGCTGGCTAAAGGTAAGCTTAGGGCAGGGGCTACACTCTAATATTTTGAGCTTTAGGGACACAACTGGTTCCAGACAGCTCAAAATTAAGAAAATTAAGATGCAGGTGACTCCAAACTTTAATGTAAGTGGAAAATAGACAAGCAGGGGACTTTCAGTCCCCTTGCTTGGTTAAAAGAAATGGATTGCAAAAAACTGGTCACATGACAGTTGGGGGTGAGCCTGATTGGCTAGGTACAAAACTTTGCTGGATGGGCTCAGGGGGACTGGAGAGTTTTACTCCAATTTCCGAAATCAAATCTGATTGGGTGGAAGAGATGCCAGACATTTGGGGGTCAACTGGGTTATCAAGTGTCAATGTGACAACACCTGATTGGGTGGCTCTGATAGTTTTTAAAAACAGACAACACCAGGCTAATAGGTAGTCCAAATTAACCAGGGTTTCTTCCCAGGAAGGAGCAACCAAAGGCAGGGATTTCACAGGATAAGCCAGCACAAACCTCTCATCAACCGTGTGAGCTAAATCATTCAGCAAATGGAGGGGTTTGGCGGGCGTTTTGGGACCTTTCTTGGTACAACAGGGAAAGATTGAGCAGTCCAAAGCCAGAGGTTGCAGTGAATTTACACCTACAGAAGGATGTTATTTTTGATTTTTTTAAATAAAAGTTATATTTTTTAGAAATTTTAGAATGATAAATAATAGAGATTCAAATTTAAGTCAAAAAACTTTGATAAAATCATATGCAGAACCTGGCTCTTCCAGGAAAAAATCCATATTCAACCTTTTTTAAAATTCCAGATTTCTCTGAGCAAGGGGAATCCAAGAACAAAATCTGAAAGTTGTTTTCCCCTGCTTCAGCCCTATATAAGCACTTATTACCCACATTTGGTGGTGACATAGCACATGCTAGTTCCCTTTGGCCAGATCTGATGGCTTGTTATGTATACATGATACAGGATTTTAGGATTGTATGATGCAAGATGGGGCAGGTATAGTAGTTTATAACCAATTGAGATTAGAGTCAGGACGGCACAAAAATTGACACAATTTGTTTTGTGACCAAGCTTTGCCTGTCACAATTGGTTGTGGCTTTGGAAGTTGGGCACAAATTGTTTTGTGACCCTCATGAAACATCACAATTAATGCAGATTTGTTTGTGATTTTTGGGGGCAGGTCACAATTTCTACTGTCACATTTTGTGCCCTGCTCCTAAAGTCACAAAACAAATCTGCATGAATTGTGATATGACCAAGCACAATTTCATTTGTTTCTGTATTGTTTCCAATCATAAGTATGTAAACAATTCCTTTCAATTGAAATAGTCATTTATATATAGTGATACATGTTTTACTATAATTATCTAAAGCAAACAGTGGACAATCAAAGCTATCATTGTGAGATAATGGCAGATAAAGGTTTAATAAATTTTTATTAAAAATCAGATCTGACAGCTGAACTTTATCTAATTTTACATCCTTTGCCTTGCACAAAATGATATCATATGTCTCATATTTAAAACTGTTTAATTTTACATCATGTTCCCCCTTCATAAAATGAAATCATCTGCTTCATATTTGAAACCTGACTTCATTTTATACTTTGTGATCTACACAATGGAGGGAGGCATAAATTTTGACCTACTCCAAAAGTTGCAAATAAATCCATCCAGATTGTTTTGTGACCCAATCCAAAACATCCAAAAAAACAGTTTTGTGACTGTTTCACACAATTTCTGTTCCCATCCCTACCCTAGTTGCAAGATAAATGAATCAACTCAGTTTAAAAATTGAAAGCCAAGGAATTTATATTAAATTACAATAGATTTGGATTTAATTCGCATTTTTTAGACCAAGTTGATTTCATTTATCTCAGAGGTTATAAAATTACTGTATATGCCTTGAAAATACCATAGTTTGGTGTTTTTAAGCCCAACATACATTGTAAAAAAGCTGCAGTATAGTGTTATTATGAAACTTGTAACAAAGAAATGATAAGCATTTCAAGGTGCTCACTATTTTGGGAGAGAGATAAAATAAATGTTTGGTGGAAATAGAAAAATTCAATTAGCTTCATTCTAGATGATTGAGGGGTAAAACTGCTTTATTAATCTAAACTTATGTGGGTGGGTCCATAAGCAAAGAGTGAAATAAGCAGACTGCTGAATTTTAGAGATTGTAGCTTCAATCAAGCAATTGTCTTGTCATTACAAGCCATGTGAAGAAAACTTTTTCCTGATTTAAAACCACTCTTACACAAGATAGCTGAATTTATAAGCTTATATTGTTTAGATGAAGTAGCCAAGTGATAATCTATAAAGATATTGAAGCACTTTGATAGTCTCACCTGTCAAACTCCTTATAATAATCCTTCAGAGAAGCAACACGGTGGTAGCAGGCTTTAGCCTTAGCAGGGTAATCATTCTTGAAGGCATTCCCAATATTAACCATAATACATCCAGGCTTGATGCATGAATCTTTCCAAGACCCATACATTGTACTTATATCTACCTGAAGGCCTGAGAAGTCACCTGGTATGCTGTAGACTGGTGACTTGTGCATGAGAAGGGTTATGACGCTCTCATCAAAATGACTATTTATTAGTTTGTGCAGTGAATTTTTACCCACCTATCCTAGCGCTTTTGCTCTTTTTAGGCCCACATTCCATGAGATCAAGATGTGAGCTATACAACTTGGTGATGAGTGCAGTGTAAGACAAGTTAATCACCAAAGCAGCAGAAACTGTGGTAAACAACTCCCTGGTGCTTAACACTATAGTAAAGTGAGAATTCAGCTTTTTCCCTGATTGACAATTGGAAATCAACACTTTTTTAATTAACAGATCTTGATGTTGTCAAGGGTCTGGATTACAGGCATTATGGCTAGCGCCAACCTGCTTAACATCCAACCATTGCCCAATTTGGTGCCCTTCCAATATACTGTTTGACATACTGAGAATGGTAACCAAGCAATATCACATGACAATCCAAGTATCCAGTGGCTCAAACCCATCCTGCACATGACCAACTCCTATGTTTGATCCGACTAAATCTCCACCACAGCCCAATCTATATAAGTCTAAAATATTATCCAATAAAAGATACTTCTCTTCTCTCCTAATCCCATATTTGAAGCTTCCCCAAAAGGCGCTCCTTATTACTGGTAGCAGCTACAGTTTTTTGACCACGCCCATGAAAGAGAAAACGACTGACCAAAACCCGCCCACCTTTGCTCATGTACTCAACCAGGCAACATCCCAGGAGACCTGGAAAAGTACTTTTGCGCCCACAACATTGACAAAGATATACCTAGTGGATGTACCATATTTGAAGGTCTGGTCATGCCCAAAGCATGCACCAAGATAATTCAATACAGTTGCTCTCTTCAATCACAAACAAACACACAACCACCTATCACAGGTGAAGTTACCAACACCAAATAAATTTGTATTGACAAGTTCATTGGTAAAAACAAAGAAAATGTCATCAACAGGCTAGACCACTCAGCTGCTAAACTTCACGCCAGCCACATCCCCCATGAGAAATGGGTCCAGGAAGCCAGCAAGCGCCTGTACGAGGCCGCAGCTAACTGGTTTTTCACCTGGGTTGGCTCACAAACTGACAACCAGCTTGACAACTGGGAAGAGTTCAAAGCAGACATCCCACACAATTTCTGTGTCACCAAATCCCTCCAAGACATTGCAATACAGCTCAGCAATCTTCCTCAGAATACCACTATCACAGCTTACGCCAATGAATTTGAGGAAATACACTTCAAAATCTAAACCCCAGCACAAGCTGACAACGTACACACCAGAGACTCATTCATCAACAGAATTAAACCCTCTGTTGCTGCCCTCATCTGCCCAGAGGCCAACACCTCCATACCCATGCTCATTGCAGAATCCAAGCACGCAGAAAAATGCACAAACATGGAATACACTGTATGCAACAGCAATCACTCCTCAAACGGCAATGGCAGAGAAAACTACAATGGCAATAAACGCCAAAACACCAATCAAGCAACGGCAACTCCAATTGCAACAATGGCAATTGCAGCCAAAGCACAAACTGCTCCTGTCCCAAGAAGGAGGACACCGCCAAAGTAAACAATGCTGAAATAGCAACACACTATAAATATGACCCCACATTCTCTGACCTCAAAGGTCTCAAAACAGAGGAACAGAGAAGAGAGGCGGGGGAACAGGCTTAAGTGCCCCTGTCTCCTCCCAACTTGACAAGAGCCTGTACCAAGGCACAAACTTTGCTGCTTGCATCCCATGTGTCCCGCAATCCTCCATTTTTATGAACTTAAAAATTAAAGATTGCTCACAACTTCTTGTCTACCCATGCACTTACAAATCTCATACACATAAAATTTTATTTGGCTCAGGTGCACAACACACTATGGTTAGCAAACCTTTTATAAACAAGTACAAAATACCAGTTGTCAAATCCAACTTCAAATACACCATAATGGCAGATAAATCAAAGGTTCTCCTCAAAGGCAAAACAACTCCCTTCAGAATTGACCTCCAAGGCATACAAACGTCCATCAAAGGACTCGCCATGGACAACATAAACTATGACATTGTAGCAGGCATGGACTGGTTCACCCAAGTGAACCCCAGCGTATGTTGGAAAACAAAAACCATGACCATCAAACGCAATGGAGTCAACTTCAACAACCTCAAGGAACCCAATGACCTCATTTTAAGAGACACGGTATTTTTCCAGGTCATAAACCAAGATGCCTCAGAACATCTGACTAAAGATATTACCCTCCAATAATGAGGTACACTTAATTCAATAATATGCAAACAGCCAAAATCCAATGCCCAGAACTTGTGGCACTCCTAAATGAATACACCCATGTATTCAAGGAAGAACTCACCAAGCTATCCCCCAAACAGGAGGTCAAACATGGCATCAACTTATGTAAAGCCATGCCCAAACCTGCACCCCTCTACAGACTCTCCCACATGGAGACCCAAACCCTCAAACCCCATATTAAGGACAATCTAGCCAAAGGATTCATTCACCTGTCTGAATCCCCATGGGGGCAGCAGTGTTCTTTGTAAAGAAAAAGGAAGGCACTCTGTATCTAGTAACTGACTACAGAGCACTAAATGCAAGTACAGTAAAGAATAAATACCCTCTCTCACTTATAGAGGATCTGTTTGCAAGACTCTCAGGAGCCAAATTTTTCTCCAAAATTGACCTCACCTCAGGTTACAACCAAGTTGAAGTAAAGGAAAAGGACATACCAAAGACTGCGTTCTGTACGCAATTTAGATCCTTTGAATGTAGACTAATGAACTTTGGGATGTCCAACGCCCCCGTGACGTTTGTCACCATGATGAACCAAGCACTAAACGGTCTCTCAAATACATTATGCTACCTTGACAATATCATCATATTCTCAAAAACAAAAGAGGAACACCTCACGCATGTCCGCAAGACACTCAATTGACTTGCAAAGCACAAACTTTATGCAAAACCAAGTAAGTGCTAATTTATGGAAAAAGAACTCCTGTTATTGGGCCACATTGTTTTTGACAGTGGCATCAAAGAAGACCCAGACAAAATCAAAGCCATAAATAACATGCAACACCCCACCTCTGTTAAACAAGTTAGATGCTTTCTTGGTATGATAGCTTACCTAAGGAAATACATCAAAGACTGTGGAAAACTAACTGCACCAATCAATGACTTAACCAAGGGTAATGCCAAAAAGAAATTCATCTGGACACCAGAATGTGACAAAAATTTCCAATTATTAAAACAAGCTTTGATTAAAGCACCAATCTTGCAATACCCTAATAATAACGGGTTCTATGAGCTCAAGTCAGATGCCAGCAACACCGCCATTGGCGCAGTCCTGCGCATCTGCCAGCCAGGGCAGCAAGACTTCCTGTCAGTATGTTCCAAAAGCAGAAAACTAACTAATACTGAGAAGAGATACCCAATACACAATAAGGAAACACTAGCAATATACCACACATGCAAGAAATGGATATGTTATCTGGAAGGACATTTAAACGTCTGAGTACTAACTGACCATAAATCCTTAATATATTTCAAAACTCAGAACACACTTGCATGGCAGCAAGTCAAATGGATGTCCTTGCTGGAGCAGCCTAACTTGCATATCCAATACAAAAAGGGGGCAGAGCTGGTCACAGCTGATGCTCTCTCTAGACTATGCCAGCCTAGAGAGGATTGCCCTGACCACCTGGACCCTGACTGGCCAAACCTGTACAACACTGAGTATAAAACCAAAGGGAAAGACCCCACAACATATCAACTGACCCACAAAACATTAGTAAGGAACAAAAATTATTTTCATGTATTAAATGGCACTGTATACCAAATTATTAATGACAAACATGTTCCGTACATCCCACTTGCACAGAGAGTTGACACCATACTAAGATATCACCGCCTATTAGGACATACAAAGGCTAAGAACCTATACCTCACAGTAAAAAAGATAGTATGGTGGCCCAACCTCAAACAGGATATAGTTGATGTTCTGAAAAAGTGCACAGTGTATGAGAAATACACCAGTACAAAGGCTCCTCAGCCAACAGTCAACCCAGTACTAGACCCTGAACCATTCAAGTTTTGGAGACTGGATGTAGTGGGCCCCTTCCCAGAAACAAAGACAAACCAAAGTTTCTTAATTGTAGCTATCAACTTTGTCACACACTAGCCCATCTGCTGGGCAACAAAGGACCATAAAGCAGAAGCCATCAACTGATTCATTAAAAAAGCAATCATAGCTGACTACAGCACTCCAGACTACATCATGACTGATGGAGCAACCGAGTTATCAGGTCACATAGTAAATGATAACTTAAAATCCAAAAACATTAAACACTCCACAACCTCTCCATGCAGTCCACAGGCCAACTGCAGAGTGGAACTCCTCAACAGCAGCCTTATCAGGACCCTAGAGAAAATAATGGATGGTAAAGCCAAAGACACATGGCCACTATACGTGAAACATGCATTACTAGTATCCTGAGTCCGCACTAACCAAGGGACAGGCTATTCACTGTTTGAGCTAACCTACGGGTACAAACAGGAAATAATCACCTGCAAAAAACAGCCATACATAAAGATCCCCCCAGGGAAACCTCCCACAGTAGAACAAGCACCAAATCTACAACACATCTGCCTCAAATCTAAAATAGCAAAAATAAAGAGGCTCAAAACACAAAAAGTAACATCCACAGAGGAACCACTTCCCATTGACTCCCTCGTCTGGATTCTAGCTGGCAACAGAAAGAAACTAGATTAAGTACACCAGGGACCAGGAAGAGTCATCAAGTACAGACCAGAGCACAACATCTATCTAGTAAAATTCCAAGGTGCCAAAAACCCAATTATCAAGAAATACCACAGAACCTGTCTCTGCCTTAGTAAAGGAGAACACTCAACCAGACTGGTTCCAACTAGTAAACAGCTCCAAGAGCATCAGGCGGCAGCTGTGAAAACAAAGCCCCCTCCTGATGCACCAGAGTAACCCCTTAAGAGGGGGGTGTTGAGGGTCTGGATGTACAAGCATTCTGGCTACCGCAACCTACTTAACATCCAGTCATTGACCGATTTGATCCCCTTCCAATATACCGTTTGACATACTGAGAATGATAACCAAGTAATATCACTTGACTGTCCAAGTATTCAGTGGCTCAAACCCATCTTGCACATGACAAACCCCTAGGTTCAATCCAACTAAATCCCCACCACAGTCAATTCTATATAAGTCTAAAGTATTATCCAATAAAATATACTTCTCTTCTTTCTTAATTCCATATTTGAAGCTTCCCCAAAAGGTGCTCCTTATCACTAGCATGAGAGTTGCCATCATTCTCTAAGCCCACATTGACATGGGACACAGAGGCATAGCAAAAACTCATGACTGGTTGTGCAAAAACTTCTATTGGGAGAATATACACCTCCTAATCCCTGAGGTTCTTGCCTCCTGTCATTCTTGTCAGCTCCAATGCTCCCAACCTTCACAGCATCAGTTTAAGCTCATCCCCCCTAAGCATACCTTCCACACTGTGAGTATTGATGCTGTTGGGCCTCTCCCTTGTTCTAGGTCTGGGTGTCAATTCATCTTGGTAGCTGTATATTGCTTTATCAATTGGGTTGAAGCCAGAGCAACCAATAATATAACTGCCAAGACCACTGCTAATTTATTGTTGCAAGATATCTTCTACTGTCATGGTTGCCCTCAAGTCCTGCTTTCCAACAATGGGACGGCTTTAATGCTTGCCTCATAACGTTCATTGTAGAAGCTATGGGTGCACATCAATCCTTCTCTGCACTGTATAACCCATCAACCAATGGGACTGTGAAACAAGCA
This sequence comes from Entomophthora muscae, assembly GCA_014839935.2. Taxonomy (NCBI): domain Eukaryota; kingdom Fungi; phylum Entomophthoromycota; class Entomophthoromycetes; order Entomophthorales; family Entomophthoraceae; genus Entomophthora; species Entomophthora muscae. The sequence continues at coordinate 196,095 of QTSX02006421.1, forward strand.
AACTTCAACCTTGTGTCCATCATGAGGAAGCTTACCCTCTCTGATGCCTCTAACTAGGATATTTTCCTCCCTGCTGCCATCTTTGTGTATAGACTCAGAAGACATCAAGTGACTGGCCAGTCCCCCTTTGCCATGCTGTATGAACTGGAAGCCACTACCCCCTTAATCTTGGGATCCCCGTTGATTGAGGTTAACGCCTCTGCCAATCCTGAAGCTCATGTCAAAGACTTGACTAATTGTATCATTGACATCCAAGCTACCGCCTATTCTACTGCTTACAAGGTCAAAATCTTAGAACTCTCGCCCTCTAATGCTTCCAGAGCCCCCCTCCCTGAGTACCAAGTGGGTGACCTAGTCCTCTATTATCAAAATTGTACTGGAGGTTGTGCTCATAAGCTAAACTCACTCCGGGTTGGACCTTGTGAAGTCACCTAAAAGAAGGATGTCAAGTATACTGTGAAGCTGCTGTCCTCTGGCTGTCCTTTTGCCTGAGTTCACTCCAAATTCCTCTGCAAATATCAACTCCCTGTGTCCAATCTTGAGGGAGGAGATGTCTTAAATTGCGCCATTAATGCTATTTCAATATGACCTTCAAATAATGATATGTGCAAAGATTTGGTTGGTTTTGCCTTCAACTTTGAGAACTCCTTGCTTTCTGTAAATGGGTCTAATCCAATATCCACCCATTCCGGAATACTATACCTGCCCTTGACTGATCCTGGTATGACTTCACCCCAACGTGACCCCCTATGCCACTCTGTCAACCTAATGAGTGATCATTGACCCTTGTCTACTATTAAAGTAGAATCAGTTCTCTTATTAAAGACAAGTTTATCCACATTTGTGTTGTCTTTAATATTCTTCAGGTTTTTTCCTTTACTTTTTGACAAAAGGAATTCTTCATCTTGTATTCCAGGAAATTAAGGTATGTGCCCTTAATTTTTCCCTGAAGGCTAACCAAAGGCTAGCTTCAAACCTTAAATCTTTAGTTATAAAGATTTCCTCTGTGTCCTCCTGGATGTTGTCCCCAGGAGCCAAACACGACACCCTATCCAAGCTATCTGAAGACATGCTCATTTGTGACAATCTGCTCTTCAAGAAAGTACAAGATTAATACATACTTTATGTATGGCCTAGTCTTTGCTTTTTGTTGGTGCTTCAAGATCATAAGGAGATGGGGAATGGAGACATTGCCAAGACCTATGCCTGGCTCCAGAAAAACTACTTCTGGGAAAATCTTTGCCTGCTGATCCCAGATGTTATTGCTAGTTGCCATGATTGTCAGCTTCAACAACCTTGAGCTGCCTCTCACGAGTTCAAGCTAGTCCCCCCTCAACACACATTTCATACTATCAGCATTGTTGCTGTGGGGCCTCTCCCCCGCTCCTGATCTGGTTGTTGCTTTATCTTAATTGCTGTTGATCATAAAAGCAAGTGGGTAGAGGCACGCCCTACTAAGGACATCACTGCCAAGACAACCACTGCCTTTCTGTTACAAGATGTATTCTTCCGCCAAGGCTGTCCTCAAGTGTTGTTATCTGACAATGGGACTAACTTCAACGCCAAGTTAGTAGCCAGTGTTGACAAGGCCTTAGTAATACACCAGTCTTTCTCTGCCCCATAATCCTTCTACTAATGGGGCAGTTGAGCGTGAAAACTTGACTCTGGTTTCTATCATGAAGAAAATCACTTACTCTGACGCTGCAAACTGGGATCTATACTTACCTGCTGCTCTCTTTGCTTATTGCCTTAGCAAACATTGTGTTACCGGTTACTCTCCCTTTGTTATGCTGTATGGGCGTGAGGCCACCACTCTGTTGCTCCTGGGGCCCCCTACTCTCTTCTGATAAGGCTATAAACCCTGATGACCATATCAAAGATCTAGTCAACAGCATCATTGATATACAGGCTACTGCATACACTTCTGTGTATAGGAACAAGGTGCTTGGGCTCTCTCCTAAAATGCTGGACGCTCTCCCTTGCCTGAGCTCAAAATTGGTTACCATGTTCTCTACTATCAGCATAGAGTAGGAGAACACGCTCACAAGTTAGCTATGTTGTGGGTTGGACCTTTGGAAGTGACCTTTAAATAAGGACCTGAGTACACTGTGAAACTCCTCTCTAGTGGTTGATTGTTTGCCTGTGTGCATACCAAGTTCCTCTCCAAGTACTACCCCCCTAAGGCTAATCTAGAGGGGGGCTATGTCGTGAATGCTGCCATTCACCATGTTTTGATTTTACCTTTAATAGGTTATTCTGAGGACAAATCCCTTGCTTTTGCCTTTGCTCCACAAAATTAGTCTGTTTCTGAGCTGGGGGATTACTTGTTTGGTTTCCTGATTCTGCTCAACTCACTTGTCCCACTCATGCTTGTGGCAAGTGGTCCTACTGTCCCAGTAGTATTTTGTGGTATCACTAAACACTATATATTCACAATCTTTATGCCCAATAAAGTTCAAGTTCTATTCACATTTTTTCATTTGTGTCTTCACGTACTTTGGCGCCTCTCTAGCCACGTCTAGCAGATGTTATTTGATCAGGGCCACAAGGTAATCACATAGCCTACCCTGCCATTCTAACCAAGACTTAGTACAAATCCAATCCTAAGGTTAGGATTCCCCATTGTGTATCTGTGACGTGCCTCAGATCACAACAGTTGGTAAACCAGTTAAACTGTAACTTGGATTCCTGACACCAGAGGAAAACCAGGACTAAGGGAAAGGCCAGATTGGAAAGATTTGAAATCATTAGGTGGAAGGAGTTGTCTCCTACTTGAGCGTGGAGGGGTTTGATCAGGCGGCCTACTTGTGCAGGTGTGCCCCTGGCCAGCTGTACAGATGCCAATCCTGAGGTCTTAAACCCTCAGGATACCAAGAGATCTTGGTCTATGAAGTTTCCCATTGCTCCAGTATTGATCAGGGTGTAACTTGTAGTTGTTCCAAATTTTTGGTCTAGAAAAAAAGGCAAAAGAGTGTAAACTGGGTTGAAGATTTATTGGCATCTGTAGCCAAAATAAGATGGGCAGAAGAGGTTTGTACCTTGAATAGTTCCTGGCAGTCTTTGGCTGAGTGCCCTGATTGGCCATAGTAAAGGCATAGTCCTTCACAAACCCAACAGTTTTTTTCTTCAGGGGCCAGTTGGTAACCTCCCCCAGGTTTAGGAACTAATCCCTTAGGAACCTCTTCCAGGGCTGGTGAGCTTTGAGAGGGGAGGGTCTTGGTATTATTCCAAGAGGGGAGCTGTTTAACCATGGAAGACCATTTAAAGACCGCTTTGGGGAGTTTGGAAAACTTATTGGGCAATACATGATGAGACAGGAAGTTCTTGAGCTCGGGAGCAAGTTTTTTCTGGAAAAGGTAACAGGCTTGGGAATCAGTCATTCCAATGGCTTCTTTAAGTCAATAGAATTCATCAGCATGGTCCTTGGTGACCATTATGCCTTGGTATAAGTTCCTAATGCAGTCTCTGAGCTCTTCAGTTGTTTGTGCCAGCACCATGGTGGACAGCAAGGAATTTCAGAAGGCTAGATAACTATCCAAGAGCTTCTCCCCTTGGAGGGTGGCCTTAGCATACCAGATGCAAGCCCACCCAGTGATCTTTTTAGCCACATGATGTACCTTCTGGATGTTGGTCTGGTATAGCGCTGGTGATGTTTCAAATAGTGACTGGGAGAATGCAAGGAGCATAAGGATCTTGTTTCCTTTGTTGTTGTCCGGGGAAGCTGTCAAAATCTGGTTCAGTACCACCGTCTGGTTCTGAACCTGTTGAGGTGCGGATTTTTTTGGAGGCAACAGAGTTCTTGGTCTGCATGAATAGTTGAACAAGATTTTAGATGGTTAGGCTGACAATGACAGTGATAAGGATGACCACCAGGCTCTTAATGATTGCAGTGTAAAGCAGGTGGCTTGAAGGGGTCAATTCTGAGCTTCTGAGTAAGAAGCCAAGAAGGGGTTCCAACAAACTGTCAGGGACCCACTTGAGAGGAAACAAGTTCCCAATCTGATGGGCCAAGGCCCCTAAGTTGAGTCCTGCAATAACCAAACTGATAGGAACCATGATCATTGCCAGGTGACCAAAGTGTCCCAGAAATGCAAAACAATCCATCATTGAGCTGAATCTACCCAGCAAATAGTAACCCACCAGATAAGATAACAGGTAGAAGGAGGCATTTGGTCTCACCAAGGAATGTTCAGCTGGTGGAGGTGGATTTGTGGACCAGCCATAATGGAACTTTCTCCCCCAGTGACCAGAGGGATACTTGAACCAACTGTTTTCCAGGGACTCCCTCTGGTGAGAGTCATCTGGAGAAGAGTTGTGCCAATCATTAGTAGTAGTTGGATTCTCCAAGGCCAACACAACAGATAGGAAGGGAACTAGAAACCAGAACAGGAAATAACTTCCCTTCATGGCTTCAAAAAGGGATTTACAAATTAAGTGTGGTCAAGTTTGAATACAAGGGAAAATCTTTATTGTTAGAACAAGTATGAATGATAAAAACTGCTCCCTTAAATACCCTAATATAGGCTGGAAAAGTTTAAGAGGATCCTGCGATATGAGGAGATTTACCAATGAATTTCATGAAGATAATGATTTTAAATAATACCTGTCTCAGATGTGCATCAATTTGTGGCTTAATAACATATATGATTAAAAGCTTATAGGAGAGGCACTAAGAACCAGCCACAATATTGGAGACAATTAAGCAATTGATAAGCTTGATAACAGGGAAGATCAAGTACAGAGCCTTATTTTCACATAGAACCAGTGGATTTGAGAGCGGCAAGAAAGATGAAAGCAATCAATCAGCTTTTGAGCAGTAAGTGACGTATATTAATGAACTAATAACACTTGCAGAAGCAAAGCCAAAGTCAGAAGCAGAAGGTGAATGGATTGAATCAATATATATTGATAATTTAAGTTGAATTTTTAGACTGAAAACTAACAGGTGGCTTCACTTTAGAATTCCAGGTTTGATCCCAGTCTTGGGCAGTGTTGACCCAAGTTGATTGATCATTCAATACTTTGTTGGTTTCTGGCTGCACTAAAGCTGATAAAATTGGAATATTACCAATAAAAGAAATGTTGCTGTAGTCAGGGAAGAATTTCCTGATACTCACAGTACACAATGGGCGCTTGAAGAGTTGTCCCATGTTGTGAATAATGGTATTGATTGATCTGAGAACAATGTCAAATTGTGGGCACTATATCCTAATAAGGATGTTGCCAATTTGACACGCTGATCTCCTCCTCAAGTTATTCCCAGCCAGAACGTTACATGGAACACACCATTATGCCACCCCCTGGCAACCTGTGGCTCCCAAATATAGTATGTCAGCTGCATTATTCTTAAAATAAACCCATCCTATTCCTATTATTGTCCTTTCTATCTGGACTGTTATTTTCCCAATCTAAATACTGCGCTATTATTGGTTCAGTTACAACAATATTATGGTAAAGAGTGTTTTTACATAGTAAATTAAGAACTAATTACTCATTTGTTTTATTCTTATTATTTGAGGTAGATTTTTATTGCATTTTTGAGATATGCGGGGTCAATTTATGGTACAATATGTGTGCTACTCAATCCTTTTGTATTAAAGATGTGTAGGGTAAAATATACGGTTAATTAAAAAGTGTTGACATCCAGAAGACGGCATTATTAAAAGCAAGATCCACACTTTACTACAGTGTCGACATTAAAAGGGTTGGTATGGCCACTGTCAACATGAAATGTTGCCTAAATCACCGCAGAAATTAAATTATTTATCGGATACAATTATTGCATATTGTTAAAAAAAATATCATTACAAGTGTATGTCACCTCAAAAAACAATTTACTGATTTTCTAAGCAAGAATAGAAATAAGCTAGTTTGGAAGCGCATAACCCTTAGGAATAAGAGAATGTGGAGTTGGTAATGAGAGTTCCGCAGTCAGAAAGGGTATAGTTTGAAGGAATAACCCTGCCCGGATGTTTTGGATTCAAGTGATAGGAATACTTGAGGCGCGAGGGCGAAGATTTCAACATGCGCGATTTAAGGAAGCTTATCAGACCATCCTTGGTGATATTGGGAAGGGATTTCAAAATGTTTTTTTCTAAAGATTATTAAAATACCTTGTAGTTAAATTACCTTGTTCCTTTGCTTCGATATCTTTCTTGATTGCCTCCCATGAAGTAAGACTCTCTGGCTCAGCAGTTATGAGTAAATTGTTCTGAACCTTGGTCAGACTGATTAAAGTCTTGTTCAGCGCTTCTTCAGACGCCTCACTAACCTCATCAACAAAGTTGTCCAAGAAAGCCTCAATTCGGGACTCAAGGTAAATGCCGGGCTGGTCACTTGTGATAAAAAGTTCAATTCCTCCACCATAATCAACTTTGGTAACCTGGCTTTGGACATCGTAACCCAGCTGGTCAATAGTTCGCAACTGAAACATAAATCTAGTGTTTAGGAGAGCCCTTGTGACAAGAGACATTGCAGCTCTTTCGAATTCACCAGGGTTATACAAATGCAAATAATGGGTTATCGTCGAGGTGTCATTTGTTCCTTCCGTAACTTGAACATAGTTTCCCTTTCTGGATAAGGGCTTGGATGGAGAGTGCTGGATTTCCAATGGGTTCAAGCAGAATTTTTTCTCCAATTTAGCCTTGATGTCTAACAGAGTTTTTGCGGACACTTTGTTGGATGCCAGGATATTAAATCGGAGGAAATCAAAACTGGAGTCCATGAAAGCTTTAAATTCCGGGAATTTAGTTTTCCTGATCCCCTCTGCCATTTGTTGCTTGTTGAAACTGAAGGGATCCACTAGGGCGTTTAAAATCTCTGGATCTATACCAACTCTGGTTGTGCTGTTGGAAAGGGATTTTATCGCTTCTTCTTTTGCCGATGCAAAGGAATTGTTGGAAAATTCGTAGCCCGTTGTTGCATCTGCAAAAGAAATCATATTTGTGAAGTTTTTGGGATCCTCAAGTAAAAGTGAAATTGATTGATGGCGCATTGAAAATAAAGGAACATCTACGGCAGGCAAATTTGTATAAATGCTCTTAAATATCTCCTTCAGGATGAGCAAGTATGTTTGGAGTTTAGGTGATGGGTTGCGATCAAAATTGGTTTCAAACTCAAAGTAGGAATGGTTGAGAGAGCCCGTGGTAATGTGTTTGACGTAGCCGATAGAATTGTTTTTCAAGACCTCAGCCTTAGGTTCAAACGTATCATCTTCTGGTTCGTCAGTTGTCGTGAGGTTGACTTTTGGTAATTTGATTGCGTAGTCTTCTGCCTTGACTGTAGCAAGGCTATTCAAGAATGTTCTGTTGAACTTATTGACTGAATAATTGAAACCAAACCAAGGCTGAGTCATGGATGGACCATCAAAAGGTCGGGCATCGAAGAGAACAAAGCTGCTAGCGTTGAATAAAGCAACGACTTCGTTCAGAATTTGCTCGTTAAACTCTGGGGTTACGTCGGAATAGTCCAAGATATTTTGAAAAATCTGATGCAAAGATGAGCTTTTTGCTAAGATCCTTCGTTGAATCGAGGGGTGAGTGGTCATTCAAATATGTTTGTCCTAAGATATCCAAAAGGGCTTTGAATACTTCTTGATTAGCTCCCTGAGTTTTGATGGCATCGAAGTAGGCAAATAAAACTTTCAGCAGTTCGTGCTTGTTTGTGTTGATGCCATTGGAGAGTGAAAAAGTAATCGTGACATCAACTCTTCCTTTGTATATGTTTATCCCAGCTTCGCATTTTGTTGCAAGCTTTCTCGAGACTAGGATTTCGTGGAAAGATCCCTTTTCTTCGATGTTGAGCAGTATTGCAAAGTACTTGAGTTGATGGGCGAGGCGATCTATTTTTGGTGAATTGATGATGAAAAGTAAAGTAATCTCTGGTTCTCTGTTTCCGGGGTCTGCCAGAAAGTCCAAGCTGGTGCCAATTTCATATTTTGTTGGTAGATAGCTTTTTGGCTGAAGGTTTCTGTTGGGGATTTTAGAGAATCGCGGAACAACCATTGATTTGAGAGTTGCAATGTCTTGACTTCCAGTGACAGCCAGGCTCATGATGTTTGAGGAGTAGTGCTTGAGGTAGTGAGAAATGAGCATCTCGCTGATGCTTTTCCCCTGCTTCAATGGATTAGCAATGAGAGTGTCGTAAGTTCCCCCCATAGGCCCGTTTTTTTCTTTGTTGCTTAAGATAGCATAGACAATCTCTAGGCAGTTCGCAATAGTGTATCCTTCACTCAGCTTGTGCTCGTAATCGACGGCTCTTCCTTCGCCCAAGGCACGGGTGTTATTAAAAGTTGGCTCCACAAAGGTATTGGCTAAGATATCTAGGCTCTCTTCCATAGCCCAGTTGCCCACCTTATAAAAGTATGTTGTAGATTCCATCCCTGTGAGAGCATTTATACTTCCGCCATTCTTACCCGCGATTTCAAACAATTTAAACGCTTTGGGGTACTGTTTGGTCCCCATAAAAAACATGTGCTCAATAAAGTGGGCCAAACCAGGGACATTGGCGGGGTCATTTCTGAAACCTGAAGCGACATAAAGTGATGCTGACGACGTTGTTGCATTTGGATCCGATATCAACAGTACCTTGAGGCGATTGCTCAACCGTAAGCCCAGGTACTCGCGAAGGTCCAATGGGTTCTTTCGAATCATTTCTTCTTGTAGGGAGCCATTTGCTTCAGAAAAACTTTTTCTGAATTGTTTGTCTGCGACAAGTAGAAGAGGAAGAAGAGATAGCTTTAAAATCATACATGATCTCGAAGCGCCCTGTTCGTTTTATACCTGTAGTGCAGTGTGGTGCAAGCAATAGCTTAGCTACCCGTTAACTGATACAGATATTATTCGCTGCAAAAGCCCAAGAGCTTCCTAAACAAATACAAATTATGGTCATCTTTTTTAGATCCATCCAGACTCCATTCCCATGAAGAAATGGAACCCAGATCATGCATATAAGTCTTATGTCTCGAAATGCCATGATTATACCTCTCATACTTGCATACGAACGATTTAGAGTACATCGATGATTTCATACTCCCATTTTGCAGAATATGTAGTCTTCCAAATTTTCTCTCAAAAAAGCAGCGCGTAAACACTTCTATCCCTTGATTTTAAGTGTTCCGACTGGTTTTTACCGGGCCATTAAAGGGGTCGTTAACGCTTCTTCAAAAATAGCTCTGCCGCAGCTAAATAAAACAAGGCCGCTCCCATAGCAAACCGTTCCAAGAGAAGCTTGACTATTACTAATACGTATGGAGGCAAGTATATCTATTTTTAATGATAGCTTAAGTGTACTCGGCTGTACGAAATCGAATTGAATTGCTCTCTATATTATTTCTAATATAAGTAAATTACTAAGCCAACAGCTTGGCTTGACATATTCTTAGACGTAAATCTTTACAAGTAGGGAATGGTTTTGGAGCAGAAACCCGAACTATTGGCCACAGCCATGCATGATAATATTGAGGTGCGCCCATGTTCTCAGCTATAGCTGTTTCAAGCCTGTCCTTGTGCTGAGAATATCATGCATTTTGCTTGATTCCGAAGCCGTATTTTGTAAACTAGGGAAGGGTTCCAGCATAGAAATCCGAAACCTAGACCATTGCCTGCAGCAATGGTTGGGATCATTAAATTGGTACCTACTAGGGCTGGGAAAGCCATAGCAACCGTGTGACGTCAAAGTCCCAAAACCATTTTAAAAACGTTTTGAATTAGTCGAAAGTTAATGTGTGGATTTATGCCGCTACTTCTGGAGCAGGTCACGATTTGAGCCTCACTCCATCGTGCAGGTCATAAAATAAAAGAGGAAGACGGGTTTCAAGGTTGACATGGATGATTTCATTTAGCGCAAGGCACAAGATGCAAAGTTAAAAATAGTTTCAAGGATAAGATATATGATATCGTTTTGCGCATGACATATGATGCAAGGTTGGAGAAGTGTTACCTCTTGAAAAAATTACAACTGCGATTTGATAAAAGCTTTGCCTTTCAATATCTTACACTGATGGTTTTGATTGAATATAGTTTACTTTAGGTAATTATGACATATCACTTCTTTATTTAGATTTTTAAAACCATATGCTCAACCAAAAAGATGAGCTTGTATGAGATTACATAATTATGATCAGTCCCAACACAAAACCCTTTGATATCACGCTTGGCACAGCTAAGGCTGCTTTGGGGTTTGCCTGGGTTCTGGTATATTTAGAAGTGGCACCCCAGGTGAATCCTGCACCCACTTACTTCCTGCAGGATTAATATATATAAAAGTGAGTCTGTCTGTAATGTCGCCTCGAGTGGGCTCAAGCCGTAAGGGATTTGACTGAATTGATTTTTACTTAAATTTGATTTTAAAAGTTCATTGTTAAGCCACAAGCTCAATTTGGCTCATCCCTACATTCAATCCCTTACATGCATCTTTGAGAGTACACAGATTGAATTCAGTGGAGTGTGGTCTAAATCATGTTGAACTGAAATATAAGCCACTCGAACTTTGATAAATTTGTATTTGATTACTTGCATTTTAAATTAGTGGCTAACCCTATTCAACCATATCAAAGTGGCTTATCTGTATAGATTACCCGACTCTAGAATGGGTGGATTAAAACTGGAAGAGAAGCAGCAATTTTTTTAGATTGTTTTACATGATTGGATGGTTATGCTCTGTGTTGAGGATTGAATTGACAACAAAAAGAGAGCTTGGTCAATTTAAAGCAATACAGTTTAAATTATAATATAAATATTAGTTTAAAGAAGGAGATGGTTGGCTTGGACATTTCGAAGTTCTTATTATTCAAGTGAAATAATAGAATATTCCAACTGGATGCATCACCTGATCCAATTGGCTGCATATTGTTCAGAGTAGACCTTGCTTGACATAGCTTCATCACAAAAGAACATCAGTGGAGTAAACTGGCTATGTTAAAATTATGTTTCAATATGATGATTTTCATGAACTTTAGAGGATGTAGATCAATTTTTCAGATGATGCTGATCAAAATGGTACCAAACATGATAGCTCTAGCTGCTCTAGATGCTGAGATATATAGTTAAGTGCTGGAATCGGGTTAACGTCATAATCAAAGGCTCGGACTCGATTTGCTATTATCTAAATTTACTTTTAATACACACTAAAAAACTAAAATCAATGTATCTCAGCGAATACTAAGCCAATTCTGATGTCCAATAGCTTAATTTAAAGCTGCAGATCAGCTCTACATTTTGAAAGCATTTAAAAATCAAATACTAGATTTTAAAATAATTAGTTTAGTCTTACTAAACTTAATAGTTATACTATGCTTATTTAGGTTTAGTTTTATTTATACTTGTAATATACAATTTTGATTTTAAATTTAAATAAATATAGTTGAAATTACCTTTTAATAAAGCAATTAAATAAAAATTCAATTAAACATGTTATAAGTAATACAAGCCTAAAATACAATAAAAATATATTTAATTGATTTATTAAATTCAACTTTAATTCAGTCCTTGGACGGGCACTCACCTAGTTAATAATATAAAAGTGAGTCTGTCTGGATGGGAACAGTTGGCATTCAAACTGTCTGCATGTCAACTATCTGCATGACATTTATCAAAATTAATTTTATACCCAGGTCAACACATTAGAAAATTCTAGATAAAGTTTACTATCATGTAGCCTACTGTAAATTCAGAACCTGAACATAAAAATGTGGGATTGTCAAATCCTTGGTCCAAATTTTGAATCACTTTTGCAGGTGTTGTGAATTTGGCCTTGGACGTCTTAGGGATTGACGTCTATAGTGCTAGTGTTGGAGAGTATGGTTTCAGGCCTATACACAAATTAATACAAGTCTTAAAGACTCTGAAGTCTTTACCCTTAAATCTAAGGTAACAACTAAGTAGAGTGTAAAAGCAAGTAAATAATGTGTGAAAGTATAAAAGTATATGTTTATTTAGAAAGAAGGAAAGTTTATATACTATACTGGCTGCACAATGGATGCAGGAGTGTTATTAACACCTGCACCATCATCAGGAACATTACAGGATCTTCTGGTGTCCACCAGGCTCTTGCATCCATGTTATTTCCATCTTGGGATGATTCAGACAATCTGACGGAGAAGAGTGGATGCGCATTACCCCAGAGTGGCTGCAGCTTGCAGCTGCCCATTACGGAAGCTGCTTTCAGTTCCTGAACTTGATCCAACTGGATGTAACAGGTCGGCTGAATCATCATAACATCCAAGATACAAATTGGTATTGCAAATCTGTCAGATCTGACGGATTTGGGTGCAAATCAAATAACCTTGACTACCAGGATTAATTCCACTGATAGCCTTGACCATTCTAATATGCACCTAATTTACAACATTTCCCACCACTAGAATGGGCAAAGGTTATAAATAGAGGGTACTGGACTCAAGGACTGCATATGTCAGGTAATTATTCCAATAAAGCCTTTTTCACTGTATATTGCCCTATTTCTTTCTTTCTCTGCAATCTGGACAACAACCCATGGCATTTTTTCATTAGGTTTTCTTTTTCTGGATTGTTGTCTTAAAGAGGGTTTACTCATGAGTACTAGGAGCAGCACACATGTATTGAGTGTGTACTCTAGTAATCAAGTGGCCAGTATTTGGATCCTTAGTGTAGTTCACAGGATCCATTTCCTGGTTGGCCTTAATAGGCCCTTGCCATAGCATGACAAGTGTTTTTTCACATCCATACCCTCTATTACTATAGAAGTATACAGCATCACCCACCTTGTACAATGGGAGGGTAGGATGGCTATTGGAAGTGTGGTCTACATCCTTCTTCTTGATGTTCAACTTGGCATGATAGGCTTCAGCCTCTGTATTGATCAAGACCTGTGGCAACTTCTGGAGGTAGGCTTCTGGGGTGACAGACAGTCTAGGCTTCATCAGGGAGAGCAGGCAGCAAGGCAAGTCAGGTGGGCGTCCATGGGAGAGTTGAAGGAGTGGCTTTTTGGCAGTTCTGCAGTACCTAATGTTAATTATCATTACAGGATGATAGAGCAATCCATTACATGAATTTTTGGTCTTGTTGTTGTGGGAGGTCATCAATTCCTGATAGTGATCCTGTTTGGATAGCACTCTCTGTATGGAAACACGTCCTGTGGGTCCTTGATCAACAATCACTGAGTCCAGTTGCAAGGAGGTGCATATGTTAGCTATCCATAGGTACTTGTATTCCATGAATAGACAATCATATTTTACATTTTCACTCACCAAAGAGTTCTCTAGAGCAGAATGTGCTGTGATGATCTCCTCCCCCCACAAAGACAGGTCAGTCAGTGGGTTAAAGTGCATCTCAGCATGTACAAAAGCAACAAGGGCAATGACTGGCAGTCTTGAGAGGCAGTCCTCCTTTTGTGTTGCATTACCAGAATAGTACAGGGCAATCTTCTTATCTGGATCTGCTTCAGTAGGGAGACATTCTCTTCCCACCATAGAATAGCTTCTTTCATAGAAGTTTGGAACTTCAGAGCAATAACTAATGGAGAGTTCATAACTACTCTCTTCTTGTTGAGACAGTACATAACCCATGTCTGTGAGGATGAGAATGTTATGTTCAACAGAGGTCTTGAGGAGGATAAGATATAAACAAGAGGCACACATCATTGTTCTCTTCAGTTCATCAAGGGCAACTTGGAAGGCAGCAGAAGTAATGATCAATCCAAACTTCATACTAGTGAACTGTATCACCTCTTCTTCAATATGGATGATGTACTTCTCCTGAACCGCAGAAGGCAAGCATGGTTTCCAGTAGCAATGCTTCTGTAACTGAGCAAGGGTCTTTTGTATTCGTCTATATCATGTAGCTTTTTGTGAGGCAACTACAGAGTCTGTTCTGAGTGAGAGGCATACATATGGTAACCAGTTATAATTGTAGAGCTTAAAAAGTTGACCATCTTTAACTTTGGTGTCCACTGAAAGCTTCTTAAGAACACTTTGGATTTCAGTGGGCTCTTCCTCCCACAAAGATTGGTCAAACAGTAGTTTGTCATAAAGCTCATCAGCAATAGAGAACACAAGGGCAATGGTAGGCAGAGGTAAGTCCTGGGGCTCTTGAATCTCATCAGGGTTGAGAAGTTCAGCCTTGGGGTCTTTTTTGAAATGAGGTAGAGCAAGAAGAGGGATGAAAGAAGATCCATGTGGGTTGGTGCCAGGATCTTCAGGAGGCAAAGGTTCAGGCGGAGAAAAGGGAGGCACTACTATCTTTTCAACCAATGATTCTTTCTCAACTTGGCTGATTGGAAATACCATTGATTCTTCTTCTTGAAGATCTTTCTTGGTCTCTTCATCTTTGCTAAAACACTCAGAGGACAAGGGAATCAATGATTGATCCTTATCTTGGCTACACCTTATCTCTTCTGGCTCTTTTAGAGAAGGTACTTCATCATCCTTAAAGTCTCCCATGTCATTGGAACAGACTTTTGCTCTATTCAGATCATCTTTAGCACAGGATTGATGATATTCACAAGGAAAGTGTCCAGGTTGGATATATCCATCTGTGATACCAGGGGAAGAGAATTGTCCAGGGTTGACTTCAGTCAGGGCAAGGCTTCCAAAAGATTCCAAGTGATACTCTTTAGAAAGCCATTTATCTTCAATTCCTTTTCTTTAATAGGATTTGTTTTGAGGCTGTAGGATGAATCTTGGTTCTTCAGGAGGCAAGGATTTTGTTAGAGAAAGGAGAGGTATTGTTACATTTTCAGCCAAGGATCTGTACTCAACTTGGCTGATTAGCAGTTCTACTACTTTCTCTTCTTGTGAAGCCTCATCATTTTCAGAGACTTTCTCATCTTTGAAGCAATCTATAGCTTCAATAGGGAAGGGTTTGGCAGTTCCAGGATCTACAGGAGGCAAAGGTTCAGGCAGAGAGAGAGAGGAGGCTTTTGGAAGGTATGAAGTCCAACTATCTTAAATTCATGGAGGACAGCATCATCATCCTTAGCTGAATCTTTACCTCTGATATTGTGATCAACAAGAGAGGGTTCCAACAGATCCAGATAAAGTAATGCTATAGGTGCAGCCAAAGATGTACCTTTATCCTTGCTGATTAGCACCTCCATGGAATTTACTTCATGGACCAAATCCTGTTTCTTTTCACTGTACTCCTCATGAATGATTGGTGATTTGGTGGGCTCCACTTCAGTAAGAGATTCTTTAGGTTCAAAGATATTCTCTAAAATTTCCACTTGATCTTCTTCTTCAAGGTATTGAGCCTCACTAACTTGATTGACTTCACAAGCCAAAGAATCAGAATGTTTAACCTTGTTAAATGATCCAGCAATAGGAACATTGGATGACTCAAGGCTATTTCTGGAATCATTAGAGTTTTCAGAAGCATCCAAGTGGCAGTCCTGAGGTGTGCTAGATGATTTTCAAACCATTGAGGGGGCTGCCTTTGGTACAAACTTGTGGGTAGTGGAGTTTTTGCTTTATCACTCTTTGGAGGTACTGATAGGAGTAACTAAAGCCAAGGTAGGGCATAATAGTATCAAAGGAATTTTGACACAAGCTGTTGAGCAGATATTTGATCTTCTGCTTTTTAGTATAACCAACAGTAAAGGGTTGCACTTTATCCAAGAAGGCAAGTACATTTTCACCAAAGTAGAAGTCAGGAAGAGAGCTATTCCCTCCCAGGGCTGAAACAGGACCACAGCGGGGGTGTCCTGCAGGTTTGGCGTATCTGGTAGGATACATATTGGAGTGAGCACCAATGTTGTGAATTTGGCCTTGGACGTCTTGGGGATTGAAGTCTATAGTGCTATCTTTAGAGAGTATGGTTTCAGGCCTATACACAAATTAATACAAGTCTTAAAGACTCTGAAGTCTTTACCCTTAAATCTAAGGTAACAACTAAGTAGAGTGTAAAAGCAAGTAAATAATGTCTGAAAGTATAAAAGTATATGTTTATTTAGAAAGAAGGAAAGTTTATATACTATACTGGCTGCACAATGGATGCAGGAGTGTTATTAACACCTGCACCATCATCAGGAACATTACAGGATCTTCTGGTGTCCACCAGGCTCTTGCATCCATGTTATTTCCATCTTGGGATGATCCAGACAATCTGACGGAGAAGAGTGGATGCGCATTACCCCAGAGTGGCTGCAGCTTGTAGCTGCCCATTATGGAAGCTGCTTTCAGTTCCTGAACTCAATCTAACCGGATGTAACAGGTCGGCCAAATAATTGTAACATCCAAGATACAAATTGGAATGGCAAATCTGTCAGATCCAACATATTTGGGTGCAAATCAATTAGCCTTGACTACCAGGATTAATTCCACTGATAGCCTTGACCATTCTAATATGCACCTAATTTACAACAGCAGGCAACTCAGCTGAGTGAAAAATAAAATATTTAATAAAATCAACCATTTAATTTGACTTTTTTTGGTTTATTTAAATTGGCAAATTTTGAATCTCTTGAGCAGATAACTCAACTAACAAAAGACAAAACACAACAAACAAATGTGGGATACATGAATCAGAAATGCGGGATTCTAATGTACAATTTGAGATTTCCTGTATTTCAAACAAATCATAGGCATCATGTAAAACTTAAAAAATCTGAAATTGCGGGATTGTTAAATCCAAGAACCAATTTTCAAATAAAAATGAGGTGAATTTGGAATAAATATAATTTATGGGCTCACAAAGAGGAAGTCAGAGGATCTAGAGTGGATTTGTGCTTATTCTTTTAGGAATCATAGGCATTCTCAAAAATCACCCTATTCCATTTTAGGATGGCTAAAATTTAGATCATAATATTCACAAAATTAACATATATAACAATAAAATTGACTAAAATATGCATTCCTCTTCTTGAGTTTAAAATTATAATAAATTTTTTATTATGTCTTCTTCCAACACCAACCAAGTCAACAAGCTGTTCCCTGGCCTTGACAAAATTATGCAGGGCTCCACTGGGTCTTCTAATAGTGAAGCCTCCCTCTATGGCCACTCCTAACCCACAGGCCCCTCTGCAAGCACCATCCAGGAGTGTGTTCTTTCTTCTGTGTCCTCAAGCATGGCCCTGTTTGCCCATCACACACAGGCAGCTGCTAACCCAAATCATACAGCAACACTAGCATCCGGAATTGACCAAGTGAGCCATGGGGCCACCAATGGAAGTCAGAATCCAGAAACAGCCAATCAGATGGCACTGTCTGGTTCTCAAGGCAGACACCCCCTGCCTCCAGCCTTTAGCCTGCAAGATTCCAGAACAAAGCCAATTACCCCAGAGATTGTACTCAAAATGGTCAAAAAACAAGGGATTCTTATTTCACTTAGGGAAATTGCGGCTACAATGGTTTTGCAAAGTCCACTGTGGCTGCAACCCTGAAAGCCCACGCCAACTGCAGCCCCCCTCCCAAGAAGACCACAACTGGTGTCTGTACTTCAACTGAAGATGAAAAAGCCCACCCTCCCATGATGGCTATCTTGGAGCGTGACCTGCAGATGCCCCTGGTCCAGGTACGTCTCCCGCTGGGACTCCACAGCATCTTCACCAACAAAAAATGGTGAATTTGTGGATGCAAAAAGTTGTGGTTGCCGCTAGAATCATATCCAATCAGGTTCTTGGTGGCCCCAGTTTGGTGGATACCAACCCATAAAATTCATCCATTATTAATTTTATATAAGGGTGGGCAATTAGGGCGTGCAACAATACCATCTTCCTGTTTTATGCCAAAATTTCTGGAAGTATCCAAGACTATGGAGAAAAGTGTATCCAATCTGATATTTACAAGCGCAGCCCAATCTTGTATTGATTTGTTGGGTTTTTTTGGCAGTTTTCCCATTGGTTGTCAATTAGTACTCAGTAATATCAAACACCACAGATGGGTATGTATATCAGACAGAGCTCAAGGACATGCTGGAGGAGTGGGCTACCCAACAAGCCATGTACACAGCTGTAATGAGTGCTAAGATGGAGCAGCGGGAATGGGCAACCAAAGAAATTGGGGCTGTGGGCATACCTGTTGATCCTACCCTGCTAACCATGCTGAAATGTATCTTTCAGATGTATGTCTTTACAATTTTAGTTCAGCTCTCAGGCGCTTAAAGCCTGCCACCTACAATGAGCTTTGCACCTAAATTGAGAAGAGGTATGAGCTTTTCCTTTCCATATTTGTTCAGGACCTATCAGATCTTGTCATATTCTATGCAAGTGATAGTGATAAGTCCATAAAAGACTACTGCTCCACCCACACTCATCAATTTGGTTTTTAAGCCCACATACGTGACAGAAGAAGAATTTGAGCAATTGAAGCATTCAATTCTTTCTGCCTCTTCCCAGTCAACAAACCCTGCCTCCCCAACTCCCCCATCAAGACAAAGCCACCCGCCTTTCAACCCTGACTTCCAAACCACCACCCATTCCCTCCCCAATACCTCTGATGCTGTCCCTTTCACAGGTGCAGATGATGGCAACGTAAATTCTGCTCATTTCCTCCCCTACTTGTCCTTTGATGAATAAATTAAAACCTTTCTTTGTGACAACTTATTAAAATTGATAATATTTCTTCCAATTCACAATTAATAATATATTCTTTTTACATTATTAAAATTCCCCAAACTTAATAAAATTTTGTACATTTGGTGTGCTAATATATGATTATTTGCATTAATATTTTTCATTATTAATAATTAAATAAGAACCACAAATGTAAATGTTATATTAGAATATTGCAGGCATGTGGTAAATCCTGACATTTAGATTTTAAATGCATAACTCAATGCCTTTTGCATAATAAAATTCATTGTAAATGTAGCCTTTTCATTGTAATTTATATAAATGGACTGTGTTTATATTAGGGAGTTATTAACACTTAGTACAAAATTGATACATAGTGTATTTTTACAGCCTGCATATTTACCTATTCATAATAATTCTGTAAACTTTTAGTCGGATTTTGTGAGGTAATAATAATGTAATGGATCAATAAATTACTCTTTATTACCATTAATTGGCTGATTTTCTTTTCTGTGGCAATTGTGCATTTTCTGATATTTACACACTGGTATCCAATTGGTTGGTTTCACATCTAATCAAACAGGCAATAGGAAATGTGATTGCCACCCTGACCACATCTGGTCTTGGGATGGCAATCACATTTCCTATTGCCTGTATGATTAGATGTGAAACCAACCAATTGGATACCAGTGTGTAAATATCAGAAAATGCACAATTGCCACAGAAAAGAAAATCAGCCAATTAATGGTAATAAAGAGTAATTTATTGATCTATTACATTATTATTACCTCACAAAATCCGACTAAAAGTTTACAGAATTATTATGAATAGGTAAATATGCAGGCTGTAAAAATACACTATGTATCAATTTTGTACTAAGTGTTAATAACTCCCTAATATAAACACAGTCCATTTATATAAATTACAATGAAAAAAGCCACATTTACAATAAATTTTATTATGAAAAATGCATTGAGTTATGCATTTAATATCTAAATGTCAGGATTCAACACATGTATGCAATATTTCAATATAACATTTATATTTTTGGTCCTTATTTTATTATTGATAATGAAAAATATTCATGTGTTGATGGTAGTACTATAAAAACCAGTTTTTTGATGTAATTCAACCAACATGTCAAATATCTACAACTTGATAAATGAATTAGAAGCACACCTTCAAAAGAATGTTGAAATAGAAACAAAATATCAGGGAACTAGTAACAGGAAATCTGGGCAACAGGGGCCAGCCACTAATCCAGTCAAAAGAAGATGCTCTGAATAAATTGGGAAATATGATAGATGAAAAGAACAAAGAAGTGTTACTTAATCTACAGGGAACAATTTTATCAAGTCTGAAATTCAATAATGCAGCCTACAATTTGTGGGAGTTCTGGCAAGGGGCCAAAGAAAACAATAAGAACATCAAGCTGATTGAAGGAACTAAAATTTCAAAGGAAACTAACACAAATGAAGAGGAAACTGATCAAATGGAAGCAGATGAAAATCAAGCACAGTCAAGAAGCATAAGTGTCACAAGAAACAATGAAAATGTATCAAATTAAAATCAAGAGAAAGCACAAGTAGCACAGAAAATAAGGAAGATCAAGCCCAGGAAATCAAATGAAGAACAGCCAACACTCATGAAGTTTGCTGAAGGGGTGCCAGTGGCTGAGGGGGCTACAGTGGAAACCATTAGTAAGTTTATCCATATTTTACTTAACTTTACTTTAGTTATAACAAGAAATGGGGACAAAGTTGCTGATGTGGCAACCTTTACGCCCATTTGGGTTTACGGGGGTTACCAATCATTGGTAGCCCCTGTAAAACAAATAAATCAAAATGAAATTAATAAAATAATTCAAAAGAATATGAATGAATTTTCAAAAAGATAATCAAAGAAAAAGGAATACATGGCACCTGCAGGGTGCTTGATGTGGGTTAGGGAAGCCTACAATCTAGAAGGAATAACCAACTTTAAGGAAATTGTCAGGATTGACAATTCTTCCCCCCTGGAAACCCGGGCCCAAGAGTGGGATTTGAACCCTGACCCTGAATTCCTGTGGGCTGCTGGCCCTATGGACCAAGGGAACACCCACCTGCATTTTCTTGGGACTAAGCCCCTGCAAGCTGAAGCTCCTGCTAAGTCCTGAAGTCAGAATATCAGCATAGGCTTGAAGGTGGTGGAGCCCAAGGAGGAGTTTCTCAACTTTCCTAATGGAGGTGAAGAAAGTCCCTCTGTGAACTTCATGAACTTGAAGTCCTCACGGATAACCAATCAAGTCCATTTACCAGAGGAAAATGTGAGCTTCAGGCCCAACCCCATGACCCAGGAACAAGAGAATCAAGTAATCAACTTGGAGATTCCAACCAATGAGAGAGCACTCAGCCAAGGTACCATTTTGCTGCTTCTGTACCTGAGTGTCCTGGTCACCTGGCCCCACATTTCCTAATATTTTGATGAAGCCCTCTTGGAAAACACTAAGTTTGGAGGCAGGATGCTATATATGCCTATAGATTCCATGCTCCAAACTTATTGCCATTTTTAAATAAAGGTTATGTTGATTTGGCTTACACAGCTACTGCCTTTTTTGTCTTTGCCAGCTACTAAATCAGTACAATATTATCTGGTCCTCCTGCCCCTCTTCCTGCAGATTTATGTCCTCCAGGTGTCCCTCTTGGTCCTGTCCACTTCACAGAGTACCCTTTGAAGCCTGAATTTAAGGATTAAACCCCAGAAAAAATCCTTGAACTAGATTCCTTGGCCCACATACAATCCGAAGTTAGATACAACTGTCAAGGCTCTTAGATATTCTCAACACCCAAGTTGTTCAGAGGCAAATTCAATTATCTCCTGGCTTATAATATCTACATGAAACCACCTGTAACACCCAAACCAATGCCTGCCTCCTCACCCAACCTCCCAATCAATAATACTGGCAAGCTGTTTTAGATTTTGTACATCACCCTCACAGGGGTGATTGATACTATAATCCCAGCCGCCGGCATATGGTCCTGGGTGAGGAAGTGCTTCTCCTACCTTTTTAAGTTAGCTCCTCTCTTGTAGTGGGCTTTACCTGCAAAAAACCTGGCCCGAGTGATCCCTGAAAAAAACAAGCCAAACACCCAAGGTTGGATTCCTGACAGTAATGGAGGGACTTATATTCTGTGAGAGCTCAGGGTGAGAAGATGGCACCTTCCAGGTAGCAACACCATTTCTTGACACAATAAAAAATTGCAGATAGCTCCTTTTCATGTGTGTGGTAGTGTTATTTGTTGTTGGTGAGTTTTCTAGAACTTTAGGATACTGGGAGGAAGACTGTTGTGTTTGGCTCCTGGGGACAACATCCAGGAGGACACGGCAGGAAAGCTTTATAATGAAAGATTTGAGGTTTGAAGCTAGCCTTGGGTTAGCTTTCAGGGCAAAATTAAGGGCACATACCTTAATTTCCTGGAATACAAGATGAGGAATTCCTTTTGGCAAAAAGGAAAGGAAAAAGCTTGAAGAATATTAAAGTCAACACAAATGTGGATAAACTTGTCTTTATTAGGAGAAATGATTCTACTTAAATAGTAGACAAGGATCAATGATCACTCATTAGGTAGACAGAGTGGTCAAGGAGGTCACGTTGAGGTGAGGTCATACCAGGATCAGACAAGGGCAGATATAGTATTCCGGAATGGGTGGAGATTGGATTAGACCCATTTATGGAAAGCAAGGAATTCCCAAATTTGAAAGCAAAACTTTCCAAATCTTTGCACATATCACTATTTGAAGGCCATATCAAAATAGCATTAATGGCGCAATTTCTGATATCTCCCCCCTCAAGATTAGACACAGGGAGTCAATATTTGCGGAGAAATTTGGAATGAACTCAGGAAAAAGGATGTCCAGAGGACAGCAGTTTCACAATATGCTTGACACCCTTATTGAAGGTGACTTCACAAGCTCCAACCCAGAGAGAGTCAAGCTTATGGGCTTGGCCTCTAGTACAATTCTGATAATAGAGGACTAGGTTGCCTACTTGGTACTCAGGGAGGGGGCTCTGGAAGCATTGGAAGGCAAGAGCTCTAAAGCCTTAACTTTATAGGCAGTTGAATATGCTGAAGCCTGAATGTTAATGATATGGTTAGTCAAGTCTTTGACATGAGCTTTGAGATTGTCAGACACATCAACTTTGATCAAAGGGGTCCTAAGATTGAGGAGGCTGTGGCTTCACGCCCATACAATATGGCAAAGGGAGACTGGTCAGTCACTTGGTGTCTACTGAGTTGATACGCAAAGAGAGCAGCAGGGAGGAACATATCCCAGTTAGCGGCATCAGAGAGGGTAAGTTTCTTCATGATGGACACAAGGGAGGAATTTTCCCGTTCAAAAGTGTTGTAACTGTGCTGTTTTAGCAGAGTTACAAGGGGGAAAATATTTAGAAACTAGATAATAATCTTTATTGTGAGATAGTGATTATATAGTCAATGTGAATGAAGGATAACAGGAACATGATTGCTGATCACATTGTTGGATGGAAGAGGGGGGTGGCTTGATCCTGATAATGAGTCAAGCGCCAAAACAAGGTATCCACCATAAAGTATCATCATCTGTTCATTTTGTTGGATTTGGTAATTTGAGTTGACTTCCTAGTCTGGCTTCAAGTAACCGGATAATTGGATTGCAGGTCACAAACCCGCTTGGTTGGAACCTTGCTAGAAATTCAAGCCTGCAGTTTTGACAACAGTCCTGTCAGTTGAAGGGTTATACAGTGCAGAGAAGAATTGGTGTGTGCCCATAGCTTCTACAATGGACGTTATAAGACGGGCATTAAGTTGGCCCCATTGTCAGAAAGAAAGACTTGAGGGCAACCATGACATTAGAAGATATCTTGTAGCAAGAAGTTAGCAGTGGTCTTGGAAGTTATATCTTTTGTAGTTCTGGCTTCAACCCACTTGTTAAAATGGTCTACAGCTACCAAGATAAACCAACACCCAGACCTATAACAAGGGAGAGGCCCAACAGCATCAATACTCACAGTGTGGAAAGCATGTTTAGGAGGGATAGTTTGAACTGATGTTGGGAAGGGCAAGGTTGTTGGAGCTGACAAGAATGACAGGAGGCAAGGACGTCAGGAATTAGGAGGCGCATATTTTCCCAATAGAAGTTTTTGCACAACCAGTCATAAGTCTTTGCTATGCCTCCATGTCCCGTGTCAATGTGGGCTTGGAGGATGATGGCAACCCTCATGCTAGGATAGACGTAGGGTAGATAAGCGTTGTTGACTTTCTTGAAGAGTTGTCTATCTCAAATCACAGTGTATTTTGATAGGACCTGCAGTACCAAGCGGATGTCTTCTGGATCAGTGAGCCAGGAGTCAGGGTACCCTATCAACTCATATAAGAAATCAGCATCTTCAGGATAGATAGCTAGGATAGGCATCCTTGACAAACCATCAGCATTCTGGAGTTGTGCACCAGGACAGTGTACCACGGTGAAATTGTATCCTTGCAAGCGCAGGGCCCAACGTGCTAACCAACCTTCAGGCTCCTTTAATTGCTGCAGCCACTTAAGGGATGAGTGGTCAGTGACTACAGTAAAGTGAGTCTCTTAAATGTAGTGCCAGAACTGTTTTATTGCATGTGAAACTGCCTAGCATTATTTTTCTGTGACACTATAGTTCTTCTCGTGTTTGTTGAGGACTCATGAAGAATAGGCCACATGTTGGTCCACGCCTTCATCATCAAGCTGGGCTAGGATGGCACCCACAGCTACTCCACTAGTGTCAGTGTAAAAGATGAACTCCTTATCATAATTAGGGTATACAAGGATGGGAGCCTCTTTAATATTGGCTTTCAGTGCCTCAAAGGATTTCTGTTGACTATCAGTCCACTCAAAAGGGTACATTGCGGAGGAGTTGGACAAGGGGTTTGCTTAATTCAGCAAAATCAGGGATGAACTGTTGATAGTACCCCATCATACCAAGAAATACTTGGACCTCCCGTAGATTTGTGTGAGGCAGAATCTTGTCAATGGCTTCTACCTTATTATTCATGGTGTGTATTCCAGTTTGAGTGACTTCATGGTCCAAGAATTTGAGTTGCTTTTTTAAAGAAGGAGCACTTGGAGGGTTTGAGCTTTAAGCCAGCTTCTCAAATCTTAATGAAGACAGTTTTGAGGTGATCCAAATGGTCAGTAAAGGTGGAGCTAAACACAGTGATATTGTCAAGATATATGAGAACACAGGAGAGCTTAAGATCCCATAAAATAGAGTCCATAGCCCTTTGAAACATAGCTGGGGCGTTGCAGAGCCCTTGGGGCATGCAAGTGGGTTCATAGAGGCCTTCCAAAGTGATAAGGGCAGCCTTTTCACGGTCTTCTGGAGACAAGCCAACCTGCCAATATCCAGAAGCTAAATTCATAGAGGAGAAGAATTTTGAGCCTCCTAGTTGTCTGAGAGCATTGTCAATCCTAGGTAACAGGAATGAATTATTCTTTGTGAGCAAGTTTAGATGGTGATAGTCCATCACAATAGGATGGCCTCCATCCTTCTTTTTAAGGATCAACAAGGGAGAGGCCCAAGGGCTCTGAGAGGCAGCTAATAGACCAGCATCCAAGAGTTGCTTAAGCTCATTATAAACCTGGGCATCCTCTACCCTACTATGGCAATAAGGCTTGGCACAAAAGGGTGGTGCATCACCAGTATCTATCTGATAGATGACCCCTTTTGCTAGGCCATAGTCTGTAGGTCTGGAGGCAAAGATATCACTGAATTGGTCAAGTAATTCCAGCACATGCTTTTGTTGAATGGGCAACAATTTTGGGAAGTTGGCAGCTGTGAACAGGGAGAGAACCTGAGGGTTTTCTTCAGGTAGATTGAAGGTGCTGAAGGTTCTAAAAGGGTAGAGAGACGCCATCTATTCTTCTCCTAATATGCAGCTGTGCCCTATGTCGTGAATGCTGCCATTCACCATGCTTCAATTTCGCCTTTGTTGGGTTATTTTGAGGACAAATCTCTCTCTTTCACTTTTGCCCTTTTAAATGAGGCTGGCTCCAAATTGGGAAATACAATTGTTCAGTTTCCTGATCCCGCGCAACTCACTTGCCCCACTCATGCTTGTGGCAAGTGATTCTACTGTCCTGGTATTGTTTTGTGGTATTGCAAACCACTATATAATACATTCCCTATTTTTCAATAAAATTAAGTTCTATTCACATTTTTGTCTTTGTGTCTCCACATACTTTGGCGCCTCTCTAGCCACGTCTAGAAGATATTATTCATTCAGGGCCACAAAGTAATTGCATAACCTTCCCTGCCATTCTAACCAAGACTTAGTACAAATCCAATCCTAAGGTTAGGATTTCCCGTTGTGACTCTGTGCTGCGCCTCATATCACAACAAAAATGGTGCTCACTACAGGGGCTGTAAGCCCCTGGTTACCCCCTTTACAACTACTTTTTCAGGACCTTTTCCTCCACCTATACAAGAGCCAACTTTGCCTGAAATTACCAGTCCTCCTATTGAGGAAGACATTGCCAACCCGCCTATTGTCCCTACTTTGCTGAACCTTGGGAGTGGTCCCTGCCTAGTGGCCTACCCTTTGGGTACCCCTGACTTGGAACAAGTCATGGCAGTAGCCCTTGGGATAGCCTGTGATGGGGCTATCCCTTGCCTCCAGCTTCAGTTCAATTAGGCAGAGTACTACAAGTTGATTGTAGCGCCACAATTTCCACAGCATCTCCTCTTAGCAACTGGCTCTGCTGAACATTTATTGTCATCCTTTGTACAACCTGCCTTAGCCCATCATCAAATGGTATTAGGGCCCCATGTTCAGGAAATTTTGTCATTGCAAGCCGCCGTCACCCATCACTGGGATCAGTTTGCAACCTACCAGCAGTGGATTCATTCCCTGTTTTCCTTAGTATCCGACAATCAGTGCGACTCTGTCACCTCCCAGTCTTGTTTGGTCACTTCCATTGAAAGAATGCGCCAATCCATCCCCAAGTATGTCAGAGAGCGCCTTCATGAGTTCCACCAACTGAAACAGCCCTGGCATGCCCAAGTAGACTCTACTTTAAACGCCTATCTCACCAACTTTGAATAACTTGTGCAACAACTTAACAAGTTCAGTGCTTTTTCCTTTAACCAATTACAGCAAGTAGCAGTCCATGCTGCAAAGGGCCTCTGCAAACTTGGCAAGGACTTTGATCAAGAAAGGGCTGTTACCGCCGCCACCATTGCCAAACTCCAGACTCAAGTAAATGAACTGTCTGCCTCCAAAGCAGATGCCCCGCCTTCTCCTCCATCCAAAGAGCTAGAAGATAGAGAACAGAGGCTCTGGGATTCCATTCAAGATTTAAGAGCATATATCTGCAGTCAGAATTGCCCCCCCCCCCAAAGTCCCTCAGTCTGGCCCTCAAGTGCTTGCGCTGACAGCTCAGGTTGCTGAGTTACAACAAGAGGTTGCTACTTTGCGTGAGGCAATGGCGTCTGTAGTTAGTCTACCTGAAGTTGTGGGCAAAGATGGTTGTTGCCCTGGCTTGTCAGGAGCCCCCTGCATTCATTTTGCTAGAGAGTTGATAGCTCTAGCCAATGAAGTAGGCCTCCTGAAGCAAGATCACTCTGATCTTGATAAAGATGTACAAGAACTAAGTGAAGTGTTTGATTCAGTAAATGACAGGTTCACCCCTTGCCTTTTGGTGGGCCCATCTCTTACTTCCCAACTGGCTGAGCTTTTCTCAGTAGTAACTGCACAGGGTCAGCGCCTGGATGTTACTGAGCAACAGACTGCCTTTGCTAATAATACAAACACCTGCACTTCTGAAACCTTGACTACCCTTGAAGATAGTGTTTGCCATCTGTGGGCCAGGCAGCCCCCCATTGAGTCAGAAGCAGAATTCTCCCCACACATAAATGTACTCAATAGCAACAATGGTGGCCCAACTCCAGAAGCACATTTCAATCCTACCTTTGAGCAAGTTTTTGACCCCAGAACCTCAACCATTGCAGCTTTCTTAACTATCTATGAAACTGCCATGAGAAGAGCCTTGGATGAAGTCAAGAAGGAACACATTCTGACCTATCTACACCTGACCTTCCAAGAGGTAGTTGTGCCAGAGCTTCCCACCATTGAAACCTAGGAAGATATGAAGCAGCTTCTGATTGACAAGTTTGGTGGTGACCTTAGTTTGGAAGTGAAGAAGGACGCCTTCATGCACATTGCATTCAAACCAAAGGAGACCCTAGCTAAATTTGCAGATAGATTCTACATGGAAGGACAACAACTTATCACAAGCTGCCAGTTGACGGCACATGAAGCATACATGGCTTGCGCTCAAGCCCTCAAGGTTAACCAGCTCCTGTGTCTTTACTTCAAGGCCCATAAAGCCATGCTTTCTTCTATGAAGAGCATAAAGAAACTTTTGCAGGATATGCACCTTAGCCATTCTGGGGCAGTTGTTCAGGAGAATTGTTCCACCTCTAACTCTGGTTTATCTTCACGTGACCCACAAATCCTCACCATGAACTCACAGAATCCTCTTTGACTCCAGAGTTGCCATAACTTTGGGTAAATAGGTCACCATTCCTGAGTTTGCACCAATCCTCAGGTTGAAGGAGCTGATCCCAAAGAGCAGGCTGGAAAAGAACAGTCAACCTAGAGGTGGAGACGCTCTTGGTTGACAATTCTTCCCAGTCTCCTCCAATTCCCCCCTCTATTACTGACTCTGAGCCTGCTGAAAATGAGGCTCCTACCATTCTGCTGCTATTCCACAACATATCTGATGACTCTGACATGGATGATTCTGATGTAGAAGATCCTGATGCCTATGGGTACTCTGTCCTGGCTGTCCCTGAAACTATTGCAGTCCCTTATAAGCTATGTTCTGGGAAGACTACTACAACCATCAAGCCTCTTCCTGAAGCCAAGGAGGTTGTCTATTGCCCTTAGCTCACCCAAGCCAAGAGATCTCCCATGCTTGTTGAGTCTTCTGAAGAAGCTGCTGAGGTTGCTGACTCTGTGTTCAAAAACGTCTCTGTCTTGCTCCCTTTCCAGACGGTTTATAAGGAGTCCCCGGGCCTCAGATGCATGATTTAAAAGTGGGACAAAGAACTAACAGAAGCCCAAGACATTCTTGCTGTCCTCCCTCCCTTTGGTTGCACCACCACTTGTGTTGAAATATCCATCCAAAAGATGAAAATTAAGGCTGTCTTAGACACAGGGTCTCCTGTTAATGTTGTCTCCTTGAAGCTTGTCAAGAAGCTCAAACTTTCCCCCAACCTTAACTATCATCAATTATATGGTACAGCTGGACTGTCCATGACTTGTGCTCTAGGAGCTTATTCTGCTCTGCCCATGCAATTTGGCAAGCTGCTCTTGGCCACGCCTGCTGTTGTCCTGGAGAGCAAGAGCTATGACCTGCTAGTTGGTACTCAATTCCTTAGGGAATATAATGGGATCATCAAATTTAAGATGGCTACCTCTCTATCTTGGGATATGAAGTCCCTCTGATCTTTGAAAAGCCAGTTAAAGTTCCCAGGAAGCGCCTCAAGGCATGTGCCTTGGAATATCCCACTGGTGTTTCCACTTTAAAATACCAAACATTTCCTCCAACATGAAGTGTCCTCCTATGGCTTGCCCCACGTCAGAAGGGATTCCTCTCTTGGCCACTTCTGCTGTGACTATTCCTTCTGGGTCTCAGGCTATCCTAGACTCCCAAATATTGTATGAGCTTCCTGAGCGTACATTCCTAGAGTTGTACTCTCCTCCCTTGCTAGGGTGCAACAAACCCTATCTATGTACAGTAATCTTGGATGTCTCTCATAAAGACTTTGTTCAATTGCTGGTTGCCAACTTAAACGCTCTCCCCATGCATGTGTCTAGAGGGCAGGTTGTTGACTATGGCAAGTTGTTGAATGCTCCTGACATCCCATCACTCCATCCCTTTGGTACGTTCCAGGACTTTAACTTACCTGAGGATGAGCCACAAGTCCTATCATTGTTCACCACCCAAGACTTCCTGCAACTATCTCCAGTTCAACAGAAAGAGGTGTGTGACCTCCTAGACCAGTTTTTGGATATCTTTTCTAAAGACAGCACGGATTATGGGTTAGCCAAAGGTGTCATTCACCAGATTGATACTGGTGATGCTCCCCCTTTTGTGCTAAACCCTACCACCGCAGTTGAGTAGAAGATGCTCAGGTGTCTAAAGAGCTTAAGCAACTTTTAGATGCTGGACTGCTTGCTCCTTCCCAAAGTCCATGGGCTTCCCCCTTGCTCATACTAAAGAAGAAGGATGGAGGTCATTGTATTGTGATGGACTACCCACACTTGAATTCCTTAACCAAAAAGGATTCCTACCCCTTACCACACATTGATGATGCTCTCCGCCGCCTTGAGGACTCTAAGTTCTTCTCTGCCATGGATCTGGCTTCTGGATATTGGCAAGTTGATCTCTCTTTCAAAGATAGACAGATGGCTGCGCTAATCACTTCTGAGGGATTGTTTGATCCCACTCAAATGCCGCAAGGACTCTGCAATGCTCCAGCTACTTTATAACAAGCCATGGATTCCATTCTCTGTGATTTGAAGCTCTTGTGTGTTTTAGTGTACCTAGATGATATAACTGTCTTCAGCGCCACCTTTACTGATCACTTGGCTCATCTCAAGGAGGTGTTCATAAAGATTTGTGAGGCCGGATTTAAGTTAAAACCATCTAAGTGTGCTTTCTTCAAGGAACACCTTGAATTCTTGGGCCATGAGGTGAATCAGACAGGAATTTGTCCCATGACTAAGAAAGTTGAAGCCATTGAAAAAATTCTTCCGCCCACCAACCTGCAAGAAGTCCAAGTCTTTCTGGGCATGATGGGATACTATAGACAATTTATCCCTGATTTTGCTGACACTAGTGAACCCTTGGTCCAGCTGTTGCGTAATGTCCCTTTCAAATGGACCGCCAGTCAACAAAAAGCCTTTGATACCCTCAAAAAAAAACTCAAAGAGGCTTCCATATTAGTATATCCTGACTAAAATAAGGAATTCATCTTATATACTGATGCTAGTGACCTGGCTATTGGGGCTATCTTAGCTCAACTGGATGATGAAGGGATGGATCACCCTGTAGCTTATACCTCTTGTGTCCTGAATAAGCATGAAAAGCACTACAGTGTGACCAAGAACTAGTTCCTTGCTGTGCTACATGCTGTCAAGCAGTTCTGCCACTACATTTATGGTACCCATTTCACTGTGGTTACTGACCATGCTTTGCTTAAATGGCTACAACAACTCAAGGAACCCAAAGGACAACTAGCTAGATGGGCTCTCTGATTGCAAGGTTATGACTTCACTGTGCTGTACCACCCCAGGATTCAACATCAGAATGCTGACAGACTGTCCAGAATGCCCATCCTTGCTCTACACCCTGCTGAAGCTGACCGGATGTATGAACTAATTGGATACCCTTTGTCATGGGAGAGTGAGACAGAGGAAGTTTGAGTCGCCCTTTCTAAGCTATCTGAAGACACCCTCATTTGTGACAATCAGCTCTTCAAGAAACTACAGGACCACTACTTTCCCTATGTAAGACCTAGTCTTTGTCTTTTGTTGGTGCTGCAAGCTCATAAGGAGACGGGACACGGGGGTGTTGCCAAGACCCATGCCTGGCTCCAGAAGAATTACTTCTGGGAAAATCTTTGCCTGCTGATTCCAGATGTCATTGCTAGTTGCCACAATTATCAGCTCCAATGTCTTAAAGCCGCCACTCATGAGTTCAAGCTAGTCCCCCCTCAACACGCCTTTCACACTATCAGTATTGACGCAGTAGGGCCTCTCCCTTGCTCCTTCTCTGGTTGCCACTTTATCCTAATTGCTGTTGATCATTTTAGCAAGTGGGTAGAAGCTTGTCCTACTAAAGACATTACTGCCAAGACCACCACTGCCTTTATGCTGCAAGATGTATTCTTCCGCCATGGTTGCCCTCAAGTGTTGTTGTCTGACAATGGGACTAACTTCAACGCCAAGTTAGTGACCTCGGTGGTTGAAGCCTTGGGGTCTCACCAGTCTTTCTCTGCCCCCTATAACCCTTCCACCAATGGGACAGTTGAGCGCGCCAACTCAACTCTGGCTTCTATCATGAGGAAGCTTACTTACTCTGACGCGCCAACTGGGATCTATACTTACCCACTGCTCTCTTTGCCTATTGCCTTAGCAAGCATTGTGTCACCAGGTATTCCCCCTTTTCTATGCTGTATGGTTGCAAGGCCACTACTCTGTTGCTCTTGGGGGCCCCCTACTCTCCTCTGATAAGGCCATGAACCCTGATGAGCACATCAAAGATCTATTCAACTGCATCATTGATACACAGGCTACTTCCTACACGTCTGCCTATAAGACCAAGCTGCTGGAGCTCTCCCCTGACAATGCTGAGAGATCCCCCTGCCTGAGTTTACCATTGGAGACCATGTTCTGTATTATTAACACAGAGTAGGAGGACAAGCTCATAAGCTAGTCTTGTTGTGGATTGGGCCCTTAGAAGTGACCTTCAAGCAAGGATTGGAGTATACAGTAAAGCTCCTCTCTAGTGGTCAACCTATTGCTTGCGTGCATGCTAAGTTCCTCCGCAAATATCACCCCCCTAAGGCCAATCTAGAGGGGGGCAATGTTGTGAATGCTGCCATTCACCATGTTTCAATTTTGCCTTTGTTGGGTTATTTCAAGGACAAATCTCTTTCTTTCACTTTTGCCCTTTTAAATGAGGCTTGCTCCAAATTTTGAAATACAATTTTTCAGTTTCCTGATCCTGCGCAACTCACTTGCCCCACTCATACTTGTGGCAAGTGATCCTACTGTCCTGGTATTGTTTTGTGGTATTGTAAACCACTATATAATACATTCCCTATTTTTCAATAAAATTAAGTTCTATTCACATTTTTGTCTTTGTGTCTCCACATACTTTGGCGCCTCTCTAGCCACGTCTAGAAGATATTAATTATTCAGGGCCACAAGGTAATCACATAACCTTCCCTGCCATTCTAACTGAGACTTAGTATGAATCCAATCCTAAGGTTAGGATTCCTGTTGTGACTCTGTGCCGCGCCTCAGATCACAACACCCTACAACTTGGCCCTGCAATAATAGTATAGACAAAGCAGTCAGGTTAGCTAGCAGCAATTATACAGGCTCCTTATGGGGTTGGTCTAAGATCCCTGGGCATAATCAAGGCTCTTTGCGGCTGAGAGATTCAGGAGATTACAATTCCAGGTATGAATTTTCAGGCAGTTCATAAGATATCTGGGAGTCTATAATCACTTGGGAGCCTGTAGGGATGGTAATAGCTTCAGGGGCAAGAAGATTCACACCTTCCTCTGCAGAACAGGAAGGAGGAGGGGAACACATATTGGAGGAATAAGTTCTGTACTTGAGCAAGAATATACCTGTGGGGTACTCTAGCACACAAGTATTAAGGTGTTTTCCTGGTAGGCACAGAAGTTCTTCAAAAATTAAAGGGACCTTGTATCATAAGAGCAATATATACCTATCTCAAAGGTTTACAATTCCATTATACTCTTGGAGGAATTGCTTACCAACCAGGAGGTCGTAGATTTTGTTTTCTAGGACAACAGCAGGGGACGCAATAAGAAGCTTCCCAAACCTCATTGGCAGAGCGGAGTAGGCACCAATTGCTTGAGTTTGAGCCATGCAAGCAGTAACATACAATTGAGTGTAATTTAGGTCAGGAGACAGCTTAAGCATTTCATTAGCTTAGATGATACCACATTGACTGGAGAGCCCGTGTCCAGAATTTCCTTGATCTTAACCTTCTGGATTGACACTTCCACACGGGTGGTATCTTTCCCAAAGGGGGGTGAGACAGCCATAATGTCCTGTGAAGCTTCAAAATATTTCTCCCATTTGGCTAAAATGCATTGTAAGGCAGTAATTTCCTTATACACAGTCTGCAAAGGGAGGGATACAGTCACATTATGAAAGAGAGCTTCTGCTAACTCAGCAGCTTCTTCTGAAGAGTCTATTAAAATGGGAGTTTAATGACCTGGGCTAGATAAGGACAAGTCACCATGCCCTTGGCTTCACTTGAAGGTGGGCAAGTTGTAGTTGTGCTTCTCCATTAGCAAAGCTTGTAAGGGACCAACACAGTTTCTGGGACAACCAACACAGAGTAGCCATAACTATCTGATTCATTGTAGTCAGAATCTTCAGGCTCAGAATCACTAGAAAGATTGTGGAACAGGTGAAGGATAGTTGGGCCTGCTGAAGGAGGAGATTCCTTGTCAGAGGGAGGATCAGGAGGAGACAAGGGAGATGGGTCAGTAGAGAGCGTCTCTGCCTCTAAGCTGACCTCTCTTTTCCCACCTGCTCCTTTGGGTTGCAACTGTCAGGATTGACAATTCTCCTCCTCTGGAACCCCAGGCCCAAGAGCGGGAATTGAACCAGGAACCTGGATTCCCCCTGCCCACTGGGCCTATGGACTGCAGGACCGCCCACCTGCATTTTTCTGGGGTCAAGCCCCCACGAGCTGACGCTGAAGATAATGGCCCACCCAGTGAAACAGATCAAGCCAAGGAAATTATTGCACTGAGTAGAGTGCCAATCACAACACCTAATGGAGGCGCCAAAGCGGCAACTATTAGCTTCATGAGTTTAAAGTCTACACCAGCCACTAATCAAGAGCCAACCCAAGGAAGAGGCACCAGCCTGCAACCTGGCCCCATGACCACAGCGCTAGAGCAAGATAATCAGGTAGCTAAATTGGGATTCTCAACCAATGAAAGAACTCCTGGGCCAAGTACCATTTTTCTGCCTTTAGACCCAAGTACCCAATTCCCCCATCCCTGCCTTTCTCAATGCCCTGATGATCCCCCATGGAAAATGTTAAGTTTGGAGGTGGGGTGCTATATAGACCCAAGGACCCTGCGCTCCAAACTTATCACCATTTTTGAATAAAGGTTATGTTACTTTGGCTTGTACAGCTATTGCCGTATTTTGTATTTGCCGCCTATCAATTCAGTTCAAGATCTTTTGGCCCTCCTGTCCCACCACCTGCAGTTTTCTGTCCACCTGGTGTACCCTTTGGGCCCGTTCACTTCACTGATTATCCCTTGAAGCCCAAATACAAGGACTATATACCATAGAAAATCCTTGAACTTGACCCATTAGCCCGCATCCAATCCACTATTAGATATAACTGCCAAGGCCAATGGATATTCTCTACACCCAAACTATTTAGAGGAAAATTCAATCATCTCCCGGCTTATAATATCTACATGGAACCGCCTGTAACACCCAAACCAATGTCAGCCTCTTCACCCAACCTTCCAACTGACCATACCAGCAAGCTTTTTGGTATAGTGTACATCACCCTCACAGGGGTGGTGGACACTATTGTACTGGCCGCCGGCCTGTGGTCTTGGGTGGGGAAGTCTGCTTCCTACCTTCTGAAGTTAGCTCCTCTCTTGTAGTGGGCCCTGCCTGCAAAAACCCTGGCCCAAGTTACCCCCAAAAACAGTGGGCCAGCTGCCCAAGACTGGATCCCTGACATTATAGTGATCTTTTTAAAACCTGGTACCCTGAGCCCCAAGATGTTGTTATTTCTTGGGACATCTTGTATGCTTTTTTTATTGATAATCACTTATTACACCTATAATATGACCATGAACCTGATCCCTTCCATGTGGAAGAATGCAAACCCAAAAAACTCAAAAAGAACTGACACCGCCGCCGCCAATACCAATAAACCCTCCTCCCAAGTGCAAAATGTAATTTTGAACCAATCCCTCACCAAGGTTGAGATGCCCCAGATGGGAAAGCTCACACTTGAGGAAGCCTGACGCGCCATGCCAGTCCTCCGCCTGCATTTCCAGACTAATGCCCCCTCCTACGCCAGCAACACCGAGAAGGTACTGGGGGTCACTTCCATGCTCTCTGGAGAAGCTTTAGACTGGTTCAGCAAAGCCACAGCAGAAAATGTAGAATTCTGTTTGGACTATGCCAAGTTTGAGGCCAAGTTAATGGCAACTGGGGAGGATTGTGACACCAGATACTATGCCTTGAACTCCTTGCTGGAAATCCGCCAAGGCTCCTGACCCATTCAGGCATACATTGACAAATTCCTTAAACTGAAGATCCGCACTTAACTTGAAGACAAATTATCAGCCATCATCTTTCAAAAGGGGGTGAACCCAGCCATTAAGGACTTATTGAAGCACCACCCGCCCACCATTGGCTTGGAAGACCTGGTCCCCTTATGCAAAGGCCTCAGCATGAATCAAGAGAATGCTGGGCCCTTCCAGACCCGCCAAACCCAAGCTGCTACACCCAATAGAGGGGGATGACCCCTGAGGAACTTCAAAGACACTACAGAGAAGGGCTCTGTTTCCACTGCCATGAAGCAGGGCACTTGACCAGAGTCTGCCCTAAGAAAACCCCTGCGCCTGTCTCTTTGGTCCAAATAAACGCTTCTTCCCAGTATTACAAGTTCATCCTAGTATCTGTTAATGTTGGAGGAACAATCCAAAAACTAAAGGTGTTCATTGAAACTAGAGCAGATGAGAGTTTCATTGACACTGACTTAGCCCAGGAACTGGGCCTGTCTGCCTCTGATAATTGTTTACAGATCATCTTGGGAAACAACACTAAGGATACAGGATACAAATGTGAACAAGAATTACCCTTGGTAATAGGAAACAACACATACCCATCATCTCTCATCTTGTTGAAAGGTCTACCACACCCCCTCATTCTTGGGGACTCCTGGTCAGACAGGCATGGCCTCATCCTCAACTACCAAGAACAGAATGTCACCCTAGGTGATAAGGATACCCGCAACACTGTTCCCTTTTGCACAAACCCTGAGGAACCCACCCAAAGGCTCATGACCATACAGATTGAACCAAGCATGGGCGTCCTCCTGGCTTCCCTAGAAAAATGGACCCATGTATTCAGCAAAGAGGCTGCCATCTTTCTCCCTGAACACACAAAGTATGATCATGCTATTGACCTCCTACCTGGCACCAAACCCAAACATGGACCTATCTATAGCAGCAACCACAAGGAGCAGTTGGCTCTCAAGGCATATATTGAGGAAATGACCAAGAAAGACTTCATCTGCGTGTCTAAGAGCCCTTGTTTGTCACCAATGTTGTTTGTGGGCAATAAAGACGGTGGCATGTGCCCGTGCGTTAATTATCAGAAATTGAACAAGATAACTTTAAAGAATTGCTACCCCATACCTAACGCTGACAACTTGTGTGATGTGCTGACAGGCGCCCAGGTGTACTCCAAGATTGACCTTAGAGATGTGTTCAACCAAATTCAAATCAAAGAGGGCAACAAATACAAAATGGCGTTCAAGATCAGGTATGGACTCTACAAATACCTGGTGATGCCATTTGGACTATGCAATGCCCCTAGCACCTTCCAGCGCATGATAAACACAGTATTGGACAAATACCTTGACCAGTTCTATGTGGCCTACCTCAACAATATCCTCATCTACAGAAAGACCCACAAAAAGCACCTACTCCACCTAGATCTAATCCTGAGCAAACTCTCCCAAGCTAACTTACACGCAAAGCTCAAGAAGTGTGAGTTCTTCCAACCAGAAGTGGAATTCCTGGGCTATGTAGTGAAAACTGGAGGGTTTGCCATGGCCCAAGATAAAGTGGACGCTGTGACCTCCTGGCCAACCCCCAAATGCAGAAAAGACGTGAGAAGATTTTTGGGCCTGGCAAATTATTGCAGGGATTTTATCCAAAAATTTCTCACATCAATCTGCCCCTGACCCTCCTGTGCTCCAACAAGGTCGCCTTTGCCTGGACTCCGGAATGCACCACTGCCTTTGAAACCCTGAAACTTACCTTCACCTCTGCCCCTGTCCTGGCCATGCCTGACCCCTCTAAGCCATTTGTGCTAGAAACTGACGCGTCCGACTTTGCGGTGGGTGGGGTCCTTCTTCAGAAAGGAGGGGATGGTATGCTACATCCTGTAGCATATTACTCCAAGAAGATACTGTCTGCGGAAGGGAACTATCCAATTTACAACAAAGAGATGCTAGCCATTATGAAGACCCTGAAACATTGGCGCTGGTACCTCTGTGGCGCTGAATTCCCAGTAAAGGTCCTGACAGACCACAAGAACTTGGTCTATTTCTTCAAACCACAACAGCTCAACCAACGACAAGCTAGATGGGCCTTAGAACTGGCCAACTACATCCTGACCATAGACTACAAGCCAGGAAAGGTGAACATAGTACCTGACGCCCTGAGTAGAAGAACTGACCTGGCACCCATCCACATAGAAACTTGCGACCACAACACCCAAGTACTCTTGGACCCAGCTAGACTAGGCATACACCTGGGATTGATAAAGATCAGGGCCAGCAAACCAGAAGTACTGAAGGCCCAATCACTCTTCAAATTCACCAAAACCATGATTGCCAACCTTTCAAAATCCTTGGATAGCCCCCATTACCACAAGGGCTACTCATTGAAGGGAATAACACTAATGCTGCACAACAGAATCTTTGTGCCAGAAGGAAGCATCAGGACCAACATCTTGAGAGATTATCACAATTCTGAGATGGTCAGACACCCAGGGAGACTCAAGACCCTCCGGAGCATTAGAAGGAACTTTGCCTGGCCAAAGATGGACCAAGAAGTAAGTGCATACCTGAAAGGATATGAGACCTGTGGATGAACCAACCCCCGCAGGAACAAACCTGAAGGACTACTAAGACCCTTGGATATACCCGCTGAACCCTGGAGATTTGTTTCCATGGACTACATTTCCAAATTGCCTCCGTTCCTCTCCTTCAACGTGATCCTGGTAATGGTAGACTGCTTCACCAAGATGGCATACTTTGTACCAACCACCACTCATTGCACAGCAGCGGAGACAGCCCAACATTTCCACAACCGCATCCTCACCCAACACAGGACGCCAAAGGAAATCATCACAGATAGAGGACCCCAATTCACGACAAACTACTGGATGCAAGTGATGAAAGACTTGGGAATCAAGCAGTGTGTATCTACCTCCTACCACCCGCAGACTGACGGCCAACCCAAAAGAGTAAACCAGATCCTAGAACAATACCTCTGATGCTATGCCAACACCAACCAGGACAATTAGGCCAACATGTTTCCCATGGCCCAGTTTGCATATAATAGTAAAGACCACACCTCCACTGGGATGTCTCTGTTCAAAGCCAACTACGGGTTGACCCCTCCTGGGATCCCAAGATTGGCAAGAAGGAAACTAACACCACTGGATGTTCCTGGGTTAAGCGGATCCACGACACACAAAAAACATGCTTGACCAACCTGAACTGCACTGTGCAGACATACAAAGCCTTTGCTGACATCAAACAAACCCTGGGCCAACCCTTACAAGTACAAGACAAGGTATACTTAGACTCCTGGAATGTACCCCTGCACGTGCCCTGCAGGAAATTAGCTCACAAAAGAAGCAGCCCCCACAAAATCACCAAACTAGTTGGTGAAGTTGCCTTCAAGCTAGACCTGCCCCCCTCCTGGAAGATTCACAATGTGTTCCATCTCTCCCTGTTGTTCAAAAAGGATGGGAATTTGCTTCCCCACCAACAGATTAAGACAGCCCCCCCACCCATCCAAACAAACTGCGGTGAGGAATATGAAGTTGAATACATACACAACGACCAAACTCACTACCAAAAACCCCAGTATTACGTCAAGTGGAGAGGATACCCACTAGAAGAAAGTACTTGGGAACTGCTGAGCAACCTGACCAATGCCCAAGAAGCCGTCCAACTCTACCTGAACAAGAAGAATTGGAAGAGAGGGAGCTCAGGGGAAGAAGGGGATGATGTCAGGATTGACAATTCTCCTCCTCTGGAACCCCAGGCCCAAGAGTGGGAATCAACCCCAGAACCTGGATTCCCTCGGCCTGCCGGGCCTATGGACTGCAGATTTGCCCGCCTGCATTTTTCTGGGGTCAAGCCCCCACGAGCTGACGCTGAAGATAATGGCCCACCCAGTGAAACAGATCAAGCCAAGGAAATTATTGCACTGAGTGGAGTGCCAATCACGACACCTAATGGAGGCACCAAAGCGACAACTATTAGCTTCATGAGTTTGAAGTCTAAACCAGCAACCAATCAAGAGCCAACCCAAGGAAGAGGCACCAGCCCACGACCCGGCCCCATGATCACGACGCTAGAGCAAGATAATCAGGTAGCTAAATTGGGATTCTCAACCAATGAAAGAACTCCCAGACTGAGTACCATTTTGCTGCCTTTAGACCCAAGTACCCAATTCCCCCAGCCCTGCCTTTCCCAATGCCCTGATGATCCCCTCATGAAAAATGTTAAGTTTGGAGGTGGAGTGCTATATAGACCCAAGGACCCTGCACTCCAAACTTATTGCCATTTTTGAATAAAGGTTATGTTACTTTGGCTTGTACAGCTATTGCCGTATTTTTTATTTGCCGCCTATCAATTCAGTTCAAGATCTTCTGGCCCTCCTGCCCCACCGCCTGCAGTTTTCCGTCCACCTGGTGTACCCTTTGGGCCCGTTCACTTCACTGATTATCCCTTGAAGCCCAAATACAAGGACTATACACCAGAAAAAATCCTTGAAATGGACCCATTAGCCCACATCCAATCCGCTATTAGATACAACCGCCAAGGCCTGTGGATATTCTCTACATCCAAACTATTTAGAGGAAAATTTAATTATCTCCTGGCTTATAATATCTACATGGAACCGCCTGTAACACCCAAACCAATGTCAGCCTCTTCACCCAACCTTCCAACCAACCATACCAGCAAGCTTTTTGGTATAGTATACATTACCCTCACAGGGGTGGTGGACACTATTGTACCGGCCACCAGCCCATGGTCTTGGGTGGGGAAGTATGCTTCCTACCTTCTGAAGTTAGCTCCTCTCTTGTGGTGGGCCCTGCCTGCAAAAACCCCGGCCCAAGTTATCCCCAAAAACGGCGGGCCAGCCGCCTGAGACTGGATCCCTGACAGCAACCTTCTATCCGAGGGTTGGTACAGGTACGTGAGATGTGCCCTATTTGATCACAATTATGACATCCATGTCTCTTAGGCTGCCCACTTGAGCTCAGAGTCATAATGCGCGGAGTACAAGAAGTGGTTCCAGCGTCATTGGCCTTATTTTCATAAACCACAGTACCCCTGTTGCAAATGCATGTCTTGTAATAAGGTCTTAATACTTTTCATGGACATAAGAGAAGCTTTGTGAGCCTTAAAGTACAGGCACAGAAGATGATTCACCTTCAAAGCGTTTGAACATACAATGTAAGCTTCACAGGGGGTTAGCTGATAACTGGTGATTAACTGTTGTCCTTCAATATAGAACCAGTCAGCAAACTCAGCCAGGGTTTCCTTGGGCTTAAAGGAAATGTGCATGGATGCATCTTTTCTGACCTCCAAGCTGAGATCTCCTCCAAATTTCTCAATCAGGAAACCCTTCATGTCCTCCCAAGTGACAATGGAAGAGAGCTTGGGGATCACAACTTCTTTTCATGTAGGATGCAGGCATGTAAGAATATGCTCCTTTTTAAGCTCATCAGTAGCCCTACACATTGCAGTTTTGTAATTTTCAGGAAAGAAGCAATGGTAGAGGTTTTTGGATCAAATATCTGCTTGAAGGTTGGTTTGTAGTTTGGGTCAATGGATGATGAAGTGGACTGACTGTTGTCACCTGGGTTAAGGACATTGATGTGGTGGTTGCCCTCAAACTCAGATTTGGCAGCAGGCTGTCTAGCCCAGAGAAGTTGAAGGCTCTCTTCCAGGGTATCCAATATAGAGATGTTCTGTTCACTGATATCTCTGGCGGTAGCAGCAGCAACAGCCCTGAATTCATCAATCTTAATCTGTTGAACTGCAATTATCCCAGCTATCTCATTAATACAAGTGACCAGGGAAGTTGCTTGAGCCACCAAAGGGATGACCTTTCCATTTATTGTCTCTGTCAAGCGTGAGAGGTTCTGTACCTCCCTTTCTAGAGTGTCTTGCCTATCCACAACAACATTTGTTACTTCTGCTAGCTGATCCAGCAGGAGGACACAGTTGACACAGAGTTGGCCTTCCAAGCCAGGGCAGCACCCATGATTGCTAGGGGTAGGAGTACCAGTGACCTCAGCCTCCCCTTTGCCATCAGAGTCAGAGGACAAATCATCAGGGCCAGATAAGTGTTGTCTTAAATATTCAATCTCTCCTCGCAAGGTAGCTACCTGGTTGGTTAGCAAGGCAATGTGAGGGTCGGACATAGGCTCTACTGGAAGAGGGTTTGGAACAGAAGATTGACGTTGGGTAGTGGCTTTGAGTTCAGCTATGGCTTCCCATACCTTAGCTTCAAAGGCAGACAGGACCTCCGCAGCAAGAGCGGGAGAAGCCGCTTCAATAGAAGCTACTCTATCATCAACATAATTTTGCACTTGATACAGAGTGTCTCCTAATGCAACCTTATCCAGACCATATTGATGGTGCAGATGTTGGCCCTAAGTATTGACGTGAGTCCCAACCAACTTCAGTTGGGAATTAACATGCTCACAAAATTGGGTGAGCTCAGTAACCAAAGTCTCAAAATCTTGGCGGTACTTTAGAAGGGTTGCTTCTATCTGTTCACACCACATAGCTTGGTGATCATCCAGTTTTCACAGTCAATCCTTGACATATCCATGGAACAAGGAGCAAAGGGAGTTCAAAAATGAGATTAAGTACTTCTGAGAAGCCAGCAAGTTGCGCTGATTATCTGAAATACAAGCAAAGAGGCTATGGGACCATTCTTGATAGGCCATATTTTATGCATGGTTGTTTGAGACAGTAATGGCTACAGCAGTCAAGAGCTGGTTCTGTGATCCTAGCGCTAATTGATGATGAACCAAGGTGGGTTGGGTGAACTGGTTAACTAACACACTAATAGTCTTCATTGATTCCATCAGCACGGGGGGAAGACCAAAGTCCAAGAGGAAGGAATACAGGTCTTTGGAAGAATATCCAGGACAGAGACCAGGGATAAAGTGCATAGCCACAGTGCCTGTGTGGGGGGGGAGCGGGCAGCAGCACAAGCTTGCTCATAATTGAGAGAGAAAGATGGAAGGGGGGCCCACACGGGCCTGGGGGACAGCAACAGTACCATGGGAGTTGAGGGGGCATCAGTGATGTCTTCTTCTAGAGGAGGACTATAAACTTTAGGTTGCTTGGGTACTTCAGAAACAAGGGGGGAAGGAACAGAGAATGCATGTGGGAACAGAGTAACCAAGGGACTTGCAGCCCCTGTAGTGAGCACCATTTTGTCGTGTTTGGCTCCTGGGGACAACATCCAGGAAGACACAGTAGGAAATCTTTATAACAAAAGATTTAAGGTTCAAAGCTAGCCTTGGGTTAGCCTTCAGGGAAAAATTAAGGGTAAATCCCTAAATTTCCTGGAATACAAGATGTGAAATTCCTTTTGGCAAAAAGGAAAGAAAAAATCTTGAAAAATATTAAAGCCAACACAAATGTGGATAAACTTGTCTTTATTAGGAGAAACAATTCTACTTAAATAGTAGACAAGGGTCAATGATCACTCATCAGGTAGACAGAGTGATCAAGGGGGTCATGTTGGGATGAGGTCTTACCAGGATCAGACAAGGGCAGGTATGGTATTCTGGAATGGGTGAAGATTGGATTTGACCCATTTACGGAAAGCAAGGAATTCCCAAAATCAAAAGAAAAACCAACCAAATCTTTACACATATCACTATTTGAAGGCCAGATTGAAATAGCATTAATGGAGCAATTTACAATAAAGACACCTTCATCAGTTTCTACATAGAGTACACTCCATATGGCCTGATCTGAAGCATCAGTTTCAAGTTCATACTGAAAGTTCCTGTTGGAGAACTGAAGGATTGATGTCCTTGTGAGCTTCTACTTGAGCTTCTTGGTAGTCTGGGCCCTGCACTGGGGTACATTGGAATTGTTGTTTGATATTGAGAAATTCCATAAGAGGAGAAATCATTTTCCTATAGCTGAGGATGAACTTGTGTATGTATGCAAACATTCCCAAGAAGGTGTGTACCTGACCTACATTGGTGAGAGGCAGCATACTGGTGATTCCTTTAACCTTGGATGGGTCAGGTTTGATCCCCTTGGCAGAAAGGATATGTCCCAGAAGCAGTAGTTCTTTCTGCAGAAGCTCACATTTAGAGTGTTTGGCCTGCAACTGATGTTTACAAAGGGCATTGAAGACAGCCTGTATTAGGACTGAGAATTTAAGTCTCAACTGATATTTCCTATTTTGTTGATATTTATGCCAAGGCTTCTGTTTATTTGTTTGTTTCTCCTTTACCATCTTTGGTTGCATATATTTCTGCAAATACTGAATCATTTCAGCCCAAATTAATGTCAGCCAAAAGCCCTCAATTCCAGCTTTCAGAATCTTACTTCCAACAATATATTTATAATTCAAAATTATGAGTTAATCTTGCTTAAACATAATTTCCCTATCATCCCCTTTTCATAGAATTGGGTATAAAAATTCTCACAGTTCTATTATTCCAAGCAATTCAATCTCCTCCTGTTCAGGCTCATCAATAAAACTATTTTCTCAATCCTAGCTATATCTTTTGTATCCTTGGGAAATACTAATTTATTAGTGATGATTGAGCCCAGGCTTTGATACAACTTCAGCTGTTGTTGAAAAAGTCTGAAGTCTTATACAAAAGCACAGCAATTGATTATTAAACAATGTATTTCTCTGAATATTTTCACATTGTTTGAAGTTAATATAATGAAGAATAAATATTCTTGCAGCCCTGTATAATAATAATTGTCCTGAATTACTGTGCCTGAAGATTCATTCACTTCCTGACAGTTCTGGAATCAGTATACCTGCACTAGATGCACATTAAACCTCTCCTTAAATCCCTTCACCTATAAGACTTTTTTTCTCTTCTCATAAAAAAGATGTATCTTTACCTTATTGATATTTACTTGTCCACAGTTAGTTGTTACCTCCACAGGACAGGTAGTACTTAAGACTATAGTATCAACTGTGAATTAGGTCTTCAGCTATACTCTACCATAAGTAAGCACTATACAGTAGATATGATATCCAAAAAGACCAAGGCCACATAAACGTATAGATTTAGGGATTATTGGGCTTTGGCTTTAGTTATATGATAACTTTAAAAATAAGTTTCTGAGTTTTGTTTTAAATCTTTGAAGCCTTTATCAAGAAAAATGATTCAGAGTTTATGCTAAATTAAGATCAGCCAATAAAAAGTATATCAAAGAACTTGGGAAATTTTACTGGGAAACTGAAGGGTTGATTAATATGTTGAATCTAAGATGATTTCTAAACATAACTTATTTTACGGGACTTTAAGATAAACATTCAGCGTTTTTATGTTTTATTAAACCCAATAGAAATAATCTCTTGAGCCGAGACAAGCGATGGCTAATATCATGTCAAAATGTTCCTAGACTTGCTTGTAAAAACCGAATAAG
Source organism: Entomophthora muscae (assembly GCA_014839935.2). NCBI lineage: Eukaryota > Fungi > Entomophthoromycota > Entomophthoromycetes > Entomophthorales > Entomophthoraceae > Entomophthora > Entomophthora muscae. Next base: position 241,080 of record QTSX02006421.1, read on the forward strand.
GGCTTGCAGTGGGTCATGCGCTACTTGAAGGGAGAGTCGTGTTGTTTTGAGCGCTGGATGAACGAGATTCCTTAAGCTCACTTAAATACGCAGAGATACGCTTAAAATATCGATACTAAAAAATTAGAGCCTATCGAAAGATAGATTAAATTACCCAATTATAAATATTCAGCGGAATTAAAATCACCAGATACACACCAAAAATAGCATATATGTTTTCACAAAAAAAACTGGTATCTGAATATCTGACACATCTGCTACGAATAGTCTGGGCCATAAAGTAGAGTATGAGAATCATCTCCAGAGGGTAGACAGGATAAAACATATAAAAGTAATAGTACTTTTTAACAGCTATATATGTTGCCTACAAAGTTAGCTAGCCCCTTACTTATATTACCTTTTTCACCTCCCACATAAGCCAGAAGCTTATGGGAGCAACTAGAGCATGGAACGCTGCCAAGACGTAGAAGCCAACGTGGGAAAAGTAAGGAATAAGAGCTAACGCAATGAAAAGTACAAGACACAAAACATGCCCTATTGCATCCCAGGTTGCCAAGCGGACTGTCAAACTTCGATTATCCTTCTCTCTGATACACATATCTGCTTTCAGACCTGGGACATGTATTTAAGTTTCACAAGATTTGAGATTGTTCCAAGCGGTGTATTTTGATTTCTATTAAAGAAGGTTCTATTATGAATAGAATGCAGCTAAATCTTAAACCTTTGTGGCTCATACCTAATCAACTAGGTGGATTGCCCGTCCAAGGACAGCTATAAGATCGAATCTAATAAATCAATTCGACATACTTTATTGGATTTTTAGGTTGGAATTATTTAAGATCAATTTAATATAAAAATCTTATTTAAAGGCACTTTCTTAAAATTTAAATTTACATTTTTATTTAAAATAAAATTGCATATCCCAAGAATGAATTAATATATATAAAAGTGAGTCTGTCTGTCTGTAATGTCGCCTCGAGTGGGCTCAAGCCGTAAGGGATTTGACTGAATTGGTATTTATTTAAATTTGATTTTAAAAGTTGATTGTTAAGCCAAAAGCTCAATTTGGCTCATCCTTACATTCAATCCCTTACATGCATCTTTGAGAGTATACAGTGTGATGTAATTCAAGAGGTTTGCAGTGCCAATGCCAATCTATCATGATTTATGCTGTTAAATTATGTGGGTTGAGAAGTGAACCTCTTGTGCACCTCTATGGTGCATTATGCCTTTTTAATGCATTATGTCATTAAGATTTGGCATGATTTACGGCAGTATAGATAGATGCCTTTCCCTCTATTTTCTGTACCATCATTGTAACTAAATAAAGCTTCATAAGTGGAACCGCGCCTTGTGTACTTTGATTTATTTAGTAAGATATCCTCAATGGATACTTTAACAGATCGAATTCAGTGGAGTGTGGTCTAAATCATGTTGAACTGAAATATAAGCCACTCGAACTTTAATAAAGATGTATTTAATTACTTGAATTTTAAATTAGTGGCTAACACCATTCAACCATATCAAAGTGGCTTATCTGTATAGATTACCCGACTCTAGAATGGGTGGATTAAAACTGGAAGAGAAGCAGCAATTTTTTTAGATTGTTTTACATGATTGGATGGTTATGCTCTGTGTTGAGGATTGAATTGACAACAAAAAGAGAGCTTGGTCAATTTAAAGCAATACGGTTTAAATTATAAATATAAATATTAGTTTAAAGAAGGAGATGGTTGGCTTGGGCATTTCGAAATTCTTATTCTTCAAGTGAGATAATAGAACATTCCAATTCGATGCCACCTGATCCAAGTGGCTCCATATTGTTTCAGAGTAAACCTTGCTTGCCACAGCTTCATCCCAAAAGAACATCAGTGGAGTAAAAATACTATGATAATATTATGATTCAATATAATAATTTTCATGAAATTCTGAGGGCGTAGATCAAGTTTTCAGACTATTCCGATCACAATAGTACCAAACATGATAGCTCTAACTACTCTAGATGCTGAGATATATAGTTGTGCTGGAATCAGGTTCAAGTCATAATCAAAGGCTCGGACTCGATTTGAAATTATCTAAATTTACTTTTAATGCACACTAAAAAACTAAGATCAATGTATCTCAGTGAATACTAAGCCAGTTTTGATGTCCAATAGCTTATTTTAAAGCTGCAGATCAGCTCTACATTGTGAAGGGATTTAAAAAAGCAAATACTAAATTTTAAAATAATTAGTTTATCTTTTCTAAACTTAAAAGTGATACTATACATATTTAGGTTTAGTTTTTATTTATACTTGGAATATACAGTTTTAATTTTAAATTTAAATAAATATAATTGAAACTACATTTTAATAAAGCAACTAAATAAATTTTAATTAAGCATGTTATAAGTACTCCAAGCCTAAAAACATAATAAAATATATTTAATTGATTTATTAAATTCAACTTTAATTCTGTCCTTGGACGGGGCAACCACCTAGTATAAAATATAAATCTAAATAAGCTGAGTATTACTCTTAAGTTTACCAAAGCTAAAACAATAGTTTAACAAGTTTAATATTTGATTTTCTAAATTCTTGAAAAATATGGGGCTGAGCTCTAGATTTACAATAAACTGTTAAAGTTTAATATTGGTTTATAATTAATAGAGATAGGGTGTTTTTAGGTTTTTAATGTGGATTAAGAGTGCATTTATATGTATCAAATTGAGTCTGGACCTTTGATCATGACACAGGCCCAATTCCAGCACGTCATTCTATATCTCAGTATCTAGACAAGCTAGAGTTTCAAGTTAAGTACTATTTTGATCGCAATTAGCTAAAGAATTTACCTGGATACTCTAAACTTCATGAAATTTTTTATGTTAAGCCGTAATATCATTATTACCAGTTTACTCCACCGACATTCTTATTGGGATGAAGCTGTAGCAAGAGAAGTTAACTCTGAACCGATCTGCAGCCGCTTGTATCAGGTGATGCATCCAAGCGGAATATTCTATTACTTTACTTTGGAATAGATCAACTCTAAATGTCCAAGCCAACCATCTCTTACTTTAAACTAATATTTATATTTGTAATTAGAATTGCATTGCTTTAAATTGTTCAAGCTCTCTTTTCATCGGTCGATTCAATCCGCAGCATAGCGTTTAAACATCAATCGTATGAAGCATCTTAAACATTCTGTTGCGCCTCTTCCAATTTTAATCCACACATTCTGGAGTTGGACAATCTATACAGATAAGCCTCTTTGCATGTTTCCAAGGTTGAGTCACAGTTCAAAGACCAATAAGTTACTCATAAATTTATTAAAGAACGAGTAGCTTTATTAAGATCTCTTCATAATCTAGATCACGCTCTACTCGATTCAACCTTTAGATTTTGAAGATGATTGTAAACATGAGCCAAATTAAGCTTTTGGCTTAGCTATCAACTTTGAATTTAAGCAGTATGGAAAAATCAATTCAACATGATCCATTACAACTTGCGTGCACTTAAGATGACTTTACAGCCAGACAGACTCACTTTTATAAATATCAATTTACAATATAATAAACTTTTAAAGGGATGTACTATGATAGTGTTAGCTTCGTATCAAAGAATTAAAAAGTTGGTTAACGCTATTGGTTACATTTAAAGTGAATTCAGTTTACTTTGATAAACCGTTCTTTATCCTCTCTTATTTTTGGTGGGTTTGCAGTTCACCGCTACAGTACCTTCTTGAATTGATGGAAGCCTGTAGAATTTTCCACTCTTCCAAGCTAATCCAATCGGATCCAAGCCGAGAATAATCGAACTTCTAAAAGAATAAGGTGATACAGCCATTAGGCCAACTCTCACGACATCAAAACCAACTGATTCCTAAAGATCAACCTCTTCTCCCCCATTTCACAGCCAATCAAGTTTAACTTCCTGTTCCGATTATAAACAAAACTTGTGCTTATCCAATGTGATGTAACTAGGGTTGGGACAGGATAAGCAATTGTGTAAACACAGTCACAAAACCATTTTTAGGATGGTTTTAGATTAGGTCACAAAACAATCTGGATGGATTTGTGCCACAAATTTTTGGAGTAGGTCACAACTAGTGCCCCACTCCATTGTGAGGGTCACAAAATATAAAGGGAAGGCAATTTCCAAGGATGAAACAGATGATTTCATTTTGTGCAAGGCACAGAATGTAAAATTGAAATGGTTTTTAAAGATGAGACATATGATATCATTTTGTACAAGATACAGGATGTAAAGTTAGAGCAGGTTCAGTTGTCAGATATTATTTTTTGGCTGAAATTTATTACAAGCTTTATCTGTCATTATCTCACAGTGATAGTTTTGATTGAACCACAGTTTGCTTTAGATAATTATGGTAAGACACTAATTGTCAGGAATGACAGTTTGGTCGTACCTGAATCCCAAAGTGTGAACCAGGGTCCAACCCTGAACAAAACTCTTCACAGACCACCAGTTCCAAAGACTGGGAATCCAACAGCCCACAACCAATTGATAAAGTTGTTGTCAACCCTTTTGTGACCCAATCCCTCAACTACACCACAGGGTTTCATAAGCAAACTGCCAGTTTGAGATTTCAGGAGTTTCTATGAGGTGCTGATACTTGACACTGGTGGTTTTCTCAGTGAAATGCATGAGTCCTTTAATGAGAGTTGTCCCAAACTCTCCCAAAGCTCAGGAAGTGGCATTGAACCCAAATGCCTGCCCAACACCCAAGTTGCCAAACAACAATTTGAAGTCTTCTTATCCCAAAGCAGCAAGTGACAACCTGCCAGTGCTGAACGCCATCCTGCCATCTAAGCCCCCTGATGCCAACCTGCCTAAGCTCAATAACCCTGATCAGAAAATGAAGCCTTGTAGCGTGATATAAGTATCTACCAGGACAAGATCAATCACCATCATCATTTTTAAATAAAGGCTATGAGATATTGGTTCCCCCAATTGTTGCTGTATTTTATCCTTGTCATCTACCAGTTAACTCAAAAATCATCTGATCCTCCTACCAACCCGCCAGCTACTTACCATCTGATATATGCTCCATTTGGTGCTGTCTATTTTACAGAATACCCCTTGAAGCCCAAATACAAGGTTTGTACCTCAGACAAGATATTAGCACAGGATACCTTGGCCCAAACTAAAGAGTTAGCCAGATACAACCAGAAGGGCTCTTGGCATGCTACTGAATCCTGCCTGTTCAGAGATAAATACAACTTCCTCCCTGCCTGTGACAGAAATTGTGGGATAGTAAGAAACTATCTCCATGTAGTGGGGAATCACCCACCAAATCCACATGGAGTTAATGATTAACCACCAACGCAGCTTCAGATACCCTTTTGTGAAATTTCCAAATGAGATAATAGGTGTTAAAAATTGGCGTACACTGGCAGATTCAACAGAAGATTTAGGAGGCAGGGGCACACACTCATTATATGCCTTTGAATTTGAAGATTCCAAAGACATTGACCAACTTGATTTGTAATGAATAACTTTATTGGGTCCTATACAAGTAGGTAAACAATTCTACCCCTTGGCGCTTGCTGCCAACACCTTATATAGGGGTGTTCTCATATTATTAATCATCAGTTGCTGGCATTGTCTTCTAGGACATTCCAGCGCACTGTAGAGTCTTGGTTGTGCTGGCAAAAAAAGGGAAAACTTCCTATTTTAGGGCACAATCCCGCAATGCCTAGCACAAGGACACCCTCTGTTAACATATTAATCAGTTATAATTTTTAGGATGTACAATCACTTTTATATCCAGTGTCAAAAAAGCAGGCTTGACCCACCAACAAGATTTCAAGTAAGCAGGTTTGTGACCCACAACCCAATTATCCAGTCACTTGAAGCCAGACTAGGAAGTCAACTCAAATTTCCAAATCCAACAACATGAACAGATGATGACCCTTACAGTGGATACCTCATTTTGGCGCTTGACTCATTATCAGGATCAAGTCACCCCCTTCACCATCCCACCATGTGATCAACGCTATCATGTTCCTGTTATCCATGACTCACATTAGCTATATAATCATTATCTCTCAATAAAGAATATTATCTAGTTTCTAAATATTTTTCCCCTTGTAACTCTGCTAAAACAGCACAGTTAATAACATTGGTAGCACAGGTAGGTTCTCCATCCTTCTTATTCCCCAAAATTCTGCTTGTTGCCTGTACTTGCCGCGGCCAACAAATCCTCAATAGAATTGTGTCTTGCCTCTCAGAAGACTGGACACCATACACACCTGGTACCAAGATACCTGATGGGTTTGTCCTCTACCAAAATATGGTGATACCCCTTCCAGCGTTCAATGCCCTGTCTGCCCAAGGGTTCTTTCAGGCTCCCTCCGCCATGCCTTGTGCAACTGACAAAAATACCATGCCAGCCTATGTAGCCCAAAGACTTTGAAGCACTGCCCTGGAATCCTTTGCCGGGGCAACAACAACAAAACTGCTGCATGGATCCAGTCTGCCCAGGGCAAACTGGCCCAAATGAAATGCCTGCAGCAATTTTGGATTGCAGAAATCTCCATCCAACTGACTCACGACGCTGGTACCTGGTGCGACAAGTGGCATGAAGAACATACCAAAAAGGACTGGGATACCTTCAAACAAGACTTCTTGGCAAGATTTGTGCTTAAGGACACCACACTCATGATGTAATACCCAGATACAATAGGTACTACTTGCAGCAGGTATGGCAGGAGGTTAGAAAATTGGAAACAAGTCAGGGCGGTGATGATTGGGTAGATAGTCATCAACCAGAGGAAGACCTTGGCGTAGATGTTGTATCTTCTGAAGCTCCCAGCAAAGTAAGTTAACACATAGTACATGGAAGTGTACACCACAATAGACAGTGTGGAATGCAGAGACACCAGGGGAGGCCAGGAACCAGTATGGGAGGAGTTGAGTTGTCCAGGGTCATAGTGGGGATCATGACCTAACCCTTCAGATGAGGGTCCAAAAAATTCTGGTCCCTGTTGATAACCTTCAATCCCAAGGCAAGCTGTAAGCACAGCTGTAAAGATGAGATGGTTCATCTTTCTTGGATTGGAGGGGTTTGTCTGGAGCTAACTAGTGAAAGTTGACTTAAGTTTTAAGTGAGATTTAGCTATATTGAGGGTATTAAGCTCAATAATAGCACAAGCTATTACTGAGGAGGGGATCCATTATTTATTATGCTTCCCACTGTGCAAAGTTTTGCAAGTGGGAATGGAAACAAGGGAGTGGAGAACCCAAAAGTTTGGAAAAAGTAATTGGGAATTAGGGGTTGAGAGGTGGTCAGACTCTTGTTCTTTGACAATCTGTTGGGGGTTTGGCCATTATTGACTAGAGCCAATGATTTTCCCTGGGTATGGAGTCAGGTGATGGTGAAGACTCATGGAACTTCCAAAATCTATTTTTGTTTTGGGAGGCATGGTTTGGTTGGGGTCTGGACTCAAGCATGTGGCTTGGTCCTCTGAGTTCCATTGGTTTGGAGTAGAATTGTTCTTAAAATTTGAATCCTGAGTTTCTCCTTCTTCTGAAGGACCAGAATATTTGTAAAATCTGAATCCTGAATTTGCCCTTCTTCTGAAGGGCAGAATTGATAAGTGAATTTTCCCCTGTAACCAGGAATTTTTCTGATTGGTTGCAGTATAAGGGAACTTCTGATTGGCTGTGGGGTGTGGCCTGGGACCCGGCAGGCCCGCTGGTGCCAGGCTGGGCAAGCGGGTGGCTGGGTGGTGGGGGTTTGCCGGGCAAGCGGGGGGTTGGCGGGGGCCCGCTGGCAGCTGGATGGGAGGCTGGCTGTGACCGTACAACAGTCACTGTTGAGTATTTAGCCAAATAAATGCTCCAAAATATAAAGTTATTTCAGTTTTTATCATGGCCTGGGTGACTCCCAGGGGAACCTTCAGTTGAGGGGAAGGGTTGAGCCTGGAAGGCCCAGTAGATGACAGGGGCCATCCGCATCACATAATTGGCAGCAGTAGCCCAAGGACGCCACACTCCCATGTGGGGTATTGCTTGCTCAGTGAGCCCCAGCATGGTCAAATAGGCAAATCCAAGCTTACAGTAGTCATATGATGAAGCAGAAGGAATGAGAGGAAGTTCTCCTGTGGCAGCGCTCATGGTCAGGCTTGGCTGGGAAAATTGTTAAGGCAGAGGAACACCAGAAAAGGAGGGATGCAGTGCAGGAGCAGGAATTATTTCTTGGCCCAGCACTCTAGGAGATGGGGTAACAGCTGGTGGTGGTTGGTTGGACGCAGCTAGAAGTTGCTCCGTTTTCCAGCGCTGGCGTTGGTACTGGAGGTACTCTCTGTTTGAAAGCACCAACAGTATAAAATTTGTGATAATATAATAAACCCCTGCAAAGTATAAATGCTTAGTGTGCATTAACCAAGAAAGTTTATTAGATGAAGATGTCAACAAAGAAAAGGGATGCCAGTGTTCCCAGCTATATCCTGCTGGGAAACTGCAATTGGAATTACTGGCAACTTCTTATTGGTTGTCAATAGATTATTCTCAAGCTGGGTTCCATTTGTGGCTCCTGATTTGTCAGCTAGATGAATCCTTTCATTATTTTTGCCCTGGGGAAGCTGGCAGGGTAATTTTGGGCCATTTGGCAGCCCAAGTCCCCAATTCTGGGTTTCAGAGGATGTGTGCCAGTTAAAATCTTTTCCACTTGACTTTACAAGAGTTTCCAATTGCCCCAGGCTTGGCCTTGACCAGGGTTTGATTCTCCACTTGGAATTAAAGTTTCCTTTGGGTTAATCTGCGTAATTTGACAATGCAATTATTTGGTTGCGCAATTGCTCAATTGTAGGTGTTGAATCTATGCAACATAGGGGTTTGTCTGGCCCATTCTGGGCCCTGACATCATCCCCCACCATAGTTGAGCTCTTACAGCTTAAATCTGGATGCCTGGTCTTGTATGTAGTCAGGAGGACACTAGCATTGGCAAGGTTATCTTCAGGTTCCCAGCTATTCTCTTCAGGTGGGTAAACTTTCCATTTGATCAAGTAGTGTAGTTGTCAATATCTAATCTTGTGGTCTAGAATCTGTTCAACCTCATGCTCTAGAAAGCTTCCTACTTTGAGCAGGGGAGGGGCAGTGCAAACAACTTGATGAGGGTGTGAGGTACCTTTCTTCTTGGACAATAGAAATTGGTAAAAGACATCATGGATCTTTCAGTTAGACAGGAGCTCTAACCTGAAAGCTACTTCTCCTATGTGTTGCAAAACTTTGTATGGTCCTGTTTTACTAGGGATGAGGCTTGCACATGGCGCTGTAGTCTTGATATTCCTGGCACTGAAGTAAACCATGTCCCCAACTTCTATCAATGGTCCAGGGCTTCTCCTCTTGTTGGCAAAGTCTTTGTAGATCTGTACGGCTTGCTTCAGGTTTTGGGCACACTCTTCTTGGGTGGTATGGATGACAGCCACCCAATCTTGTCCCTCAGGGTTACTGGACTCTTCTGTGGGAAGGTGGTCCCAATTAGAGTCAAATCTGTAGTTGGCCATGAATGGAGACATTCCTGTAGAACTGTGGTCTTGGTTATTGTATGCAAATTGTGCAATGGGTAAATGTTTGGTCAAGTTGTTTTGTTCTGAATTAACGTAGTGATAAGGAGCGCCTTTTGGGGAAGCTTCAAATATGGAATTGAGAAAGAAGAGAAGTATATTTTATTGGATAATACTTTAGACTTATATAGACTTGACTGTGGTGGGGATTTAGTTGGATCAAACCTAGGGGTTGGTCATGTGCTAGATGGGTTCAAGCCACTGGATACTTGGACAGTCAGGTGATATTGCTTGGTTACCATTCTTGGTATGCCAAATGGTATATTAGAAGGGGACTAAATTGGGCAATGGCTGGATGTTAAGTAGGTTGGCAGTAGCCAGAATGCTTGTACATCCAGACCCTCAAAAGTAGCATCAGAGATACTGTTCCATTACTTGTTTAACTCTTTCAGTTTGTCTGTCACTTTGGGAGTGGTACACTGTGGATAGTGATCTCTTGATTCCCAGGTCTTGTAAGATTTGGGCCCAGAACTTGGACGTAAACTGAGGGCCATGGTCAGAGATAACTTCCTTGGATAAGCCATGATTCATGAAAATGTGGTCCCTAAAGCGGGTGGCAGTCTCCTTGGCTGTCATGTGAGTGGTGGTAGGAATAAATTAACCCATATTTTTGAATCTGTCAACAATAACAAGTATGGCGTTGTAGCCTTTTGACTCTGGGAGCTCTACTATATAGTCCATAGATACTGACTTCCAAGGGCCTACTGCAATTTGGAGGGGTTGGATCAGGTCTTCAGATTTTCCTTGCTTGGGTTTAGAGCAGCCACATGTTTCACAACCATTAATGTTTGTCTCTATCTCCAGCTTAATTCTTGGCTAAATGTACACTCTTTGGATACCCTTTTAGGTCTTGGTGCGGCCTGGGTGTCCAGCCAAGGGGGAGTTGTGGTACTCCTTCAGAATCTCCAATCTCAGTGAACCTTCAAGTATGTAGGTTTGTCCATTTAGTTTTAGGAATCTTCTGTGTTTTGAATAACCTGCTCTGTAATATTTGCTGTCAATGTTCTCAGCTAAGTCTTTCATGACAGTAATACAGTGCTTGTCCAGGGTCTGAGCATGTTGGATTTCTTCTTTCCTACTAGCCAGGCCTAGAAATAAGAGCATGGGTTCCAGCATGTGTGGAGATAGTAGTGATTGGGTGTTGAACTCCTCTATCTCTTTGGAACTGGGAAGAAATCAGCTCTTTGACTCAAGGCGTTGGGTACAATGTTTATCTTCCCAGGTTTGTAATTGATCTTCAGGTCATAGTTGGCTAGGAATAGTGCCTGTATGGCCTGACGTTGGTTGAGTTGTTGTGGTTTAAAGAATTAAATCAGATTCTTGTGGTCTGTCATGATTTTACTGGGTGGGCAGCGTCACAAAGGTATATTCTCCAATGTTTCAGGGATTGGATAATTGCCAGCATCTCTTTGTCATATATCAGGTAGTTCAGTTCTAGTGCAGTGAACTTCCTGGATTAGTAAGCTACAGGGTGAAGATTACTATCATGCCCCTCCTGAAGCAACACTCCCCCAAGGCAAAGTCTGAGGCATCAGTTTTCACCACAAAGGGTTTAGCATAGTTGGGCATAGCAGCAACTGGTGCAGAAACAAAGGCTTCCTTGAGTGTATTGAAGGCTGTGCATGCTGTATTGTCCCACACAAAGGCGTGCTTTTTGGAGGTCAGTCAGGTCAAAGGAAGGCAGATAGAAGAAAAATTTGGACAAATTCTCTGCAAAAGTTTACCAGACCCAAGAAGCTCCGTACTTCCTTACAATTAGTGGGCTCTGGCCATGATGTGACAGCCTCAATTTTGTCTGGTGACATGGCAAAATCTCCTTTCAGGACATGGTAGCCAAGAAATTCTACTTTGTCTTGAAAGAATTCACACTTGGGTAGCTTTACAAATAATCCATGATCCTGGAGTCTCTGCATTACCATTTGTAGGTTTTTTATGTGTTCCTTGGGAGTTTGGATATAGATGAGGATGTTGTCTAGGTAGGCTACACAGCACTGGTACTTGAGGTCACCAAGCACTACGTCTACCATGGTTTGGAAGGTGCTGGGAGCATTGCAGAGTCCAAATGGCATAACCAAGTATTCAAATAGCCCTTGTCTTGTTTTGAAGGCCGTTTTTCATTTGTCTCCAGGCTTGATACATATCTAATTGAAGGCGTCCCTTAAGTCAACTTTGGAAAAGATGTTTGCTCCAGAGAGCTGATATGAAAGGTCTTCAGCGTTTGGAACAGGATAGCGTTTCTTTACAGGAATCTTGTTGAGATTTTGGTAGTTTACACAAGGCCTCAATTCTCCACCCTTTTTATTGACAAATAGCAGGGGAGACAAACAAGGGAATTTGGATACACAGATGTAGCCTTTGTTCAACATGTTGTCTAGGTATTCCCTGAGAGCCCCCTGCTCTTTTATGTTGCATCCATATACAGGGCCATGTTTGGGCTGGGTTCCAGGGATCAAGTCAATAGTGTGATCAAACCTGGTGTGCTTGGGAAGGGGCTGTGGCCATGGTCTCAGAGAACACTGATTTCCATCTCTCTAAGCAGGCAGGTATTTCTCCTTTGCAAGGCGCCACCACCATGCTGTTCAATAGAGGAGATGTTTGGGTGATCACATAGGGTAGCTTCCAGGATGTATCTACATGTACAAATTGCACCTGTTGGCTGACATAGTCAATATTAAACTCATGCTCTACCCACCAATCAAACCCCAACACCACAGGTCAGGGCAACTTGTCCATTACCAAGAATTTGACCTTGATCTGGGCAAGACCCATATTCATAATAAAACTTCCTTTACTCTCAAAGGAGGTGTCAGTAGACTTATTTCCTAGGGTGACCAGGGTAGGTTTATCTTCCAATTCTAGTCCCAATTTTTCAGCTAAGCCTCGTTCAATATAGTTGTGGGTGACTCCACTATTCATGAGAGCTGGTATATTCAACTCCTGGTCTGAATACAACAAGGTGGCTTTGATAATAGGGTAAGACTGAGAAGAGCTGTTTATTGCAGAAATAGTGGGGTTCTTGGCAGTGGAGCTTCTTGTAGGGCAGTCTTTGGACAGGTGGCCATTCTGATGGCAGTAGAAACATAAGCCTGCTCATACATGGCGCTGGTATTCTTCCAGGACCATGTTCAGGCAAGGGCGTGCAGCAATTTAGTTTTCTTGTGGCTGGTAGTTTCTAGGGGGCCCCATAATGTTGGGGCTGGCTGAAATCCATCCCGCGGGCAATGGCTAGGAGTTTGTCCTTGGGGAGGTTGCAGCAGTGATGGCGCATCAGGTTGGTGTGGTGATTATTCAGGCCATTTCTGAAGTGCAGGCCAGAGATGTTGTCAGGTACTTCAGCAGCTTCAGAAAGTCTCAAGAATCTCTGGATGTAAGCTTCCAGGTCATCTCTACCTTGGCTCAGGCAAAGAAGGCCCATATATGCTTGTACTTTTGCTCCTGCGGGGGTGGTGGCGCTATTCATACGTTCCAGGAAGGCCTCATATGGCAAGATCAAGTTGGCGTCCTCCTCCAGTAAGCTGAGGAAAACCTCTATGGCGTCATCTTTCAACTGTGCTGCCACCATCATCACCTTTTGGGCGTCGTCACAATAGTTCTCAGGGTGGGCCCTGAACAGGGCATTAATCATGACCATGCCTTTCTTGAAGCTGGCTAGGTCCATCTTGGGTAGGTCAGGGAAACTGGTGAGTGTGTAGGCGTTCTGGTTTGAGGTGATATGTTGACGTTCTGTACTTGTGCAGTACTTGGGTGGGATTCAGGTCTAGGTTTGTTGTGAGCAATTGTGCGGCGGGTGCAAAACTGGTAGGTGTAGTAAGCTGTAATCATAAAAACAAACATATAAAGTGCCCCTATTATCAATTGAATATAGGGGCTCAGGCTTACAAGTTTGGATAAAGTTGACATACTGTCATAGCCTGGGTGACTCCCAGGGAAACCTTCAGTTGAGGGGAAGGGTTGAGCCTGGAAGGCCCAGTAGATGATGGGGGCCATCTGCATCACATAATTGGCAGCAGTAGCCCAAGGACGCCACACTCCCATGTGGGGTATCACTTGCTCAATGAGCCCCAGCATGGTCAAATAGGCAAATTCAAGCTTACTGTAGTCATATGATGAAGCAGAAGGAATGAGAGGAAGTTCTCCTGTGGCAGTGTTCATGGTCAGGCTTGGCTGGGCAAGTTGTTGAAGCAGAGGAACACCAGGAAAGGAGAGGCGCAGTGCAGGAGCAGGAATTAATTCTTGGTCCAGCACTCTAGGAGATGGGGTAAAGGTTGGCAGTGGTTGGTTGGACGCAGCTAGAAGTTGCTCTGTTTCCCAGCACTGGCGTTGGTACTGGAGGTACTCTCTGTTTGAAAGCACCAACAGTATAAAATTTGTAATAATGTAATAAACCTCTGCAAAGTATAAATGCTCAGTGTGCATTAACCAACAAAGTTTATTAGATGAAGATGTCAACAAAGAAAGGGGATGCCAGTAATCCCAGCTATATCCTGCTGGGAAACTACAATTGGAATTACTGGCAACTTCTTATTGGTTTTCAATGGGTTATTCTCAAGCTGGGCCCCATTGTTGACTCCTAATTTGTCAGTTAGATGGATCCTTTCATTATTTTTTCTCTGGGGAAGCTGGTAGGGGAATTTTGGGCCATTTGGCAACCCAAGTCCCTAATTCTGGGTTTCAGAGGGTGTGAGCCAATTAAAATCTTTTTCAAATGGCTTTAGGACTGTTTCCAATTGCCCCAGGCTTGGCCTTGACCAGGGTTTGATTCTCCACTTGGAATTAAAGTTTCCTTTAGTTAAATCTGTGTAATTGTTGACACAATCAATTGGTTACGCAATTGCTCAATTGCAGGAGTTGAAACTATGTAACAAAGGGTTTGCTCTGGCTTATTCTAGGCCCTGACAACGTTTATAAAGATAGAAGATTGCAGGAAACATGGGATGTGAGCAGCAAAGTTTGTGCCCTGGTACACTTTCCTGTTAGTTTGAGGGGAGACAGGGGCACTTAAGCCTGTTACCCCTCCTCTTTTCCCTGTTCCTATGTTTTGAGACCTTTAAGATAAGAGAATGTGGGGTCAGATTCATAGTGGGTTGCTGTTTCAGCATTGTTTACTTTGGTGGTGTCCTCTTTCTTGGGACGGGAGCAGTTTTCTCTCTGGTTGCAATTGCCATTGTTTCAATTGGAGTTGCCATTGCTATGATTGTTGTTTTGGCATTTGTTGCCATTGGCATTCTCTCTGCCATTGCTTTTATAGGAGCAGTTGCTGTTGTGTGCAGAATATTCCATATTTGTGTGTTTTTTCTGCGCGCTTGTAATATCCAAGTATTGAGGGTAAAACTTTAGTAACATAAGACAGCAGGTTAGGCGGCTCAAAGTTGTTCAAGGTGTAGACAATTGGATAGAGGTTTATTGCCTGAAAGAAGGCTTTGGTAAGGATGTTGCATTGTCTAAGGCTGCTGACAAGGTACAGTAGTGTAACTGCGGGAATCACATAATTAGCCAAGTTGGGAGTTGGTTGAGATGATGCCAGAGGTGTTCACAGGTTTAAATCAATTGAGGTGAGGTGAGTTGGCTCATGGTACAAGATCCCTTTTGGTCTCTGTGGTTCAGGAATAAACTAAGCATAGGTTGGCTGGTTGCCCCCTATCCCAAGGTAAGCTGTCAAGACAGCTGTGAAGATGATATAGTTCATCTTCTGACTTGGAGGAGAGGTAATGGATCTAGTAAAGTTACTTGATTAGCCTAGGTGGAGGATTGATTAATATGATAATATTGAGGAGGATATTCACTCAATGATAGCACAAACTATCATTAAGGGGTTTGTCTTTATTTATACTAGTGGACCTGCAAGGCATGATTATTGGAAGGCATAGCATTGGGGAACCAAGATTATGAGTTGCATCTTTTAATCCCTTTTCTGATTGGCTTGGGTGGCTGGCAATTGAGAAGGTTTGGCTGGATCCCAGTTTGCATTGACATAGTGCAAGTTGGGCCTTCTTCATACATCCAAATTCATTTACTGAATTTGGTGCATGATTTTCATTGTTGGAGAGCCTGTCAGTCTAATCCCCATTTGGTAAGCCCCCAAATTGGGCAGCAGTTCCTCCCAAGTTTAGCTTTGGGAAAATTGCCTTTCCTGGTTTCCCAATTTGGCTATTTCCCAAAGGAATGGATGAGGACTGGCCTGCTGGCATAGGAGGGCAAAGGCTGGCAGGTGACAGGCTGGCTCATGGGTGCCTGGTTTGAGGATGACTTGAAGGTGGGGCTGGCAAGAGTGGTGGGCACCTGTGCAGTGGCAGTGGGCATCTGCTCAATGGTGGCAAGCTTCTGTGTGTTGGCAGCGGGCAACGGCTTGGTGGTGGCGGGCTTCTGTGTGGTGGCGGTGTGTATCTGCTTGGCAGCAGCAGGGGCCTGGCGGTGGCAGTGGACGTGTTCTTGGTGGCGGCGGGTGCCTGCATGTTGACAGCAGGTGACAACTTGGTTGTGGCGGGCTTCTGCATGGTGGCAGTGTGTATCTGCTTGGCAGCAGCAGGGGCCTGGCGGTGGCAGTGGACGTGTTCTTGGTGGCGGCGGGTGCCTGCATGTTGACAGCAGGTGACAACTTGGTTGTGGCGGGCTTCTGCATGGTGGCAGTGTGTATCTGCTTTATGGCGGAAGATGTCTGCACATTGGTGGTAGACATCTTCTTGGTGACGGCGGATGTCTGCAAGTTGACGGCTGATGTCTGCTTGGTGGTGGCGGGTGACAGTTTATTGATTACAAAACTATAAGTGTCAGGAATATTCCTGACATTAGCACCCCTCCTATGGTGGGCTCTACCCTCCTCCCAACAGAGAAATTTGGAAGCTGAGGCTAACAGGCCTTCCCCTGGGACGCGGTATCCTGACAGTTTGGTAGAGCAGGAGCAGATACAGGCATAGCCCACCAGAGGTGGGACCTAAGTTTACCAGGTAGGATAGAGCTTTCCCAGTCACAGCCCATGGGCCAGCCACTGGCAAGGCAGAGTCAATCAATCCTGCAAGCACTAGGTAAAGCACACCAAGGAGTTGACTAATCTGGCCAGTAGATCCAGAAGTGGGTGAGGGTGTGGCAGTAAGTTTGGGAGCCAGTGGGGGTTCTATTAGAACTAGGTAGGCAGAAGGACTGTTGCATTTTTTGTTGAATATCAGGGGATACACAGTGATGTTCTTGCTGTTGCAGACAAGATGGTAAAGGTCTTTGGGAGCATCTGGTCTGGTTTAACACAACATGCCTTCCAAAGTCCACAGTTCTTGGTTAGGGTTTGAGGGATACTCAGTGAAGTGTAAAGAACCAAAGAGGTGTTGGGGGCAGTAGTAATCAGGCGCTTCTGGGTCTCCAGCTGGGACTTGATCTTCAACTCCTTTCTTGAGTTTGAATATCTGGGAAATTGAAGGTGGAAGAGGATTAGAAATATATATGGAAATAGATTGGTGAACCAAAGGTTCATAACAACTTCATTGGTAAGAATGATGATACAGAATCTTTCTGATGCTTCTGGCTTATATAATCATTCCCGTGCAGGTGCCTCTGGGCATTCTTCCTGGGCTACCTTGGTAGTATGTTTGGGCATCTTGAACAATGTTGTCTGGTTGGCAGGCTTGTAGTTAATTTTAATGTCTTTAGGAACAGTTTTTTAGCCTGCTAGTGACATATCTCTGCCTGTCTGGTCATTGTCTGTGACAGAACTGATTGCAGGTATCTTGGGGTTACATTCAATTTGATTACTAATTTGGGGGTTTCCTATTAAGCCCTGATGGCCCAGTGCTTCTTTAATAAAAAAGGGGTTCCCAACTGGGAACCTCAAATTAATCCATGAAGGGTGAGCTGGGGGCAATGAACAGCTAAAGTTAGCCTTCCCAGGTCCAGCTGAGCCCTTCAAGGCTTGGGAATAGCTTATGGGGCCTATAATAGGCCCCACAGAAGCAGACACATAAGGATTAATTTCCACGCCTGAATATTTACTTTTCAAAGAAAATTTAGGTACAGGTGTGGTCCTGCTTCCTGCAACCCCTGCCTGGTGGTAGGATGTGGGTTTAATTCCTGTATGAGTTTTTGAAATTGTTACTTCTGTAATAGCTATCTTGATCTACACCATTTATCATGTATTAAAATCAGCTTCACCAACACTAAATCAAAGCCTTTTATATATTATTGGAAGATGTTAATATAATATTAATCCAAGCCACTCATAGTAAGAACAACCTAAACAACATGAATGAGGCAGTCCTACTATTGTTTACCATTGCCATTAATTTTTCTACAAGCATTTTATTCCTTATATACACAGGGATACACTAAAAGGAATATTCACAGTAAAGTACTTAATTTGTAAATTCACTGCCACTCTTGGCCTTGGATAGGACAGTCTTCCCCTGTCATACAAAAAAACCACTCAAAGTCCTGCCAAACCACTTAACTTGCTCAAAGATTTGGCCTACACTGTGGATGAAAGATCTATAGTGGTATACTCTGTGGATTCTCCAGAATTCACTGCCCCATCCATGGAGGAAACCCTAATTAATTTGGACTTTTTACTAGCCTGGTGTCAACAATTACTGCCAAGTATTAGAACTTCCCAATCAAACTGCTCCACATTGGCTCCCTTAGAGTCAAACAGTTTTCATTTGTCTGGAGCCAACTCCAGCCAATCAGATGGGACTGCAGAAATTAGTATGAAACTCTCCAGTCCTTCTGATTCTGACCAGCAAAATGCTCTATCAACCAATTAGATCCAAGCTATAAAGTCATGTGACTTATCCCCCCTGCAAAACACTCCTTTTAACACAGCAAGGAGACTGAAAGTCCCCTGCTTGTCAATTCTCTAGTTAATTAAACTTTGGAACTCTGTTGCTATTTTATTTTTAAATTTTGGTGGTTTGGAGCTCTTACTGGAGTTTCTTATCCACTTTGATTTTAAAGTGTCATTATTAGTTCTAATTAAACCTTACTTTCATTGGGCCCAGTTCAAACCTGGCTGCTTTTATGCATCACTAGGCAAAACGTTGGACCTTGGCTGTCTTTGAAGCTGCTTCACACTTTTGAAATTCACGTTCAACCCTAAAATTAAGTTAATATTTGTTATAAATCTTACTTGTAACTTGAATTTCACTTGTATATTTTTGGTTTTGAACCTGCTTTTGCTACTGCTCTTTCCAAAGTCCTCTAATATTGTCCCCAAGCCTACCGCTGCTATCTGGCTTGGTTGTTTGGTTTTCTCTATGTGGCTACTTTAGCCAAGTTATATTTTATACATTTAAGACCCAGAAATCATACCTAGAGGCTCCAAGTTTCATGGAGATTTCAGAAATGATACTCCCTGTTCTTAAGTTTGCTTTATTTTCTTTGGACCCCTTTCTGCTGCTTCTTTGGACGGCCACCCTGGATTTGTGGTATCACCTTTCCTCTTCAGCTTGCCTTGTGGGTGACAATCCCTCTAGTCTCTGGCACCTTCCCAGAGGCCTTCTTGTCTCTGGTGAGACTCTAGTCAAGAGCTTGACTTGTGACAGCCTGGACTTACAGGCTGCTGACCACACCTTGCTTGCTCCCATAATTGAGGAGTCACCAGTGTCTTCTCCCTTCAGTCTGGAGAACAATGACTTGGTGTCTTTTCAAGCGCCTGTGATGTCACCTCCTGTTCCCATTTGTACGCCTTGCTTACTCACAGGGTTAGCACTGATGAGATAAAACACATATTTCCCTCAATTGACCCCTGTTGTCAGGATGCTGCATTCCAGGGGGGTATGTTGGACTTGGCTGTCAACTTAATCTGTTGGGAGGAGGGTAGAGCCCACCATAGGAGGGGTGCTAACTTGATGAGATAAGAGGCTGATTGGCCTACCAATGCCCAGGGTCTGGCAGCTGGAACTGTAGTGTTGACTAACCCAGCCAAGGTAATGTAGGCAATGCCTGCATATTGGTTTGCTGTGGGCAGAGTCAGACTTGGGGTGAGGTGTAAGCGATCAGGTTTGGGTGTCAGGGGTACTTTCATATCTGTCTGGTAGGCAGGCAAATAGTTGTACTTCACACAGATTTTGGCAGCTGGTTGCTTGCACCAGGAACTATTTATGAAAGGCTGTTTGCAGGTGATCTGTTGGGCCAGGTGGTCTGGGAAGGGAGTATTTTTCACAGTAAACTCCTTGTACTCTAGCTTAAGTGGAATATCAGATAAATACAGGTGACCAAAGGGTGCTCCAGGAGGACAATAAAATGCAGGCTGGGATTCAGGGGCTTCCTCAGGAACGTGGGCTGTGAGCCCAAGATTTTCTGTTGGAACAGTAGCAAAGTGGAAAACAACCTTGACTAAATAAGAAATATGTAAATTCACTGCCACCTTTGGCTTTGTATTGAACCGTTTTTCCCTGCTGCACAAAAAAGGGCCAAAAATTATAGCCAAGCCACTCAATTCTCTAGGAGATTTAGCTCATACTGTTGATGAGAGATTTGTTCTGGCCTACCCTGCAGACCCCCCGGCTTTAGCTGCCCTGGCCTAGGAAGAAACACTGGTCAATTTAGACTATTTGTTAGCATGGTGTTGTCCTCTCTTAAAAACAATCAGGACTGCCCAATCAAATGATGCCACATCTAGGACCAGAAATTCAAATGAACCTGAACTGGTTGAGGTGCCTTCCAGCCATTCAGGCAGACCCGCGGAAATTACCCTGAAACCCTCCAGCACCCCTGGCTCTGGCCAGCAAATTTTATCACCCAGCAAATCATATGCAGCTCAAAATAGTCAGGTGACCACCTCCCAGCAACTCATCCCCTTTTAACAATGCCAGGGGACTTTGGGTCCCCTGCTTGTCAATTGTCAATTTCATTAAAGTTTGGAATTTTGTTTGCACTTTATTTTTAAGTACTTTGGCTGATTGGAACCCTGCTTCTGGTTCCTATCATCTAAAAATTAAAGTGTTAGTGGTTTCCGTCACGCTTACCTTATACTCCCCAGTTTTGAACCTGGGAACTCTCCTGGACTCTTCAGAAGTGGCCTCAGCGTATAGTTTTTGCCTTCTTTTGTTTTTGCTTTTGCTTTTGAAAACTGCTTTTATACTTAAAAATTTATTTAAATCTCAATATAATTCCTACTATTATTTTGATTTTTCTTTAAATTTACTGTTTCCAAACCTGTTTTTGCTTTTTCTTGAGATCCAAGGCCTCTGAGACCACACCCAAGCTCTTTGGACCTGCTCTGCTGCTTCCTTTGCCCTTCTGCTTATGGCTGCCCCTGTGGCTTACTTTTTTATTGTTTGCCAGTCAGAAACTTTATCAATCTTCTCCAAATTTTGAGGAGATCACAACCATGGTACTTCCTGTTCTAAAATTTGTTGTGTTTTCCTTGGCCCTGTTTCTGTTACTTCTTTGGTCAACCTCACCAGACTTGTGGTCAAAGATAACTTCTTCTGCTCAGCTTGTGGTGGTCCACCCTTCTAGACTTCTGAATTTTCCTAGTGGTTTCCTCCTCTCTAGAGAGGCCATGGTGAAAATTTTGACGTGTGATGACCTAGATTTGGACGTTGTTAATTATATCTTGCCCTCCACTGAGGGAGAGAAAACATCAGTGTCTCACCTCCCCAGCCTGGATGAGAGCGCTTCAGTCCCCTCTGAAGTTCTTGAGATTCCTCCCCCTGTTGCCTCTTGTGCCCCTTGGGTGATCACTGGCCTCATGTTGATGGGATTGAACTCCTACTTCCCTCAACTGTCCCCAGTGTCCTCCTTCTGGTCTCCCCTTAGAGCGGCCATCCCAGTTCTCCACTGGGCGGCATCCTGTTGGTTTCTTTCACTGGGATGGGAGCCAAACTTAGTTAGTTTAGCCCCCCTCTCTCACAGAATAAATTGGTAGAACCAAGGTCCCATAATCTTATTTTATTTAAGAATGGCAATACCATTTTGTCAAGACTTTACAGAGTTTAAATACCGTTTCAAATGCTAAGTTTGGAATCTAGTCCATCACCTGATAGCTAAGTTGCTCAGTTTCTTCTGGCCTGAGAGTTCCAGCACCATTATGGACCTTCTGGCCTGTCATTTCTTCTGCCGGAATGATCTCCATCTGACAGTCTAAAGGTAACGGCTTCATGGCTTCATCATTGCTACTGAAAATCCTGTCATCCTGAATCAAGTGACCTTCAGAAACCATAAGATGGGTCAACCCTGGTCCCATGAACTGCGCATCTCCAGGAGTCACTTCTGGGTCACCAGATGCTCAGAAATCATGTGGCCCATGGCCCAGACCTCTAGCCTATCATCTGAGCTTCCTTGGGACTTCAACTTATCAAACTGGGCAGAAAATCCCTCTCCAGATGACCCATCAGTTATTATAGGAGTGGCAGCATGTTGATTCAACGCTTCTAGCAATCTAGACTGGCCTGGATTAATCACCAACCTATGACGTTTTTCCATACTCTGTGAATTTGTGGCCGGGCAAGCCTGCAAATTTCCTCAATTAACCAGGTTTAATCACAGCTTGTTCCAGCTCTTTCATTGGCTAGCCACAAAAAACACAGGCAGATGTCCCAAGGGTCTACAGGATCCTCACAACCATCAGAATCAGGTCCCAAGTTTGATGCTCCCAATTGGAGTTTACCACTTATTTTAGGAGAAATGTCATTCATGATACCCGTATCCTCTCTTTGGTCCCCTCTCAGAGCAGCCGGCCCAGTTCTCCACAGGGCGGCATCCTGGTGGTTTGTCTCACCAGGATGGGAGCCCAACTTAGTTAGTTTAGCCCTTCTCTCACATAACTAGTGGTTTTTATAAAGTTATGTCTTCCCCTTAGGCCTCCCCTTTAATCCCACCAAATGCTTGAGGATCTCTAATAAGTTGCGCCTGGACATTTCTCCACAAAGTTGCTGAGAAAGCCCACACTGTTACCCATGAAATCATTCTGAAGATGACATCACCTAACCCAGCCAAGAGACACCCCTGGCTAGCTATAACATGCAGGAGGGAACAGGAGCAGAGATATATGCATCTGGGACAGGTTCCTCAATTTTGGTTGAGCTGGTATCCCCACTTGATCCGGCCCATTCAATTTTTTTAAACTTCTCTGCTGCAAGAGACAGAATCTTATCCTTATATCATTGGCGGATTATCTTTGGGACGCTTGACCTCCTCCTCCCACCCCATCCCCTCCCTTAAATGAATGCAGGAGTCTTAGAAGGCTCTGAATCATCACTCTATAACCTAATAAAGGTTGCACTCTTCTGGTATCCTTGACCATCCAGTCCCATCTTCCTGCCACGGTGGCCTTCTGTGGTTATTAACAAGGGGAGTCTCAGAACGTGGGGGGAGGAGCCTGCTCCTGGGGCCCACCAGATCAGAGGGCCCAGCTGCCGGCATCTTTGGGCTCAAATACAAGAGTGATTCAACTGGGAACCCGCCTATATTAGAACCCTTGCCACTGGCACAAGAGATTGCAAGCAAGGGCCCAAGAAGCGGTATTGCAAGCTGCTCAGAAGCAGTGGCAGATCACACCAACAAACACCCTTAAAGTGTCTACTGATCTGGGAATACAAGCCCCAAACAGATCTTACAGGGGCCTGCAATTAGGGCATGGCTCAGATCCCCCACCCTCTCAACCAGGCTGGTGGGAAGACGGGTCTAGCTGCCTATCCCTAAACCTGACCAACAATGCATGCCCGGGTCTGATGCCACCTGGCCACCCCCATCCCCTGCCGCCCAAGTTTTTGGGATTTTTAGGGGACCAGCCCTGACCTGCCTTTTCTGGGTTTGGGCTGGCTGCCAGGCAAGCAGAGCCCACCATTGGATAAGTGCTACCTTAAAGAGGTACCACATAGATCTTACCACCCAAGACCACTGGCAGGAAGCAGGGATGATAGTGTCAATTGCCCCTGAAAGGGGAGTGTAAACTATCCTAAACAGATTATTGAAGTTATCTAGGGAGAGTTCAGAGGCAGACACAAGCATTGGTTTGGGGGTGAGAGGCAGCTCCATGTCCAGTTGGTAGGCAGGCAGGAGGTTGTATCTAGCTTTAAACTGCCAGGGTCCAGGGGTATACTGTGGGCCCCTTCTATTATATCTGGCCAGCTCTTTAGTGCTGACCAATGGATTGCTTTCTGGTTTGTTCTTGGAGGTGGATCCCTGGTACTTGGTTCCAAGGGGTACTCTGTGAAGTGGGCAGGGCCAAAGAGAATACCTGGAGGACAGAAACTTGCAGACCAGAAGAGTTGGAGTTGGAATGGAATATTACCAAGATAAAGTACAGCAATAATTGAGTAATGTCATGAATGACATTTCAATACTTGTATTAAAAACCTGGAAATTGAGACCTGGGTCTCAGGAAAAGCCTTATGTTGACCAGAGTGAACAGGAAAACGCCCAACTGCCAGTTGGGTCAAACCCTGGACTACCAGAGATAGATGAACCTAAACAGGGGGAACAAAAACCTGCCAACCTGCCAAGCGTCAATACTGGAGGCTTTAAATCAACATTTGAAACCCTGGAATCAAACCCCAACCCTCCAAAGACCACTCAAGTCACACAAAGTGGACAGGAACCCACCAACTCATTAAATTGCAAACCCAAGTTGACAAGTTACTCTGAGACCTGTCAGTTTCCCAAGGACAATTTCCCAAACAGTCACCAGATTGCTGCCAACCTTGCTCCACCAAAGATCTGGACCTATGCAGAGGTTGTAGTTTGCCTTGAGGAGGTTAAAACAAAACCTACTGCTAACTCTGTCAATCACTGCCAGTCTTCCATCCAGAATGGGTAGTACAATTGGACTACTCAGGTGACATGGTGAGCAGTAGCAGCAGAACAAAGCATTGCCACTTCTGTTCATAAGAGCAGGCACAACCTGGATCTGCTGCCCTCAAGACTCTAAGCCAAGATCCATGCCCCACCAGTGCCTTGTCTGCAAACCTGAACTCTGTGAAAATTGAAGAAGCAAAAACCCATGATGTAAAAGCCCCGGTGGTATGGTGATGACTGTTGTAAATTAGACAGCATGTGTATAATGGTCAAGGCTATCAGTGGAATTAATCCTGATAGTCAAGACTAAACTGGTTTGTACTCAAATCCATTGGATCTGAAAGATTCATATTCCATATTGTATCTTGGACGTTAAAATATGACAGCCAAACTGTTACATCCAGATTGGATTGGGTTTGGGAACTGAAAGCAGCTTCTGTAATGGGCAGCTGCAAGCTGCAGCCACTCTGGGGTAATGCACATCCACTCTTCTCTGTCAGATTGTCTGAATCATCTCAAGATGGAAATAACATGGATGCAAGAGCCTGGTAGACACCAGAAGATCCTGTAATGTTCCTGACAATGGTGCAGGTGTTAATAACACTCCTGCATCTATTGTGCAGCCAGTATAGTACATAAACTTCCCTTCTTTCTAAATAAAAGATATACTTTCACATATTAAATATTGCCTTTTTACTCAACTTAAATGTTACCTAGTATTAAAAGGTAAAGACTACAGAGTCATTAGACCTGTATTAATTAGTGTTTAGGCCTGCTACTGTACTCTACCTTAAGCAACACTACAGACGTTAAACCACAAGATGTCAACCAGGCCCAATTCACGGCATTAGTGCTCACTCCTAGAATGTATTCATCCAAACACACCAAACCTACAAGAAACCCCCGCTGTGGTCCTGTTTTAGCCCAGGGAGGGAATAATATACTCTCTGCTTCTGCTTTGGCATACCTGCAAAGCATACTCCAGCAGACACTGGAATTATCCTTCCTGGAGACCACCAACCAGGATGGTTCTCCTCAAAACCCCCAGGAACTGCCTGTACTGAGCCAGTTTATGGGAGATGTACAGAGACCTCCTACCATTTAATGCTACCAAACCTTGAATCTGAATGTGATAATCCCTAACCCTGTGAATGCCAATATAGTACCCTCCTCCCAAACTTTGGAATCTACTATCCAAGGAATGGATGTAGGAGCAGTACAAGATGGGGAAAACTTGGCTTGCCTGGAAATCTTGCCAGAGTATGGACCCTCCATCAGAGAGAGATTCCAAACATGGATTCATATTGCCCCCAAAAAGCTCAAGAAAGACAAGAAGACAATTGATCAGATGAAGGAGTACCTATATTATTTTTTACATCCTTCTATCTGTCATAATTGAGTCCATCTTGAATGTCAAGAGAATGTTCTCCTGCATCAAGGACAGTTGATTGCAGCCCAACAGAACTTCTTACAGACCCTGTACTCTAGTCTCAGTTCAAACTTTGGGTTGATTAACCAACAGATTGCTGAGCTAGTCAGAAATCATATGTTTTCAACCCAGTTCATGGAGACTATGGAGCAATCCTTCCTCATTTACATCCCCCAGGTGGTTCAACAAATCCTTAGCAATTATGGGTTGGATCCACATTAGATCTCTGTAGTAACTGAACATGTCAAAAGTTTCAGAGATCTCTTACAGGCCATTGTACAGGAACTGGAAAAGATAATCACTGGTACTACAACAGATGAGATCACTGGAAATGACAACAACATGCTTCATAAAGAGTTGATGTAACTCTTTGGTCACTTCTGCTCCTTGGAAAAGGACGTCCAGGAACTCCAACAGGACAATACCTTCTTTTATGGGGACCTACACACTTTCCAGGCTCAATTAGCTGAAGAGCTCAAAGATCTTAAAGCCATCTATGCTGGCCCCAAGCATGACCAACAGAGACAGGCCACCTTAGAACAGGTCAACTGGACCTTTGCTGAGACCACCCACCAGCAGATCCAAGGCTTAGAGGATAAAGTGGATGGACTGTTAAAAGAAAACCAGGTCATCAGATAGGAGCTCAAGGAAACCAGAGCCACTCTCTTCACTCCCCAAGATCAAATTGACCACCTTACTGCTTGTCTACCAGCCTCCCCTCCCAGAGGAAGGACAGTACACTTTGAGGAACCTAGGTCAATTAGTAGAATTTCCTTGGGTAGCCAGGCACACTCCTCTGACAATGAATCTTACCATAGCTATGATGAAGAAAATGCCGCCCAGTGAAATGTCCCTAGGAACATCATGATGACTGAAGCAGTAATGGAGAGAGTGAGAATCCCCTGGCTACTCCTGAGCAAACTAGATTGCAGGAACGTCAGGCTGCCTCAAAAGCTAGGTATCAGGCTTCCAGAAGCAACCATTCTCCCATCTGACAATTTTTTAACACAAGCAACATGATCCCTAACTTCAAACCTTTCAACTTGGCTAAATTTGATTGGAAGAGTAATGTTATCATGTTTTTGAGGTTGTTTGAGAACACAATTTATGAGGCTGATGAGGCAATGAAGAACTCTTCCATCTTTAACTGCCTAGATTCTGAGACCCAAACAATCATCATGCCTAGACTCCCAGAATGTGGATGGACCTTTATCAACGTCTACAAAGCGTTAATGAATGAGTTTAGCAGCAAAGAGGCCCTCAACAACCAGAGAATGGACTTTGTGGAGGGAGGCATCAGAAAAGGAGAAACCATGCAGGAGTTTGCTGATAGTGTCAAAAGTCTGGATGTACAAAAATTCTGGCTATTGCCATCACATCTAAAATCCAGTCATCACCCAATTTGGTGCCTTTCCAATATACCATTCAACATACTGGAAATGGCAACAAACCAATATCACATGACTTTCCAGGTATCCAGCAACTTGAACCCATCTAGCACATGACCAGCCCCTGGGTTTGATCCAACTAGAATCCCCGCCACAGCTAAAGCTATATAAGTCTAAAGTATTATCCAATAAAATATACTTCTTTTCTTCCTACTTTTATATTCAAAGCTTCCCCAAAAGGCACTCCTTATCACAGGGAACACCTGCTCTGGGATGCCTTGGTAGTGGGGATTGGATTCCCAGTCTAGATGGGCCTCAATTGTGCGCAGGCTTGGGAAAAGTATCCAAATTATCCTATCTTCTGTCTGTGGCACTTCAAGGAGAACTACACTGAGGAGTACATGTCGGCCTGTGTGGTCCTTCTCACAATGACTCATCATTTGAAAGCAGTGATTTCCAAACACTGCAAGTTCCAATAAAGCCTTTTTTTGTGTATTTGCCTTATTCCTTTCTTTCTGCAATGTGGACAACAACCCATGGAATTTTTTATTAGGCTTTTCTTTTTCTGGATAATTGTCCTAAAGGGGAATTACTCCTGATTGCTAGGAGCTATACACATGTATTGCACATGGACTCTAGTGACCAGTTGTCCAGTGGTAGGTTCCTTCAATGTATAACTGTCAGGGCTACTTTCTGGATGACCTTAACAGGTCCTTGCCATAGGGAGGCAAGTTTGCTTTCACGTCCATAGCCTATGTTGCTATAGAAGTAGACTAGGTCTCCAATATGATAACTGGGGAGGAAAGGACATTTAGCCTGGGCATGCTCCACATCCTTTTGCTTGGTGCTTTGATTGATAGTGTAGACTTCAGTCTGTATTCTGATCAAAGTATGAGCTAGCTTATGCAGTTAGGCTCCTGGAATGACAGCCAGATTAGGTTTTACCAAAGAGTACAGATGAGGAGGTAAACCAGGCTGACGTCCATACATGAGTTGGAAGGGGGTTTGCCTGTTGCTCTATGATAGCCAATGTTATAAGCAAAGTTGGCTGCAGGCAGGTAAGTGTTCCATTCTGACTCATGTTGGTGCGCTAGTTTCCTGAGCATCTGCACCAAACTTCCATTAGTCTGTTCAATCATTCCATTAGTTTGGGGATGATATGGGGTGGATAATGTGCCTCTGATACCCATCAGTTGATTTAGTCTTGGTATCATATAGCTAGTGTTGCAACATCTTTGATTACTCCCTCTTGGGGAATTAACGCTCCAAGTAAATCACTGAACAACTCACTGAATGGTTCACCGTCCAGCCAATAAACGGGTGGCACCATTATCAGTTAACCATCTATGACAGGGATCACTCAATCCAGGTCCTAAATAGAACACAACTTGATTAAGCCTCATGACTAAAGAGGAACATTACTCAGATAATCCCCATGACCCCCATGATGTACATAGACAGCCTGTGGCGTGTCATGATAATATATATTAGCCTATATTCATATTCAACAAAGTATCATTCTCTTCTTTAATCTTCCCCTTATTTTGTTTATTATACTTCCCAGAAGTATAAACTCAACACTAGTGAAGTTGGTTCCATTGTCAGTTAACAGCATCTGAGGATATCTGTGGCAGTAGAAGATGTGTTCCAAGATGAACATGGCTGTAGTGAGTGCAGACTGATTTGGGATAGCCTTGGCCTCAACTCATTTGATCAACTGGTCCACAGCCACTATAATATACTTGTTTTTCCCTTTTGAGACTGACAAGGGTCCCACCACATCAATGGCCACAGTATGGAAGGCAAATTATGGGCAGATCAGCTTGTGCTGGAATATTGCTATCTTTGGTCATTCAATATTGCAGTCATGGCAAGCAGCCAGAATCTCAGCAACATCAGAGGGCATTCCTTCCCAGTAGCAATGCTGCTGTAACTGAGCAAGGGTCTTTTGTATTCCTCCATGTCCTGTAGACTTGTTTGAGGCAACTACAGAGTATGTTCTGAGTGAGGGGTGTACATATGACAACCAGTTGTCTTTGTAAAGCTTAAAGAGTTGACCATCTTTAACCTTGGTGTCCACTGAAAGCTTCTTAAGAACATTTTGGATTTCAGTGGGCTCTTCCCCCCACAAAGATAGGTCAACCAGTAGTTTTTCATAAAGCTCGTCAGCAATAGAGGACACAAGGGCAATGGTAGGCAATCTTGAGAGGCAATCTGAATTCTGATGGGCTGCACCAGCATAGTGCACTATGTCATAATTAAAGGCTTGAAGTTTTATGGCCCAGCGGGCAAGTCTTCCTTCAGGGTCCTTCAATGTTTCCAGCCATTGGAGGAAGGCGTGATCAGTAACCACAGTAAAGTGTACACCATGTAAGTATACTCTAAACTGCTGGTAAGAGTAAATTACTGCCAGACATTCCCTTTCAGTCACTGTGTAGTTATGTTCATTACAGTTCAAGGTTCAAGAACAGTAGCTAACAGGGTGTTCTAATCCATTATCATCTAGTTGTGAAAGGACACCACCGATGGCAGTAAGACTAGCATCTATGTGCACCACAAAAGGTTTCTCAAAGTTAGGATAGGCCAGTACAGGGGCACACATCAAAGTCTGTTTCAGGGCGTCAAAGACCTTTTGACAGGCAGAGCTCCAAAAGAAGTCCACATCAGCACGTAGAAGGTTGAACAAGGAGTCCCCAAGTGTAGCAAAGTTTGAGATAAACTTGTGGTAGTAACCAATCATTCCCAGAAAGACTTGGATATCACGCTTGTTGGCTGGTACCTGCATCTTGGCAATTGCTTTCACTTTAGCAGGTACAGGGCGTAGGCCATCCTTGCTTATTATGAATCCTAGAAATTCCAAGTGCTCCTTGAAGAAACTACATTTCCGTAGCTTCATCTTCAGATTGGCTTTAAGTAACTATTTGAAGACCTCTTATAGGTGTTATAAATGCTCAGTAAAGGTTTTGGAAAAGACATTAATGTCATCCAAGTATACAAGCACCAATGTGAGCTTTAAGTCACCCATAAATGCATCCATAGCTCTCTGGAAAGTGGCAGGGACGTTTGTTAGTCCCTGGGGCATCTGTGTAGGCTGAAAAGTCCTTTCTCAGTAATGATGGCACATTTTTCCTGATCCTCAGGTGGAAGATTGATCTGCCAGTAACCACTGATTAGGTCCATGGCACTGAAGAGCTTAGCTTCTCCCAATTGGTCTAAAGTATCATCAATACGTGGAAGGGGGTAGGAGTACCTCTTAGTGATGAAGTTTAGTCTTCTATAGTCAATGACCACTCTATTAGAGCCATCCTTCTTTTTGACAATAATGAGGGGAGAAGACCAAGGGCTTTTGCCTGGTACCAACAACCCAGAGCTTAGTAACTTCTGAAGCTCCTTGTTAGCAATAGCTTGGTTTGCTTGGCTACGGCAAATATGACAATATCAGATTGGAGGTTGTCCTTGGGTGTCAATGGTATGCTTACTCTAATGGCTTTCCCAAGGTCCAAGTCATCTTTAGCAAAGACTTCATTGTACTTGTCAAAGAGAGCCAGAGTCTAGTCCTTTTCTGGTTCAGTGAGACCAACCAGAGAGTCACAAGGGATCAAGGGCAAGACCAAGGGCTGGTTTAAAGGAAGTCCCAGCTCATCAAGTCCAGCAAGGGGTGAAGCTTGGAGCAAGTTGGCATGTTTTTATAGTATGATGTATCCAAATAGCTGATTTTTCTGCACATTCAAGGGGACAGGACCAAGGTTGGCTAGAAGGACCTGGAGCTCTTCCGGTCCAGGAATGACTAGTCCAGGACAGATCCATGATTCCAGGCAAGAGGCACCATGATGACCAAAGACTTCACCATGTAAACCAGAAGGAATATCTAAGGACAGACCAGTATGGTGAATCACTTGAGACCCAGAAGGAATGGTGAACATGGAGGAAGCATACAAGGGGATTTATTTATATTCCTTGGTTGACAGGGGAAGCATCCTAAGCTTCCTTTGCCGTAAGTTATAGGCCACAGGAATATCACTGTCAGCATACTCCATGTTGATGAAGTGAAGCTTCTTATTGGGAAGGTCAACCACCTTAGCGCCATTGTAGTAAATGGGGATAGTCTGACCTAGGATTTTGAGGGTATTATCACCATGGTTGGCAATAGTACCATACTTTTTCATGAACCCTATGCCAATAAGGATATCATAACTGTGGTTGTCCAGAACTATAGCAGAGGCAGTTACAATCAACTTCCCAAACTGCATGGGCAATGACAAGTAAGTGCCCATGGCTTTAGTGGTAAGTGGGCCTGCCGTCCAAAATGCCTCTTGGTGGTTCAAGTCTGGGCCAACTTCAATTTTCAAGACTAGTCACAAGGAGATGATGTTTCCTGGTGCACCAGAGTCAATAATGGATTGGACCTTCACCTTGTGGACCATCATGTCAATGTAGGTGCAGTCCGTTCTATCAGTTCCATTGCTTAGAGATGTTACTTGATAGACATCCATATCCTTGTATTTACTAAGGAATTCCTCCAAAGCTGTACACAAGGTAGTGCTGAATCCCTTCAAGGCATTCAGAGAAGCATAGACATTAACAGACTTGAGGATTTGTGCCATTTTATTGGCACTATCACTCTCATGCGTGACTTCAGTAGTAGGGAGGATCAGCTGCTCAGCGTAAGGAAGTGCAACTGTTTCCCAGGCTTTGGGGGTGATCAAGGGTTCCTTCCTTATTCTCCTGCCTCTGGTGAGGGTGTTGATAGCAAGAATTCTATGCAGATGGTATTCTTCTATCTCCTGGGAGTCAGGATAGCAGAGCAAGGGGCTAGCATCAGGGTCAGTAGAGCCTAGGCTAGGGCTTGCTGGTGTAAGGACTTTGGGGTCTGCAGCTTCCAAAGTCAGAGCTGTGTTAGGTGGGGGGACACATCCAGGAGCACCTGGGTCTTCAGGTGGGAGGAGAGAGGGCAGAGAGAGGGGAGGTACATGTACATGGGCAACCAGAGATTTCTCCTCATCCTGGCTGCTTAACAGTTTTTTGGCTCCTTGTCTTTAGAGGTCTCCTCATCCTCTTGATCTCTTTATGAGTCTACTCCTCTGCTTCTATGTAGTGTACCTTGGGTGCTGGTTGCTTGCATTCTCTAGACATGTGTCCTAGCTTCCCACACTTATAGCAGGTGTGATTTCTATTGGTACCAGCTGTTCCTTGAGTGTTAGAGCTTTCACCAGTTTTAGGCTTGTCAGAGAAAGAAGGATTGTTTCTATTCTCCTGGAATTCTCTTGGTCCAGAGGGCATGGGCACTTCAAAGTCATCCTTGAATATGAGCAGGTGGAAAATCAGGTCAGAGAAATTGCGGGCTCCATAGATTCCAGACTTCAGAGCAAGAGAGAGGTTCTTGTTAGGTTGTACTGCATTAAGCAGAGCAGAATTGACATCAATGAAGGAAGCAGCCTTCAGGGAGATCAAAGTCTCAGCTTCTAGTGAAAAACTAATGATGAGGAGCGCCTTTTGAAGAAGCTTTGAATATAAAACTAGGAAGAAAAGAAGTATATTTTATTGGATAATACTTTAGACTTATATAGCTTTAGCTGTGGCAGGGATTCTAGTTGGATCAAACCCAGGGGCTGGTCATGTGCTGGATGGGTTCAAGTTGCTGGATACTTGGACAGTCATGTGATATTGATTTGTTGCTATTTATGGTATTTCAAATGGTATATTGGAAAGGCACCAAATTAGGCAATGACTGGATGTTAGGTGTGATGGTGATAGCTGGAATACTTGTACATCCAGACCCTTGACACACCCCTCCCTTAAGGGGTTACTTGGGTACATCAGGAGGGGGCTTTTTCTTGACGGCTGCTGCCTGATGTTCCTGGAGTTGTTTACTAGTGGGCACCAACTGGGTCGAGTGTTCTCCTTTGCTAGGGCAGAGGCTAGATCTGTGGTACTTTTTGGTGATGGGCTCTTTGGCACCCTGGAACTTAACCAGGTAGGTGTTCCTGTCTGGTCGGTATCTGATGATTCTTCCTGGTCCTCTGTGTACTGAGTCTAGCTTCTTTCTGCTCCCAGCTAGGACCCAGACGGGGGAGTTGATGGGGAGTGGGTCCTCTGTTGAGGTTACCTTTTGAGTTTTGAGTCTCTTTATTTCTACCAGTTTGGCTTTGAGGTGTATGTGTTGTAGAGCTGGTTTCTGTTCTACTGTGGGAGGTTTCCCCAGGGGATCTTCACATATGGTTGGTTATTGCAGGTGACTATTTCTGGCTTGACCTGTATGTTAGTTCAAACAGTGAGTAGCCTGTCCCTTGATTGGTACAAACCCAGGATACTAGTAATGCATGTTTCAGATAGAGTGGCCATGTGTCTTTGGCTTTGCCATCCATTATTTTCTCCAGGGTTCTGATAAAGCTGCCGTTCAGGCGTTCCACTCTGCCGTTGACCTGTGGCCTGTAGGGAAAGGTTGTGGAGTGTTTGATGTTCTTTGTTTTTAGATTATTGTTTACTATGTGGCTTGTTAGCTCTTTTTCTCCATCTGTTATGATGTATTCTGGAGTGCTGTAGTCCGCTATTATTGCTTTATTGATGAATCAATTAATTATTTCTGCCTTGTGATTTTCTGTTGCCCAGCAGATGGGCCAATGTGTGGCCAAGTCAATGGCTACAATTAGGAAACATTGATTTGTTTTGGTTTCTGGGAAGGGTCCCACTACGTCCATTCCCCAAACCTTAAATGGTTTGGGGTCAGGTACTGGGTTAACTGTTAGCTATGGCGCCTTAGTGCTGGCGTATTTTTCACATACTGTGCACTTTTTTAGAGCATTGATTATGTCTTGCTTCAGGTTGGGCCACCATACTATCTCTTTTAATGTGAGATATAGGTTGTTAGCCTTTGTGTGTCCTAGCAGACAATGGTGTCTTAGTATAGTGTCAACTCTTTGTGCAAGTGGGATGTATGGAATGTGTTTATCCTTGATGATTTGGTATACTGTGCCATTTGATATGTGAAAATGTTTTTCATTTCTTACTAGCATATCATGGGTTAGTTGATGTGTGGAGGGATCCTTTCCTTTTGTCTTGTACTCAGTGTTGTATAGGTTGGGCCAGTTAGGGTCCAGGTGGTAAGGGTGATCCTCTCTTGGCTGGCATAGCCTAGAGAGAGCATTGGCTGTGACCAGCTCTGCCCCCTTTTTGTATTGGATGTCCAGGTTAAGCTGTTCCAGCAAGGACATTTGTTTGTCTTGACGCCGTGTAAGTGCGTTCTGAGTTTTTTATATATTAAGGATTTATGGTCAGTTAGCACTCAGACATTTAAGTGTCCTTTGAGATAACATCTCCATTTCTTGTATGTGTGATATATTGCTAGCAGTTCTTTATTGTGTATTGGGTATCTCTGATCAGTGTTTGTTAGTTTTTTGCTTTTGTAACATGCTGGCAGATGCGTAGGACTGCGCCAATGGAGGTGTTGCTAGTGTCTGACTCAAGCTTGTAGCACCCGTTGTTATTAGGGTATTGCAAGATTGGTGCTTCAATCAAAGCTTGCTTTAATAGTTGGAAATTATTGTCACATTCTGGAGTCCAGATGAATTTCTTTTTGGCATTACCTTTGGTTAGGTCATTGATTGGTGTGGTGAGCTTTCCGCAGTCTTTGATGTATTTCCTTAGGTAAGCTAGCATACCACAAAAGCATCTAACTTGTTTAACAGAGGTGGAAGTTGCATGTTGTTTTTGGCTTTTATTTTATTTTGATCTTCTTTGATGCCACTGTCAGAGACAATGTGGCCATGGAAAAGGGTTCATTTTCCATAAATTGGCACTTACTAGGCTTAGTGTATAGTTTGTGCTTTGCAAGTTGATTGAGTGTCTTGCGGACATGCGTGAGGTGTTCCTCTTTTGTTTTTGAAAATATAATGTTGTTGTTGAGGTAGCATAATGTATTTAAGAGACCGTTTAGTGCTTGGTTCATCATGGTGACAAACGTCACGGGAGTGTTGGTCATCCAAAAGATCATTACTTTACATTCAAACAACCCAAATTGTGTGCAGAACACAGACTTTGGTATGTCTTTCTCTTTGACTTCAACTTGGTTATAATCAGATGTGAGGTCAATTTTGGAGAATTTTTTTGCTCCGGAGAGCCTTGCAAATAGGTCTTCTATGAGGGGAAGTGGGTAATTATTCTTTACTGTACTTGCGTTTAGTGCTCTTTAGTCAGTAACTAAGCAAATGGATCCTTCTTTCTTCTTTACAAAGAACACCGCTGCCCCCCACGGGGATTCAGATGGACTTTTGAGTCCTTTGGCCATATTGTCCTTGATGCGGGTTTTAAGTGTTTGGGTCTCCATGGGAGAGAGTCTGTAGAGGGGTGCAGGTTTGGGCATGGCTTTGCATAAGTCAATGTCATGTTTGACCTCTTGTTTGGGGGGTAACTCTTTGAGCTCTTCCTTGAATAAATGAGCGTATTCATTTAGGAGTGCTGCGAGTTCTGGGCATTGGATCTTTTGTGTTTGTATATTATTGAATTCAGAGTACCTCATTATGTGGAGGATACCGTCTTTGATTAGATGTTCAGAGTTATCTTGATTTATGACTTGGAAAAATACTGTGTCTCTTAGGATGAGGTTGTTGGGCTCTATGAGAATGTTGAAATTGACTCCATTGTGTTTTATTGTCATGGTTTTTGTTTTCCAACATACTCTGGGATTCACTTGGGTGAACCGGTCCATGCCTGCTACAATGTTGTAGTTTATGTTGTTCACAACAAGTCCTTTGATAGACGTTTGTATGCCTTGGAGGTCAATTCTGAAGGGAGTTGTTTTGCCTTTGAGTAGAACTTTTGATTTGTCTGCCATTCTAGCATATTTGAAGTTGGATTTGACAACTGGTATTTTGTTTTTGGTTACAAAAGGTTTTCTAACCATAGTGTGTTGTGCACCAGAGTCAAATAGAATTTCATTTGTATGGGATTTGTAAGTGCATGGATAGACAAGAAGTTGTGAGTGATCTTTAATTTTTATGTTCATAAAATTTGGGGGATTGCGGGACACGTGGGATGCAAGCAGCAAAGTTTGTGTCTTGGTACAGGCTCTTGTCAAGCTGGGAGGAGACAGGGGCACTTAAGCCTGTTCCACCTCCTCTTTTCCCTGTTCCTCTGTTTTGAGACCTTTGAGGTCATTTAATGTGGGGTCAAATTCATAGCAGGTTGCTACTTTGGTGTTTTTAACTTTGGCGGTGTCCTCTTTCTTGGGACGGGAGCAGTTTGCGCTTTGGCTATGATTGCCATTGTTACAATTGGAGTTGCCGTTGTTATGGTTGGTATTTCGGCGTTTATTGCCATTGGCGTTTTCTCTGCCATTGTTGTTTGAGGAGCAGTTGCCGTTGCATGCAGCGTATTTCATGTTGGCGCGTTTTTCAGTGTGCTTGGCTTCAGCAATGAGTGTAGGCATGGAGGTATTTGCTTCTGGGTGGATGAGGGCAGCAACAGAGGGTTTCATTCTGTTGAAAAATGATGCTCTGGTGTGTACATTGTCAGCTTGAGCTGGGGTTTGAATTTTGCAATGTATTTCCTCAAATTCATTGGTGTAAGCTGCAATAGTGGTCTTCTGAGGAAGATCACTGAGCTGTATTGCAATGTCTTGGAGGGATTTGGTGATACGGAAATTGTGTGTGATGTCTGCTTTGAACTCTTCCCAGTTGTCAAGCTGGTTGTCAGTTTGTGAGCCAACCCAGGTGGCAAACCAGTTAGCTGCAGCCTTGTACAGGCGCTTGCTGGCTTCCTGGACCTATTTCTTGTGGGGGATGCAGCTGGCGCAGAGTTTGGCAGCTGTGTGGTCTAGCCAGTTGATGACGTTTATTTTTTTTACCAAAGAACTTGTCAATACCAATGTATTTTGTGTTGGTAACTTCATCTGTGGTAGGTGGTTGTGTGTGTTTTTTGTGGATGAAGATAGCAACTGGATTAAATTATCTTGGTGCATGCTTTGGGCATGACCAGACCTTCAAATACAGTGCATCTAATAGGAATATCTTCATTGATGTTGTGGGCGCGGAAGTACGTTTTCCAGGTCTCCTGGGATGTGGCCTGGTTGAGTACATGAGCGAAGGTGGGCAGTTTTTGGTCAGTCATTTTCTCTTTCATTGGTGTGGTCAAAAACCGTAGTGCTACCAGTGATAATGAGCGCCTTTTGGGGAAGCTTTGAATATAAAAATAGGAAGAGAAGAAGTATATTTTATTAGGTAATACTTTAGACTTATGTAGCTTTAGCTTTGGCAGGGATTTTAGTTGGATCAAACCCAGTGGCTAGTCATGTGCTGGATGGGTTTGAGTTGCTGGATACCTGGACAGTCATGTGATATTGGTTTGTTGCCATTTCTGGTATGTTGAATGGTATATTGGAAAGGCATCAAATTGGGCAATTTCTGGATGTTAGGTGTGATGGCAATAGCCAGAATACTTGTACATCCAGACCCTTGACACCTGCTCTAATATTTCCAAATTAAGGCAATATCAGGCTTATATACCTCTCTCATAAGCCCCTCAAAAAGTAAGGGAACATCCCCCACCTCAGCCACTGCTGGCTTATCTGAAGGTACTGTGAAGAGATGCCCCAGCAAGGCCAACCTAGTGTACATGTCCTTGCTCTTAAGATTCAATGCTGTAAGAAGACCAGCTGTCACTTGTTGAATACAGAAGTTCTTACAATCTTTATCAACCCAACTGGCTACCTCCAGGTCTACTTTCTCTTTGTGGCACCAAGTTCTGATTATCCCCCAGACTACTGCCAGAACCAGGTCAATCTGTTATTGATCAAACTTCTTCCCCTGCCACTCAAAGTTTTGGAGTTGACCCTCAGCAAACTTTGGTGCCGCTTCTTGGTCAAAACAGAAAAGTACAAATTCCACTCCTTGACCTTGGCCTGAATTAATACAGATGAATCCTTCAACGCCTCTTGAAATAATGCATGGAGATGAGGCCCTTCCCCAAGTTTGGCTTCCTTCCAGTCTAGAACACTAGAAAAATCAAACCAGGTGACTGCTTCTTCCTGCTGAGCTTCTAGTTGAACTACTGGCTCCTGTGCCTGGGAAGTTTGAGCTTGCTTGACCAACCGTTCAGCTCTCTTCTGGATCTTATTCTGAGGGCTCTTTTCCTTGGCCAATCTGGCAGCCTTTCTGGCTGCTGCTCTGGCTCTGACTGTGGAAGCTCTGGAAGCTCTTGGTGATTTACTTTGGTTATCTGACATGTGCAACCCTTGAGTACTGTGCCCTCTATTTATACCCTTGCCCATTATAGTGGTGGGAAATGTTGTAAATTAGATGGCATGTGTATTATGGTCAAGGCTATCAGTGGAATTAATCCTGATAGTCAAGACTAAACTGGTTTGCACTCAAATCCTTCAGATCTGACGGATTCATATTCCTAATTGTATCTCAGACGTTACAATATGACAGCTGAATTCTTAAATCTATATTGGATTGGGTTTGGGAACTACAAGTAGCTTCCTTAATGGGCAGCTGCAAGCTGCGGCCACTCCAGGGTAATGCACATCCATTCTTCCTTGCCAGATTGTCTGAATCATCCCAAGACGGAAAGAACATGGATGCAAGAGCCTGGTGGACACCAGAAGATCCTGTAATGTTCCTGAAAATGGTGCAGGTGTTAATAACGCTCCTACATCCATCATGCAGCCAGTATAGTATATAAACTTTCCTTCTTTCTAAATAAAAGATATACTTTCACATATTAAATCTTGCCTTTTTACTCAACTTAGTTGTTACCTAGTATTAAAAGGTAAAGACTACAGAGTCATTAGATCTGTATTAATTTGTGTTTAGGCCTTCTACTGTACTCTACCACAAGCAACACTACAGACGTTAAACCACAAGACGTCAACCAGGCCCAATTCACAACAATGGCTGTATTGTCATTTTTGATAATAAAGTTTTATGAACCTTTGATTTGAACAAATCTTACCTTATCTAGTCTTAGTGATCTTCCATCTTAACTCCAGCAAGTAGACCATCAGGCAACCACCCCCTCTGGAGACCAACCTGCCAACCCTCCCCAGGCACTATACTGTCCCCCAGGAGCCCCCTTTGGACCTATGCATTTTACTAAATACCCACCCAACCCTGCCTGCGTGGAGTACAACTTGGAGACCATCCTCATTGCTGATCCCTTGGCCAGGACTAGAGAAACTGAATACATAGGACAGGAAGGAAAGAGGATCAAGGTGCCGCCCTTATTGTTCAAAGACAAGTACAATTATCTGCCTGCCTACTTTGTTCCCATGACTCTGCCCTTAACCCTTCAACCCGACTGCCTAATGGAGACCCCCACCGCAGCCAAGACTACGTCCACCCAGCTGTTTGGCGCACTCTACATTACTTTGACGGGAATGGTAGACACTATGGTGCCCAATCCAGGGCCCTGGTCTTTGCTTGGGAAATCTTTATCCTATATTATCAAGTTAGCACCCATCCTATGGTGGGCATTACCCTCTGGCCTGGCTGTATTCCGTCCTGAGCCAATCAATGCATCTCCCTATGCCTGGCTTCCTGACAGGTAAACTGATATCTCAAAATCTTTATTCAAAAACAGTGGTGCAGTCTGGTGCAGGGTCTAATGGCCCATACAGTGCCCCACTACCAGACCTTAACTCTACTGATTAGGAATCATCCTAAAATTGGGGAATGTGGATTTAGGTGGGCGGGTTGCCCAACTTGGGGGGGGGGCAAAAGGGCACATGGCAGGCAGTATTGGTAGGATCTTCCAGAAGGATAGCACACTCCTTCTGTTCCAGAGAATATTCTTATGGGCGGCATGCTAGCCAGCGCTTCCTTTAGGGGTGGAAATATGATTGGACACCAGGGAAGACATCTGGCCCATTAGACCAATGGTGCGGCTTCTTTGCCTCCATTAGGCAATTGGTTGTGTCCTTCACTGGGCACCACCATGGGTAGGTTACCACTGAGCCCTCCACCCAAAATAGTATCTGAGTTTGAATCAGAGGTGATTCAATCCAAAAATATACAGGCGGATAGTCTTGACCAGGGCTTGAATCCTGTCCTAAACCTTGGGTTTCAAGAGGAGTTGACATTCCTGACAAAAGCAGCATCTGTGGTATGCAGATATTATAGTTGCATAGATACAGATGTATTGATGTCACTATACCTTATAATGGTTGGTGATATCTTATACACAATAAAGAGCTTTACTGTGTAACAGTCGTTGAAGCTGATATAAGCATAGGGCCATGCTGGATCTGAACCATTGGCCGTTTTGTAAAGAAGCAGCCATTTATCTCGGATCTGGGATCGTATCTGGAGAATTGTACTGGCCACAATTTTTTTGGAAGCGTAGCCGTACACATCCACGGAAGGATATTTTCAGGTTTTTTGAAATGAAACTATACTTTATCTTTAGAAATTATAAAGTATAGGGATTCAAATACGAGTCGAACTAGAAACTTTATCAAAAACATATATGGAACCTGGCTCTTCCAGAAGAAAGCCATCTTGGACCCGTTTTTAAAAATGGATTGCCCTAAGATAGGGGATCTGAAAAACAGAAAATGGTGGTTGCGCTTTTCTTCCACTGCAGCCCTATACAAGCACTTATCATCCCCATTTGGAGATGACATAGCACATGCTAGTTTTCTTTAACCAGATCCGATTCCTTTTTTGTAAGGATATAAGATGTTGGGATTGCATGATGCAAAAGGGGCAGGTACAGTAGGGTTTTAACCTGGAGATAAACAATTCAACTCGGTCTAAAAATGAAATTGAAAATCAAGGAATTTATAATAAATTACAATAGATTTGGATCTACTTTTACTTTGTTTTTAGGGTGAGTTGATTTCGTTTATCTCAGAGGTTATAAAACTACTGTATATGCCTTGAAGATACCATAGTTTGGTATTTTTAAGCCCAACATCTATTGGAAAATAGCTGCAATATAATGCTATTATGAAACTTATA
Source organism: Entomophthora muscae (assembly GCA_014839935.2). Taxonomy (NCBI): domain Eukaryota; kingdom Fungi; phylum Entomophthoromycota; class Entomophthoromycetes; order Entomophthorales; family Entomophthoraceae; genus Entomophthora; species Entomophthora muscae. Next base: position 282,138 of record QTSX02006421.1, read on the forward strand.
TCAAAGGAATGACAAGCATTCCAAGGTGCTCAATAGTTTGGGAGAGAGATAAAATAAAAGCCTATTAGAACTAGAAAATTACAATTAGCTTCATTCTAGATGATTGAGGGGTAAACTTGCTTTATTAATCTAAACTTACGTGGGCGGATCCAAAAGCAAAGAGAGAAATAAACAGACTGCTGAATTTTAGAGATCGTAGCTTCAATCAAGCAATTGCCTTATCATTACAAACCATGCGAAGACGACTTTTCTTGATTTGAAACCACTCCTACACAAGATAGCTGAATTCATAAGCTTATATCGTTTAGATGAAGTAGCCAAGTGATAATCTATAAAGTTATTGAAGTGCTTTGACAGTCTCACCTGTCAAACCCCATATAATAATCCTTAGGAGAAGCAACACGGTGGTAGCAGGCTTTAGCCTTAGCAGGGTAAGCATTCTTGAAGGCATTCCCAATATTAACCATAATACATCCAGGCTTGATGCATGCATCTTTCCAAGACCCATACGTTGTACTTGTATCTACCTGAAGGCCTGAGAAGTCACCTGACATGTTGTAGACTGGTGACTCGTGCATGAGAAGGGTTATGACGCTCTCGTCGAAATGACTATTTGTTAGTTTGTGCAGTGAACTTTACCCCCCCATCCTAGCGCTTTCGCTCTTTTTGGGCCCACATTTTATGAGCTCGAGATGTGAGCTATACAACTTGGTGATGAGTGCAGTATAAGACGAGTTAATCCCCAGAGCAGCCACAAGTCCATCCAAAACAAGTCTCCCTGCTTTGGCACATTTCTTCTCAAATGACTCGAGGACTTCCTGCTTCTTCTTTAAAAAACTAGGCAATAAGCGCGCTTGGCCTCTACGTGGATCGAAAACCACCATAAAGAACTCCAAGCTTGGCGAGCTCCCATAAGTGAGGACCCCAGGTATCCCGTTGCGCTTGTCCATGTACACAAACTCCCGCATCTACAGTTAAAATTATAACCCATGGAATTACCAACTTGAACATGTCATCAATCTCCTTTTGGCTAATACCATGATTCTTGATATAAAAGAAACCTTGGATTTAGTTGTTGTCTATAAACCTTACCCGTCTTTGCCACTGCCTCGCAAAGATCCCTCTTTAAACCAGCATCAGCTTGGGCTAGCTGCTGAACATCGAACACATGGAATTCACTCATGACATTTACACCTTCCACTCAGGATCGTATATACCTTCGCCATCACACAAGCTCATATCAAGCCTATCTGATTGGCGATTAAAATTTACTTCAACTGCAAAGAGAAGATCAACGCTTGACAAATCAATTTAATATCGCAGCTCTGATCCGCAGCCCTCGATATCCAATCAAGTAAGCTTAAATATTGACAATTAAGGAAGCTCGAGTTTATACTGTCCGGTTTGGTGGGATGCTTCCTCTCAACATATCAAAAGATGCCATCTCCTGTTTAAAACAACAGTTTGAAATTAAAGGGCTTAAATAGCCTTATGAATAGGAGTTCTTATGATCGCTATCAAGATTTATCAATACTATGTCATATCTTCTTAGTCATGTTGATCTGGAGGAGTGCCAAAGATGAACCAAAGTATAATAAAATTGAAGCAAGCCTTAATTTAACAGCAACAAGGGTGGCAACTAGAGGAGGAAGGAAACCAAATAGCTCTGCTCTATATGGGTGGACAAAAAAGGTCTGGCTCCAGATCTGGGTTACTGTAAACATTTATGCAGTTAATTATCCAGCAAAAGCGCCAATATATATAACCAGAATATTTTCAACTATAAAATAGTAGTGCATCAAAGTAAATAATATCTGGGCAAGCTTAACTCACATTTACTTTGATTTTAAACGTTGAATCTAGAATGTTAGACATATAAATCCATATGTCAATATTATTTAGTTTTTACCAAAAACATAATGAATTTATCAATTTAATACTAAAGATAGTGTTAAAATAGATTGAATTTTATTTTTTAAGTCGAAACCTTGATGGAAAAGCGCGCTTTACAAAATAGGCAGGCATTCGCCAAATTTACTAAGAAATTCGATGCCTTTTTAGTACAACTTTTAAGAACACTTTTAAAAATATTCTATCAAATCCTCATCCCTAGTTAAAATAAAATTACCACCTGCTTATTTAAACAACCGGGCTTCAAAGTTACCTGAGCCACTTATTTTCGCTCACGATCTACCCATTCTGAAATGAATCAATCCAGTCCAAGCTGTACACCAAAAAATAAACATCTATCGCGCAATTATTCCATCAATCCCCATATTAGTTTCTATCTACCCCACGCCATGTATACCATCATCCAACACGAAGCCACAGCAAGATCAGGATCCAAGCAGATCAACAAGATTTCGAATCTTGTTAGATAATTATTTATTTTTAACTTTTCAATAATAGATATACCTGTATGGCAACAGATCTTGCTACCGACCAGGTGTTCAACACAGCAAGCTGAAGGCAAGGCAAGCAGCTCAGGGGAGATCAACATAAAGGGATGCTTCAATCCAATGGACACAGTACCAGCAGTTGGCAGCCATCAAGAGGTTCCCACAACCACTTACAGGAGAAGTTTAGCACATGGAAAGAGTAGCCATGTGATGAAGTCTCTGCAGAGTCAAAAGATGGAAATAAAAAAGTCTAAATCCTAATAAAAAGGTGTAGGCTAATATGGCTTCCTTTCAAAACATGTAAGCCCTTTATATACATCAGGGATCCACTCATGAGAAGAGCATTATCAGATGGCTCTTAAAATATCATAGGGCTGGAAGATGATAACAATGAACTAGCAGGTAATCCTAACATCACCAAGTTTACCATCATTCCCCCTATTATTTACTGTATTCTAAAATGGATAAACTTGTGTAGTACATAGTATAATCTAGAGTTATCCAGTAAGTAACTAGTTGTGAAAGTGATATATTTGATCTGACCATCTGAATAACAGGATTATTCAGGGAGAGTTGCTGCACAGCATGCAACAATATGAAGCTGGCAGAAACTGAAATGTGCAGGGTTTATAAATAGGATCAGGATTTAGCTGCAGCATGATTTTTTTAATCTTATTGATGACAATGACTATCTGAATTCCTCTTAATTACCCTTCATTCAGGGTAAGTATCAAATTTGGGTGCTTTTGTCCTTCTCCCTGCCAGCAGTCAAGCTTATTGCCTTTGGATCAGATCTCATAATCTCTAGCCTCAAACAACTGTATTTATAGGATCCAGCTCTCTTTGCTGTTCATTGCCCACCCTTGCTGCCCCCAATTGTTGGCAGATTTGAAAACCTGCTGGCAGTAAGTTGGCATGCTCTTGCGCTTCCTAGGTAAGTTCCAGGCTCAAGTTTGAAATCCATCAGCTTGTTTATCTTAATAGCTAATATTGCAGATAACTAAATAACCTCATACATGGGGGCATCAAATCTGAGGCCTTTGTCTTAACATTATCAGGTAATTTCCAATCCAGATGTTGAAAGCTGCATAAGCAATTGGGTAAAGACCCAGGGAAAATATAAGGCATCAACATTTGCCAGAAGATGGTAACAAACTGGGTTAAAAATCCCCTTCACATTCTGAATCACATGCTACAGTATCTGATAACCTCATTGATGCCACTTTCTGCTGATGAGTAAGCGGTTTGAATATCATACTGTTGTTGGGAGAGGGATCTTTCCTTAAAATATAGAGCATCTGAACCCTTTTCCCAGGATAGCAACTTACCCCTCTACCTATTACTTGGCCAGCCAGTCTGTTCCCCAGAATGCCAGCTTTAACCCCCAGAGCTAGTGTCAAGAATGACATTTCAATACCTGGATTGAAAACCCTGTAATCAAATCCTGGCCCTCTGGAGATGACTTGCACCAACCAGGATGAGTAGGGGCCCGTCAGCCCTCTGGTTATCAAGACTGAAATTTCAATACTTGTATTGAAAACCCCAGGATCAAACCCTGCCCCCCTGAAGATGACTTGTGTCAACCAGGATTGACAGGGACCTGCCAACCTGTTGAGTCACAGACTTGAGCGGTTGAATTGCTCTGCAACCTACCAGCTTGGCAAAGGAGATTCCCCAATGGTCACCAGATTGCCACCAGCCTTGATCTACCAAAGATCTGGACCTATGCAGAGGTTGTAGCTTGCCTTAAGGAGGTTAAGACAGAGCCTTACAATGGCACCACCAATTAGCACCAGCTGCTGCCAGTCTCCAGTCCAGAATGGGGAATACAATTGGCCTGCTCAGGTGACATAGTTAACAGCAGCGGCAGAACAAAGCATTCCACTTCTGTTCACCAGAGCAAGCACAACCAGGATCTGAAGCTCTTGAAACCCTTCCTCAAGGTTCACAACCCGCAGGCAAAATGCCCACAGACCTGAAGTCTGCAAAAATTGAAGAAGCAAATCATATGCCATAAAAACCCAGCAGTATGGGGATGACCATATTGTCATTTTTGATAACCAATATTTATGAACCTTTGGTTCCAGAAAGCTCTACCCTATTTGGCTTTAGTAATCTTCCACCTAAACTTTGGTCAAGTAGACAACAAGGTGTCCACCCGCTCTAGTGACCAGCCTGCAACCTACTACTGGCGCTATACTGCCCCCTGGAGTACCCTTTAGACCAGTGCATTTTGCTGAATATCCCCCAACCCCAGCCACTCCAAGTTCAACTTGGAGAACATACTAATTGCCAACCCCTTGGAAAGGACTAGAGAGATCAAACTATAGGCTGGGAAGGAAAGTGGTGCATGAGTCTTCCAAGATTGTTCAAGGGCAAGTACAATTATCTGCCCCCTACCTAGTTCCTACAACCTGCCTCTGACCCCACAACCCAACCTCTCAGTGGAACCTGCTGCTGCCGCCAAGACCACCCAGCTGTTTGGAGTACTCTACATTACTTTGACGGGAATAGTAGACACTATGGTGCCCAACTCAGGGCTCTGGTCCTTTCTTGGGCAATCTGTATCCTATAATATCATGTTAGCACCCATCCTATGGTGGGGATTACCCACTAGCCTGGCAGTACCACGTCCCAAGTCACCCAATGCCTCTACCTAAGCCGGGCTTCCTTGCAGCTAGTCATATATGGCACAGAAGCTTTCATAATGCCAGCTATTATCCTCTTAACTGGAAAGCTAAGGAATCTGGGAAAAAGTTAACCAAGCTGGCCAAGTTGAAAGATTTAAATGAAACTGTTGCTCAAAAATGGCTTACTGTTGCTCTGGTTTGTCAGAAAAATAAAGCTGGCCAAGGAATATTGACATGGGTAAATTGACGTGATCTAAGGGTCACCGGATGCAGCCTTGTTTATTGGAATGTGCATCCTGAATCAGTCACACAAGGGGGTTCTGCGTGCTGGGCAGGGTATTCTTGGCATGAGCCAGAATAGGAGCCATGGATCCAGGGGTATTGCTGGGTCAATTGTTTTGGTACATATCAAAATTTTTCAGGTTGACTCTCAAGGGTCGGGTCCTCCCTAAAGAACTATGCTCAATAAACTTCAAACTATCTCCTGGCTAACTATTATTTAAAAATGCATCCTGTAGTGGGCCTGCACTACTAGTTTCCTTATAACCTGATGTTGAATCAGAATGTAATTGGAAGATGGGGTCCTGCTTTGGGTTCTTTGTCATTGGCGCTGCCTAAAATTACCCAAATGTCTGCCAATCTTGGAGTCTTTACTACAGAATCCAAAAACGTGACTGTGGTTACCTCTCAATGTCCAGAGTTTTATTCCAAGGACTCTCTGATATTGTCACAGGCTATTTATCTGGGACCTCTATGGTTAAGTTTGATCATTTTGCAAAACACCAACTATCTTTTGGAAATTTGACTAAACAATATTTGAAGCTTTGGGGGTGGTTAATTATCAACTCCTCATGGATTTGGGTTGTTATTCTGCACCACTTGGAGACCTCTTCATATTACCCAGCAGCTTCTGTTACAGCCTTTGTGGGTGGTCTCTCCAACAATCTTTGAAATGGATATCTTTGCTACGCTCTCTAGCATGGACCAGGAATTAAATTTTGGATAACAAGGAATCCATATTTATGTTCCTATTTTAATCACTCTGGTATATATGTTTTCTGGCTCTGATTTAGGGCTCCCAGCCAGATCCTAGCCCCAAAGAACCTTTTTGTGAACCACCTGGGTGAAGAATTTATCAACAGATTCCCTCCCCATAAGTTTAATTAGGAATAATAATGCCATTATACATCCCTATACCCTTGGTACCTGTTAGGGTATACTGCTCTACAATATCCTCTTCAGTAGTCCACCTACTCTACTGGTAGGTTATGGGTGGTGGGTCATTTTCTCAACATTCTTATGGTGGGGTACCAGTAGGTTCTTCCCTGATTGACTTTTGATCTATGGTGATCTTCAAGTATATCAGTGAATAAACCTTTAGAATGGATCCCTGATAGATGCCACTGCAGTAATATAGAGCTACCCTAAGGTGACCTACCATCAAATATTTTTATTGGCTGTTGATAGTTGGTACCTGATAAGGTCACAACTAATTTTTTTGATTAGCCATCTGGTTCAGTAAACAATCTTCATTGTTGCTATACTTTGATATCTAGATGGGCTACATTTGGATTAGGTTTGATGCAGTTACACCCATTCTGAGAAGGGTAGTGAAAGGGATTTGGTTCTAATCAAATCTAAGCTATCAGTTCACCTGATTAGGATATGGAAAATCAAAAGGAAAACATATTTAAAAGGCATGGAAATGGGAAAAAGTGTCAGTTAAGGCAATCCCTGGAATTCTTTTTAAAAGGACGTTCTATTATTGTGATAATAGGGTATTTATAAAGGAGAGATAAGAAGAAATGAGAGTAGCCTTTTAAAAAAGATTTTGATTTCAATCTAAAGATATTGTGACTTGATTATGCCAATATTAAAGCATCAAGTAAAAGTGGGGATGCTGATGCAACTGATATTTTATATCACTGAATATCATCAAAAGAAAGGATGGTTAGAATGGGAGGTTCAAATCTTCTCCCTTAGCAATTGATTTAAAAATCAAAAAAGGAAGTTGGGTTGCATTGGATTATAGGATAGAGTGAGTAATACCCTTGCTAAGTATAAAAGCATGGCGTTCAAAGAGTTGAGCCTATGGGCTATAGATCATTTAGTGGAAGGCCTCTGATAAAGCGGCTGATTAGGGATAGCATGTTCAGGGGCTTGTCAATGTGAGGCTATAATATTAAATTTGGTTATTTGCGGAGTTACATGATGCGAGGCGTTGTCAATCAGCACAAGGGTGGTATTTGTATAGTTGTAGATGGTGCCAATGGGTTCTAAGGTGAGAAGGTCAAGCCAAGTAGTCCGGATAGCTCTGGGAGCAATGGACTGGGATATGGTTTGGAGATCATCAGGATGGATGATACTGTCATTCTTTCCAGAATAAATTAGCAGAGGGATGGTTTCTTTGATGGATTTCAAGTCACTAACAGTTGAATGGTTGCTAAAGGTTAGTATATTAATTATTCTTACATGGCCCATAACTCAGCCAGATCATAGAGGGCATTTGGATTGAAGGCATTGAAAACTTGGCAGGAGGGGCAGATGATACTTTTGTCTAGAATTAACTTGGGCTCCTCAGAGACAAAGTCACTAAGACAGATTATCTTTTGTTGCTGGCATTCATATCCAGCAGCACAAGTGAGCATTGCCAAAGAGCACAGGTTGTTAGTTCGGAACTGGAAAGAAGGGAAAATGAGTGGACTTCCAAGACCCAACGAGGCAAGGTTGATGAAATTCTTGGGAGAGGCGTTGTTGCGATCTAAAATTGATTTAACAGCAGAAGGGATCCAGCTTCCTCCAAAAGATTCACCAAATATATGAACTTTGTTTTCTCTAAGGTGTGACATTGTAATGTAGAAGTGGTCAAGAAAGAAAGGCAAGTCTTCTTCAAAGCTCCTCTTTTTGCGAGTTGTTGTTCCAGAGAAACCTACATTGGGTTGCTTTATATAAGACACTCCTGTTTAATTTACCAAATCCACCACAAGAAGGTGGGCGTTATCATTCCAGGAGTATGAATTCTCAATCCAAGTGTTTATTGAGCATGGCAGCAGTGGAGTGCTTGTTCCAAACAAGGCCGATACTCCAGGCCCACCACCAAGCCAAACAAGCAGGGGATCTTTCTCCACGCCACGGCGTGATTCAAAGTACCAAAAGGCAATGCGCCTCTTTCTAACCATAATGAACCCAGAAACCTTTCGTTTAAGAACATTAGTAAATAATTACCTGCTCAGATTTCCCACACAGCCTATGTTGGTAGCATTGAACCTTCTTTCCTAAAGACCCTAGCTGCACACCAAAGCAGCAGAGAAGTAAAAGAGTAAAAATCTTCATGTTTATCCTCATCCCCACCCAATGTTTTTAAACACATTTCTCCACTTTGGTGCCTCTAAAAAGATCCCATGACAGAGAAAATATTCTTGCATTGAAAACACTTTGCTTCACTATACAAGTATTTCATAAATACATCATCAAATCATGGATTATGACCCAATAATTCATTTCTAAAATCAAGCTATTCAAAAGCCACAATTCATATTCTCCAGCATGGCTCTATTGAAGTGCATCGCGAATCAAGGCAAATGAAACGCCAATCCAAATTATTTGTCGATCCTCACAAACCATTCCCACCCAATTTTAGGTTCCAGTGGTGGCTGCAAGACAATCCGAAACCAACTCATCTAACTAGGCCTTTTGCTTGCAATATGTCCTAAATAGGCAACTATCTCATTTACCGCCCATTTTGCACAATCCCAAATAATTTAACTTTAAAACCAGTACCAGCCCTCAAAGGGAAAATCGACATAATTGCTTTAAACTCTGAACTCATGAAAAAAATCATTTTGTAAATTCGCAGCCATCCAACCCTAGATACCAACCAATCATTTACTCCCGCGTGATGATTTTATTGGCCCATCACACATCACTGATCAAGTTTGCTCAGGGTTTTAGATGCAGCAGCTGGAAGGGGGTGCATTTTAAATCTTTGATTTACAGTGTGAAAAGCAACCACCCCGATTGACCCTGTAAAAGTAATCCTTAAATGTCTCAAGTATAACTGAAGCTGGATTCATTGATGAGGAACAAAGGGGTATCTCGATCCAAAAACCTTTTCCAGGCCAGAACTAACTTTAAATATAGCTTTCTCTAGCTTGCATCACGTGTAAAGTAAATATATAGAAGCCCTCTTCAAAGAATCTTCCACCATTGCCGGCCTCCAAGCATCGCATATCAATTTATTTGCAGAAATTTATAAAAACATGTACTTTAACAACAAACATTACTTATTTTCAGCCTTGAGATATCCAGAAGCATTTGAAAAAAGAACTTGATCTACCTCCTAAAATCAATCCACATATCAATTACCCAAAGGCATCTCATTAGGTCTGGATGAAAAATACACTAATTAGACTCAGATAGTTTCCTATCTTGTCCTAATGATCATTAAAATAGCTCCAACCAAAATCACAAGTTAAGAATTGGTTAAGGGTCTGGCTTAATCACCATACAAAGTTTTTATCCAACACATGTAATCACATCAATAGCTAAAGGACTACTGACCAACTCTTTGCCAATACAGAACAAGTAGGATAAGAAACTTATACAGTTTGCATTAGTCACAATTCATTATCAATCTCCAAAGGTGGACTGTTCCTTTTAAAAATATATAACCTGCCAAAATTTGCAAGGTTTGGCTCCAAATATCTAAAACTAGTTGGTTTAGATATCTGTATCATAAAAACTACACCTTCTTGGGTAAGTATTGGATTTTTGAAATGGTAGAAGAATGGATGGATTAAGACAAACCTGGATTTATTTTTTAGTTAATGTAGGCAATATAGGAGTATACAAAGGATACCACCAATCAGATATAAGAAGGCAGCTCTTTATCTAACAAAAAATGACAGAAAGGGAGGCGTTGTACATCCTTGTATTAAAGAACAAAAGTTCAATCTCTAAATTATGGTTTTGCTGATTTGGATACCCAGCTGCAATCCTTGTTTTACTTTCAGGAATCTTCCTAGGAATATTCCTGTCAACAATGTATTGAAGATGACAATTATAAGGATTAGTCAACTCAGGTCCATTTGAAACTATTATAAATGAAGAATTGGTAGGTAGCATTTGCTCTTTTTTACCTTTGCATTCTGGTCAGGATGTATTTAATTATTCAATTAAATCAGGGACAGGGATCAAGCCCACAGCTTCTCTGGACTTAGTTGGTCATCTAGGGACTGATTTTAGTGAAAATCATTAGCCTGGCCAATCATTACCGTTTTAATTAGGCTGTAACCAAACAAATAATTCCCAGTCTACTTCAAAACATGATTTAAATGTATATGGTGAGGCTGTCAAAGTGATTGATGCTGGGTAGGAGACGCCATTTCAAAGACAGCACTTCAAATTACACCATCTCAAATTTAATTCAAGATGGTGTTTTTTGCGTTAGTGATTTTGAATCAAAAAAATTAATAAAATAGTTAAAGTTTACATTTAATTTTATAATGTGTCATATCAAATTTACGCCATCTCAATCTTGTCACTTTGAGCCATATTAATTAAATCTTATTTTGCTAACTTTATTTACATATGAAATCACTTTGTGTGGGGCATGTTTACGCCATCTTGACTTTACGTCATTTTGAATCACACTGTGGTGCTCAAGGGTTGGAGGGATGGTTTGAGAGTAGCTGAGCAACTGGAAACACAACAGGACTATTATCTTCTTACTCAACAGAACCTCTATTTTTGGGCTCTGCAAGTAGTCTAAGATTTGTAAGTCAATTGTTGTATATGTGTATATTTCTTATTTATTGGGGATTCCTGGGGGTCTTTTTATACTTGGAGGGGAGGAGGGGAAAGAAAGGGTGAGTCATGCTGACTAGGGTCTAGACTTTTAGGCAATGAGCTTATTCTTGGAGGGCTGAAACATACTGGGGAATATTCAGAAAGAAATGGGTTGGATTGGGCAAGAAATTAACATTTGGGCATGTGATCTGAGGTCAGGTGATTGCAGCACATAGTAGGGCCGTCTCTGGGGAATTAAGTGTAGAATAAGGTTTCAGGCTACTCTCTTTCAGGATTCCCACTTTGGCAAAAAGAGGGGCAGAAGATCACTATACCAATTTGCATAGTGGGCACAAGCAATGGGTTGATAATTGATGCATCTGCGGCTAGCCGCAGATGCGTCAATGGGTCATTAATTGTCATATATAAACTTCTTTTGATGGGTCATCAATTGATGCATCTGCGGCTAGCTGCAGATGCTTCAATTGATCACTAATTTCCACATAAAAACACATTCTGATGAGTCACTCTCTGACGCATCTGCGGCTAGCTGCAGGTGCGTTGATTGGTCTATAACCGGAGACAACACTATGTAATTTGGAGGGTTATCTTCTGATGATAATAACAAAAAAGGGCAGTAGTTCCCCTTATACTTTTCCAAATAAGGAAGCATTCCAAATAAGGTAATACTAGTGGGTGGCACCCAGCACCACATACACTATTTATCTTTAACTAAAATAAGCCTATTCCCAAACTAAAATAAAGCCTGTTGTATAGTGGCAGAAGGTGTTCCTATAGTATTAATCCAAGTTACTTATACTAAGAACAACCTAAAATAACACCACTATGATAGTCCTAAAAGTAATTGTCATTGTTGGATAAAAAACTAGTTTTGTTATATATAATTTATAACTTTATTATACATGGATACATTGATAAGGGATATCTTAAAAACATTTTAATAGTGATTTTATTATGAAAGGGGGTGATTACGCCATTTCAATTTATGTCACTTCAAATTCCACTAGGTTTAATATCACCCAATAGATTTGATGAACACAATAGATAGGAGAAAATAAAGGAAATTACATATGACGCAAGGCTACACTATATCAATTCCCCCACTGCAGTTTTGCTTTCCACTTTTCAAAAGTACGAGTTCATGTCAAATATCACTTATATAAAAAATTTAAGAAATTTCCTGAAACTTTGTAGAGATATGTTTTTTGACCTCCTCTAAACAACTGGTTACTTTTTAACCCCAGCTGTATAAGCTATTTTTTGAGAAATTTAAGTTTTACTCTCTAGCCTAGTTGAGGTAGCTCCACTGGAAATTTGTTAATTTAATATAAAAATGGTCAAAAACACTATGTTTTTGAGCTACGGCACCTTGATTATGTCACTTCAAAAACGCCATTTTGACTGCAAGTTTTCAGTCAAAACTTTGAGTTTTGCCTACTTGTGCTACTAATAAAAAAATATTTTTACAATACAAAAAACTTTGAAATTTTGGTAGTATATATTCTAAGACTTTTCTACAATTTCATGTAAAAATATTAACTATTTTTATATTTAAAACATTCTCATTTTTCTCTTTAAAAACAACCCCCAAATTTCTTATATTTTGATACTAATTCACTTTTAGATGCCTCCCAAGTCAATCAACAAGCTGCTCCCAAGGCCACCAAGGCCTCCAAGTCCAAGGTCACACCTCCCAGGGCCAAAAAGTCCAAGACTACCCCAAAGAAGCAGCTTTCTAAGGCAAAAAGCTCCCCCAAGCCCCTTAACTTCATCACCAGAACCAGAGGGAAACAGTCCTACCCCTCCTCACTCTCCATTTGTTCACTCCCTTTCAGACCCCCAAGAGAAGTTATTCAGCTTCAACCATCACTCTGATCCCACTTCAGAGCCTGAAAAGGAAGAGGAGCAGGAGACTGAGCCTGGTAATCTTGTTGCTGAGCCAATTGAGCTCTGGGATCTCAACACAATCCATAATATCTGTAATCAAAATGGCACCTTTGCTATGCCCACCACATACCCTGCCAGATACCCAATTATGACCAAGAAGTGGGTGTCAGCTTTGTATATAAAGGGTAGATCTTCAGCTGTAACAATGAGAATAAAGCAATATGCCAGCATCACTACAAGTTTGATAATATTGGGTGCTCAGCAAGTCTCACCACCTATTGGGTTACAAGATTCAAGGCGTTAATGTAGGCCATGACTGCGCCAAGCCTTTTGGCCCCCTTTATCAACTAATCTGCTGGTTTCTTTACCAGGTGATCCCAACTATCAAGGATCAACCCGCCACTGAGGTTGTCAATGATGCCCTCCTCAATTTAAATGATAAAAAACTTGCTACTGTTGGTGGAGTCTCAAAATTTCAGAGATACCTCACCAATCAGAGGTATGCTCTGAGCACTGAAGGCGTCAGTGCTACGTCAATCAATCAGTTGATTCTGACCAAGGAGCAGAATATTTCACAGCATTAAGAGAGATTCCTCCTTCATGATGACAGCCAACATGCCTATTAGCAAATTATTTGCTTTGCTACATCCCCAGATCTCCACAACCTTCTTAACTGCAAGACTTGTCTAGCAGATGGAACTTTCTCCACCTGCCCAAAGCTATTTAGCCAGCTTTAGAGCATTCACAGCCAGGTGGGAAATCCTGTTCTTCCCCTAGTTTTCTTTTTCCTCCCAAATAAGAAACAGAAAAATTATGTCTGAGCTCTTTCAATTTTGAAGGCCAAGTTTGATGAGATCCTCCCAACCATTGAAGAGGAGTCAAAGAAGACTAGAGGGCGCAAAAAGAAGACCCAGTCCTTGGAAGAGGAATCCACCCCAACCAAAAAGCAGGCAGAAAGCCTTCCCTACCACAAATATCTGGTAGTGGATTTCAAACAGGCTCAGGCAAATGCCTTCATAAAAGTCTTCAAGAGCTCCCCCCAGGGATGCTACTTCCACTTTTGGTAGGCACTCTGCCGCCACCTTCAAAAATGCTCAGATCTGCATGAGCTTGTCAATGCAGAAGGCTCAGAAGAGGCAAAGGACACCTTTAATTTTTTTGCTGCCCTTGATTTAGTAATAAAGGAGGAGACAAATGCCTTCTACAACTCCCTCCTCTGTCACCCATATATCATAGCCAACCAGGCAGCCTTTGCGCCTTTTATTGAGTATTTTCAAACTCAATGGGTTGGTATTTTTCATGGGGCACGCTGAATCAGAAAAGACAGTGACTCAATCCAGTGGAACTGCTATGAGCAGGTCAAAGATGGTCTCATCAAAACCACCTCTTCCTTTGAAGGGTGGCATAGCCAGTTTTCTACAAGGGTCAGGGTTCAGAAGCCCAAATTCAACAAGATAATGGTGCATCTAAAAACACAGTAGTCCATCTCTGCCTGCCTCTTCAAGACTGGCATAAAGACTAAGGGCAACCCCCCAAGCAGACTAAGGCAGTTAAAAAGTACACTGAGATTAGCAAGTTAGTCCTTGCCTACTATCCTAAGGATAGAAAGCTTGAGCACCTCCAGGCTATCTCTGTTGCTCTTTCTACCAATATTTGAGCCTTTTTCCAATAAACACTACTTTATCTTCTCTCTTCTTTCCTTTAACTTCTATCATCTTTTTAATTTTATTTAGTATTTGGTACAACTATATGCTTATTTTAAAGTATAGATCATAGTTATAATAGATGGAAATGGTTGTTTTTGTGTATAATTTGAGTTTTGGGCTTTACGCAACCTTGTTTCTACTACTTGACCCCATTTTTTATTGCAGATTTGAAATTCTGAGGCTTTTTTAAGCCTAGATGTTTTTTAAATTTTATTTTTTGGTTTTTTTTGGGGTTCAAAAAATCAAAAATTTAAACCCCATTTTTCATAGTTGCAATGTTGTAAATCAAAATAGTGCTTTTACTATAAAATCAAGATAGCTATAAATCAAGATGGCGTTTTTTGAGATGCTGCTTTTGAAATGGCGTGTCCTACCTGATTTTTTTCCTTGATTTCTGGCTTTAAACACTCTAGCTCTGTTATCTGTTCTTCTCCAGTTCTCCAGCCATTATGTGGAGAAAACCAGATTTTCTCCAGTGCTTGGCCTGTTTAGTATGCAGATAAACTAAGGCTAATATTGCTATTATTTTGTTGAGGTCATATTTATGCTGCTTTCAATTACAAAAAGCTTTAGTTTAAGTTTCTGTTGCCCAAAATTCCCTAGATCTATCCCCTGATTTCCTGACCTCCATTCATTTTCTCCAAACTATTTTCTTGCTATCATGCTATATAAGGCTGTTAAGCTATATTTTAATAATCATTCAATCAATAAAGTCTCACATTCACCAAAGTGATTTACCTTTTAATCTTGAATTAACCCTTGTCATCTAAAACCATGAGACTTCCCAATACTTCCCTTTGGAAATACATTGTGTATAAATGGCTTCTCTTGATAATCTTGCTGCAGTCCTTTAAGACCAGCATTTTGTTGGGTACCCAAGCAAATTCTGGTACCTCCCCTAATTCCAACTATTTAGAGAAATCCTGGCATTGATTAATTCCAGGAGTATAGTACTCTGACACCCCATTATCACACAACCCACACTTTAGGAAGAGCCTCAGGATTATCAGTCTCCCAAGAAGCCCACCAATACCAAGGTCTTCTGTCCACTGGCTTCTGCCTTACCTCTTAGCTATTTGAGGCCTACTTCTTCTTAGGTTGCTTCAACTCTCTGTTGGGTTGCTACTGCCTTTTTGGAGAGCTTTTCCAAATCAGAATAGTGTCTCTTTCTATGGAATCTCTAGTGACTGGTCTTAATTCCTCTGCCATCATTCATCATCTTGGAAGATTACTTCCAAGTGGGTGGGTGCCTGAAAGTTACTTCAAGGATCAAGTTCAGTTTAATTGTAACCTTTGTTGAGTATATACTTCTGGGAAGTATAGTAAACAAGATAAAGGGGAAAATTAAGAAGAGAATGATACTTTATTTGACATGAATATAGAGGATTATATAGTATCATGGGAAGTCACCTACTGTCCATGTATGTCATGGTAGTTATGGGGAATATCTGAGTAATGTTCCATCTAGTTCATGAGGCTTGTCCAAGTATTGTTCCAACTAGGACTCAAAATGTTTAAAACCCATACTAGATGGCCAAATGATAGTAGTGCCACCAGCTTACTGATTATTTGGGGAATGATTTGGCAGGTAACTTGGGGAATTAGTTTCCTGAGAGGGAGCAATCAAAGATGTTGCAACACCTGCACCATTAATAGATTATTCAATTATTACATTTAGAGGTCCACTATAATATTGGAATGTATCCTAAACTTTTAGATGATAAAAAAACCCAAATGTGCCATTTGGCACCTTATCTCATTTTTTGGTTAGGAATAACCTTCTAATCCAATCCAAAGTATTACAGAATGCATCATAGCCCTTGGTTTTTAATAGTTAATCACAAGGTTCTTTCTTTCACTTTTCCTTTGTGTAGATGTTTCCTATAACTCATTTACTGTGACATTCTTAAAATTAGCATGCCTGCTGAAAGATGCTATTAAATCTATAAGCTTTTGATGATCTTGATCCCACCAGTATCAGAAATAGTAGGCCTGGTCCTTGGATGTCAAAGCACTTGGCTTGCAGCAAGGCCTGAGATTTAAAATCCCATTTTATAACCAAAATCTGGCCAAAAGTATCCCAAAAGCTCAGAAGCATTCCATCTCAGTGCTGTTGAACTAGCTTAGGTACTATACAACTTGGTTCAAAGCTTAAAAGAATTAAAACTAGAAAAAAGAGCTATATGGAGCTGGCTGCATTAAATGCAATGAGTTTATTCCACTACACCTAATTTTTGTCCAGGGATTACATCTATAGCATTGTCACAAGTCACAACCCAGATTAAAATTCTGCTGGTAAATCCACTTGTGAATCAATTCTCTTTTGCACCATCAGGTGGGGGCAGGGTCAAGTAGAAAAGCCCCAGGTTTGCTATTATAATAGCAAAAGCAATACATCTGGTATCAGCTCTTTGTTTAGAGGTAAATCAGGGCTAAACAGGGTCTTGTAAGCTATGTAAATAAACCAAAAGGCAAATAAGTGAATAGTGAACTTAAACTGACCATATTGGGGATCTAAATAATGTGTTTTATTCCTGTACCACATATGCCAAGCATAATAGCCATTTAAAGTTGACCCAGACCACTGAGAAAATCTATCTCTGTAAAGACTTATCAATGTCATACTAGAAATGCAACCTTAATGAAATCAAATTCTAAGACCATCAATATAGACCCACTGCATTCAATAGCAAATATTCACAAGATAATCCAATAAAGGACTAAATATTTATTCCTGATATAGTGATGAATGCCTGCTTCTTGAAAACCAGATGCCAGGACTCACAACCCCTAAAAATACCAAAAAGATAACATAATAATATCAAGAAGGGGCACAGACAGCAGAGGCACTATATGAGCTGACTGAACTCAATTGAAACAGTATTGAGTTCTATAAAATAAATAATTATTATGAGCCTTTGGCTCTCTAATTGTAATACCTAAGTATTGAGGGTAAAAACTTTAGTAACATAATATGGCAGGTTAGGCAGCTCCAAGCCATTCAAGGCGTAGTCAATTGGATAGAAGTTTACTGCCTGACAGAAGGCTTTGGCAAGGATGATACATTGTCTAAGGCTGACGGCAAGGTACAGTAGCATAGCTGCGGGGATCACATAAGTAGCCAAGTTAGGAGCTGGGCAAGATGACGCCAGAGGTGTCCACAGGTTTAAATCCATTGAGTTGAGGTGAGTTGGCTCATTATACAATATCCCTTTTGGTCCCTGTGGTTCAGGACAAAACTGAGCATTGGTTGGCTGGTGGCCCCCTATCCCAAGGTAAGCTGTCAAGACAGCTGTGAAGATGATGTAGTTCATCTTCTAACTTGGGGAGGGGTAATGGATTTAGTAAGGTTACTTGCTTAGCCTGGGTAAAGGATTGATTAATGTGATAATATTGAGGAGGATATTCACTCAATAATAGCACCAACTATCATTGAGGGTTTTGTCTTTATTTATACTAGTGTACCTGCAAGGCATAATTATTGGAAGGCATAGCATTGGGGAAACAAGTGTCTGAGTTGCATCTGTTATTCCCTTTTCTGGATTGGCCTGGGTGGCTGGCAATTGAGAAGGTTTGGCTGGATCCAAGTATGCATTGGCATAGTGCAAGTTTGGTCTTCTTCATGCATCCAAATTCATTTACTGAATTTGGTGCATGATTTCCATTGTTGGATAGCCTGTCAGTCCATTCCCCATTTTGTAGGCTCCCAAATTGGGCAGCAGTTCCTCCCAAGTTTGGCTTTGGGGAAATTACCTTTCCTGATTTCCAAATCTGGCTATTTGCCAAAGGAGTGGATGGGGACTGGCCTGCCGGCATAAGAGGGCAAAGGCTGGCAGGTGGCAGGCTGGCCCATGGGTGTCTGGTTTGAGGATGGCTTGCAGGGGAGCTGGCAAGAGTGGTGGGCATCTGCTTAATGGCAGCAAGCGTCTGTGTGTTGGCAGCGGGCAACAGCTTGGTGGTGGTGGGCTTCTGTGTGGTGGCAGTGTGTATCTTTTTGGCAGTAGCAGGTGCCTGCAAGTTGACGGCGGGCAATGGCTTGGTTATGACAGGCTTCTGCGTGGTGGCAGCAGGTGCCTGCACAGTGGCAGTGGACATCTGGTTGGTGGCGGCGGGTGCCTGCGCGGTGGTGGCAGACATCTGCTTGGTGGCGGCAGGTGCCCTAAAGTTGACAGCAGGTGACAGCTTGGTTGTGGCGGGCTTCTGCATGGTGGCAGTGTGTATCTGCTTTATGGCAACAGATGTCTGCACGTTGACAACGGAGGTCTGCTCAGTGGCAGTGGGTGACAGTTTATTGAT
Source organism: Entomophthora muscae (assembly GCA_014839935.2). Classification (NCBI taxonomy): domain Eukaryota; kingdom Fungi; phylum Entomophthoromycota; class Entomophthoromycetes; order Entomophthorales; family Entomophthoraceae; genus Entomophthora; species Entomophthora muscae. Next base: position 300,864 of record QTSX02006421.1, read on the forward strand.
TACACAACTTTTTGATGTCAGGAATATTCCTGACACTAATATTTTGCCCTGCTTTATTCTTGTTCCATTACATTTCCAACTACTCAACACCCAGTTCACTCTTGATGACAATCCCACTCCACCCAAGACACTTAAGGGAATCAACCAGACTGGTACCCCCACCTGGAATGCCCTTTGATTCTATCTGCATTATAGAGTGTCCTCCCAACCCAATCACAAAAAGCAGAAACTTGAGGATTCCTGCAGGCATGTTTTTCCAGGAAGTTTAAAGAGAACTTGCCACATAGTACAGTAAACCAAGTGACCACCATCAACCCTCTTAACTTTAGACAGAGATACAACAATCCTGAGACTGATTTTGTTTCTATAAAACCACCTCCCACCCCAAAGCCTTCAGCGTCTTACTCTTATGAGACCAACCATCCTGGTCAAGGGAACTGACACTTGGGCATTAAATCTTAAACTCATTAGATCCCTTGGTTCCAAATTTATGGGGTTATGTCCATGGTATATTGTAGGGATGGCAGTATCTGTCAGGGATCCACTGGGTGGGAGGAATTTACCAACTCAATAAACAGTGCCCTAAGATTGAAGCTAGCAGCAACTAAACTAGCAGGCACAGGCACAGGCACCTTCAAAGGTGCCCTAACCCCAAAGTTAGTTGGCTAGACTACTGGAATAACCTAATAACCAGTTTTCTACTGAGTAAAGTAGAAGATTTAAAAAGGGGTAGGCCAGACCAGGGAGGTTTATTGAACCTGATTATTTGAAGTAGTGCTAAAATCCTTAAAATTTTTCCCCAATGCCCAGTGGTATAATCAAACCAACTGTTTGAAAAGGCTGTTGTGATATAAGGTTAGGCAGGAATTGAGTTGCACCTGTCATGTCAGGGCCCAAAATGCCTTAGACAACCAGCTGGCCTTCTTAGAGGCCAAACAATCCACAGCCTGGAACCCTTTAAAAATCTTTCCCAGAGCAAGTAACCCCCTTTTTAATTAACAAATGTCCCAGATTTGAGAGGAAAACAAGCCTCAAATCCCTGGTTTCTATCCCATTAACAAATACAGCCCTCTTAAATATAGAAAAATGATGCATTGGGAGCGCAATTGTTTAATTGTGCAATCAGGCGCTTGATTGCTTGCAGGTTCTATAAATAGCAGCAACACCTTGGCTTGCTGCAGCTCAAGAAAATTTCCTGTTATACCAACCAATGACCATTCATCTCCAGGCCCAAGTACACAAATTCCAGTCAAAATTGTAAGTTTAACTGAAATTGATGCCATCAGATCTCTGGTGGCACAAATGCCACAAAATTACCAGTAAGTATAAGTAACAAGGAGGAGAAGACCTCCTCACTGTTTACATCTTAAAAATAAAACAGCTTTAGTGCTCAGTATCCATTATTTTCTTGCAATAACTATCTATTTTTTACTAATATAACTATTTTATTAGTATTTATTTGTGACTTTACTATACTTTACAACCTCACATATCTGCTCCCTCTTGGCTACCAAGAGTGATCATTTTTACCTCTGTGCTGGAGATTCCTCATACTCTCCCCTGCTAACTGTGCCTCCTTCCCAGGGCTTAAGTAAGTTGGTGTTTGTTTATATCACTGTATTAGGGCTGGCCAACCAGGTTGTGCCCCATACTGGGAGTTGGCGTCCCTAGCTACTGCAGTCAACTACCTGGTCAGAATTGCGCCTATTGTGTTCATGGCCTTTCAGGACCAGCCCACCTCCCCTGTGGGAGTTTATCTGGACTCTGGTATGGGCTGTGACAGCAGGTAAACCATAACAAAATTAGTAACCCTGGGCCCCATTTATTCTTTGATTATAGGGACATATTATATGCTTTTATTTTTGACCTCAGCTTACTACCTAAGACAGTAAATGACTAAGAGACAAGAAACAAACAAAGGCAGAAGGAGCTGTCTCCAAGCCATTCCAGGTCCAGAATGTGACAATATCCATCTTAAAACAAAATACTGCTGTCCCTACAAACTTTCCTGAGCTTCTAAAAATAGACTTGGCTGGTTTCAGAAAAGCAATGATAATGATAAACGCCCTGTTTTGTGCCCACCCTAAGAGCTTCAGAGACAAAACTCAGAAGGTAACAATAGTGGCCACTCAACTGAAGAATGACGCCAGAGAAACCTTTGTGAGCAGCCTAAAGGAAGACCTGGATCTCATACTCTCCTATGACCAAATCCTGGAGAGAATGAACTCTTCAACCACTCCTGCTGGGGCCAAAATCCAAGCCTACATGAGGCTCATCTGCCTGATCCAAGGAAGGGACAATCTGGAGACCTACATACAACAATTCCTACGCCTGGCAGAGGCTGCCAAGATTCCTGACAACATATCAGGATTGCATTTCAGAAACAATCTAAACCCACACCACGCCAGCCTAATGAGACACCACCAATGTGACCTCCCCAAAGTCAAGCTCCTGGCTATTACCAAAGGCATGGACTTCAGCCAACCACAAGGATACCACACTGGTTAGTCCCGGAACAACCAAACCCCTGGTTTAAGTAGGGCCCATTTGAACATGACCCCAGTAGAGTACCAACGCCACATCAGATGTGGGCTATGCTTTTATTGCCACCAGAGTGGCCACTTATCCAAGGATTGTACTAGCTGCTCCAACAGAAACCAAGGAGCCACCATTTTAGCAATAAACAACACCTCCCAGTCTTATCCTATCATTGACACTACTTTATGTTATCATGACCATGAGGTGAATACTGTAGTCCTCCTAGACAGTGGGGCAAACCTCAACTACATGGAACCTAGTCTAGCTGAGAAACTGGGTATACCAACCCAGGGAAATTCCCAATTGGTAACCTTGGGCAACAAGACAACAGACCTGTCCTAAAAATGCAGAGAGTCTGTCTCCATGAAGTTAAATGGGAAACTCCTGCCCACCAGATTCTATGTCATGGAGAAGCTTCCCAAACCTGTAGTGATAGGTTTTGAATGGTGGATTGACCACCAATTAAACTTAGACTATAAGAACCATCAGATGACTGTCACTCGTGAGAGACAAACCTTAGAGGTTCCCTGCTCAAACCCTCAGCAGACTCCTTAGCTAAACAACTCTACCATGGAATCTTGAAAAGCTGAGATCCCAAATTATTTGAAGCCTTTGGAGTTTGTCTTTTCAGAAGAAGCCACCGCCTTGTCTAAACACAGTCAGTTCAACTTTGCCATTGACCTTCTCCCAGAAACCCAACCTAAGCATGGACCTATCTAAAGCTGTAACATGAAGAAACAAGCTGCATTAAGAGAGTATTTGGACAAGATATTGAAGAAAGGATATATACACATCTCCAAATCCCCTTGTCTATCCCCTTTACTGTTTATTAAAAAGAAGGGTGGCAACCTATGCCCTTGCGTCAACTACCAAGACCCAAACAGCATCACTGTAAAAAACAGATACCCTGTACCCAATGCCAAAGACCTCTCAGACCAGCTTTCAGAAGCCAAAATTGTTGTAAATTGCACCATTAATGCTATTTTAATATATCCTTCAAATAGTGATATGTGCAAAGATTTGGTTGGATTTGCCTTTGCTTTCGGAAATTCCTTGTATTCCGTAAATGGGTCTATTCCAATGTCCACCTATTCTGGAATACCATACCTACCCTTGTCTAATCCTGGTATGACCTCACCCCAACATGACCCCTTCAACTACTCTATCTGCCTATTGAGTGATTGCCAACCTTTGTCTACTATTTAAGTAGAATCAACTCTCCTAATAAAGACAAGTTTATCCAAATTTGTGTTGGCTTTAATATTCTTCAAGCTTTTTTATTTTCTTTTTTCCAAAAGGAATGTCTCATCTTGTATTCCAGGAAATTAAGGTATATGCCCTTAATTTTGCCCTGAAGGCTAACCCAAGGCTAGCTTTGAACCTCAAATCTTTTGTTATAAAGATTTCCTGCTGTGTTCTCCTGGATATTTTCCCCAGGAGACAAACACAACAAAATGGTGCTCACTACAGGGGCTGCAAGCCCCTTGGTTAACACATTCCCACAAAAATTATCTGGTCCTTCCCCCTTTGTTTATGAAGTACCCAAACAACCTAAAGCTTCAAGTTCTCCTCTAGAAGAAGATATCACAGATACCCCCTCAGCTCCCATGGTAATGGTGTTGTCTTGTGAGCCTGCTTGGGCCCCCCTTCCAGCTTTCTCACTCAATTATGAGCAAGCTTATGCCGCCACACACTCTCTCCTCCACACAGGCACTGTGACAACGCACACTATCCCTGGTCTCCATCCTGGGTATGCCTCCAAATATCTGTACTCCTTCATTTTAGACTTTGGTCATCCCCCTGCATTGATGGAGTCTATGGAGACTATTGGTGTGTTAGTAATCCAATTTATCCAACTGCTTTGGTTCATCATCAATTAGCGCTAGGATCTCAGAACCAGCGTTTGACTGCTGTATCCATTGCTTTCTCCAACAACCATGCACAAAATATAGTCTATCAAGAATGGTCCCATAGACTCTTTGCTTTGATTTCAGATAACCAGCACAACTTGCTGGCTTCACAGAAGTACTTACCCTTGTCCTTGAACTCTCTGTGCTCCTTGCTCCCTGGGTATATCAAAGATTAATTGTGCAAACTGGATGATTACCAAGCTACAGAGGTGGGCAGATAGAAGCAACTCTTTTAAATTATTGTCAAGATTTTGAGACCTTAGTTAATGAGATCAAGCAATTTCAAGAGCATGTTAATTAACAACTTGAGTTGGTTGGTACCCACATCAATAAATGGGGCCAGCATCTGCACCAACAGTATGGTCTGGATAAGGCTGCACTTGGGAACACTCTGTGTCAAGTTCAAAACTATGTTGACAATAGAGTAGCTTTCATTGAAGTGACTCCTCACTCTCTTTCTGTTGAGATCCTGTCTGCCTTTGAAGCTAAGGTATGTGAAGCCATAGCTGAACTCAAAGCCACTACTTGACATCAATCCTCTGTTCCAAACCCTCCACCAGTAGAGCCTACCCCCAACCCTTGCATTGCCTTGCTAACTAATCAAGTAGCTGCCTTTCAAGGTGAGACTGAGTATTTGAGACAACCCTCTCTGATCCTGGTGATTCATCCTATGACTCTGATGGTGAAGAGGAGGCTGAGGTCACTGGTACTCCTACCCATATCAATAATGGGTGTTGCTCTGGCTTGGAAGGTTAACCCCATGTCAACTGTGCCCTTGCATTAGATCAGCTAGCAGAAGTAACAAATGACATTGCAGATAGGCAAGACGCACTGGAAAGGGAGGTACAGAACCTCTCTTGCTTGACAGAAACAATAAATGGACAGATTACTCCTTTGGCAGCTCAGACAACTTCCCTGGCCATTTGTATTAATGGGATTGCGGGTACACTAGCAGTGCAACAAATTAAGATTGATGAATTTGGGGCTGCTGCCTCTAATGCCAAGGATATCAGTGGAAAAAACAGCTTTACACTGGACATCATGGAAGAGAGCCTTTGACTTCTCTGGGCTAGACAACCTTCTGCCAAATCTGAGTTTGAGAGCAACCCCCACATTCATGTCCTCAATCCAGGTGACAACAGTCAGTCCACTTCATTTTCCATTGATCCCAACTATGAGCCTTTCTTCAAGCAGATATTTGATCCCAAAACGTCCATAATTGCTGCCTTCTTGACCATTTACAAGACTGCTATGTGTATAGCTACTGACAAGCTTAAAAAGGAGCATATTCTCACTCACCTGCATCCTACATGCCAAGAAGTTGTGGTCCCCAAACTCCCTTCTATTGTCACTTGGGAGGACATAAAACACCTCCTGATTGAATAATTTGGAGGATATCTCAGCTTGAAGGTCAAGAAAGGTGAATTTATGCACATTGCCTTTAAGCCCAAGGAAACCCTGGCTGAGTTTGCTGACTGCTTCTATATTAAAGAACAACAGTTAATCACCAGTTGTCAGTTAACTCCATGTGAAGCTTACACAGCATGTTCAAACGCTTTGAAGGTTAATCAGCTCCTATTACTGCACTTTAAGGTGCACAAAGCTTCTCTTACTTCCATGAAGAGTATTAAGACCCTCTTGAAAGACATGCATTTAACCCAAAGAGATACAGTGTTTTTTTTGAAAAATAAAGCCAGCAACACTGGAACCACCTCATGTACTTTGCACATTATGACTCTTGGCTCAAGTGGACAGCCTAAGAGACAAGGATGCCATAACTGTGGTCAAATAGGACACCACTCACATACCTGCACCAACCCTCAGGTAGAAGGTTGCAACCCAAAGGAGCAGGCGGGAAAAGAGAGGTCAGCTTATAGGTGGAGACACTCTCTGCTGAACAATCTTCCCTGTCTCCTCCTGATCCTCCCTCTGACAAGGAATCTCCCCCTTCAGCTGGCCCAACTATTCTTCACCTGTTCCACAATCTTTCTAGTGATTCTGAACTTGAAGATTCTAATAGTGAAGAATCTGATAGTTATGGCTACTCTGTTCTGGCTGTTCTGGAAACTGTGTCAGTCCCTTACAAGCTTTGCTCTGGGAAGACCACCACCACTTCCTGAGTACCTGCAAGTGACGCCAAGGCTATGGTGGCTTGTCTATACCTAGACCAGGCTAATCAACCTGCTGTCCTGGTAGAATCTTCTGAGGAATCTGCTGAGCTAGCTGAGGCTCTCTTCCATAATTTTTCCATATCTCTCTTGTTGCAAACTGTGTATAAGGAAGCTCCTGCCTTAAAATGCATGTTAGCTAAATGGGGGAAAGAGCTGTGAGAAGCACAAGACGTTCTGGCTGTCTTGCCCCCCTTTGGTAAAGATACTACCTGTGTGGAAGTTTCAATCCAAAAAGTTAAGATCAAGGCAATTCTAGACACGGGTTCTCCAGTAAATGTGGTATCATCCAAGATAATGAAGAAGCTTAAGCTGGCCCCTGACCTCAACTATACTCAATCATATGGTACTGCTGGCATGGCTCAAACTTGAGCCATTAGTGCCTACTCTACCCTGCTCATGAGGTTTAGAAAACTCCTCATCACGTCCCCCACTGTTGTCCTAGAGAACAAAAGTTATGATCTCTTGGTTGGTACGCAATTCCTCTGAGGATATAATGAAAATGTGAACCTTCAAGATGAATACCTCTTGCTCTTAGGATATGATGTCCCTTTAATTTTTGAAAAACTTCTGTGTCTCCCGCGCAAACACCTTAAGACTTGTGTGCTTGAGTATCCCACAGGAATCTTCTTGCTCAATTAAAGAACTCAATCCTCCAATATGTGTTCCCCTCCTCCTTCCTGTCCTGCAGAGGAAGGTGTGCCTCTTCTTGCCCCCGCAACTGTCACCATCCCTCAAGGCTCCCAAGTGATTATAGATCCTCAGATATCTTATGAACTACCCAAAAAGTCATTCCTGGAACTCTACTCTCCTGAATCTCTAAGCTGCAAGGAGCCTCAATTGTGCCCAGGGATATTAGATTGAATTCATAAGAAATCTGTACAGTTATTGCTAGCTAAACCAACTGCCTTGCCTATGCAAGTATCTTGGGACCAGGTTGTAGGGCGTGGTTGCATATTAAGGGCAGAACAGGTGGCGTTCCTCTACCCTTTTGGAACCTTTAGCAACTTTAACCTACCTAAAGAAAACCCTCAGGTTCTCTCCTTTTTCACCACTTCCAACTTCCAAAAACTGTCACCCATCCAATAAAAAGATGCACTAAAACTTCTCAATCAGTTTAACAATATCTTTGCCTCTGGACCTAAAGATTATGGCCTAGCCAAAGGGGTCATCAATCAGATAGATACTGGTGATGTGCCACCTTTTTGCGCCAAGCCTTACCGCCACAGAAGGATAGATGATGCCCAAGTTGCTAAGGAGCTTAAACAACTCTAGGATGTTGGGCTTCTAGATCCCTCTCTGAGATCTTGGGCCTCCCCTTTATTGATCCTCAAGAAGAAGGATGGAGGCCACCACATTGTGATGGATTACCACCGCCTAAACTGGCTCACAAAAAAGGACTCATACCCTATACCTAGGATTGATAATGCTCTCAGACAATTGGGAGGCTCAAAATTTTTCTCTGCTGTGGACTTAGCTTCTTGATACTGTCAGGTTGGGTTGTCTCCAGAAGACTATGAAAAGGCTGCCCTCATCACTTCAGAAGCCCTCTACAAACCCACTCAAACGCCCCCAAGGACTCTGCAACGCCCTGGCTACATTTCAAAGAGCTATGACTCTATTCTATGAGATCTGAATCTCTCCTGTGTCCTTGTATATCTTGATAATATCCCTATTTTCAGATCCATCTTTACCAACCATTTGGACCATCTCAAGGCTGTCTTCATCAAGATTCAAGAAGCTGGCTTAAATCTCAAACCCTCTAAGTGCTCCTTCTTTAACAAGCAACATGAATTCTTGGGCCATGAAGTCACTCAAACTGGAATACACCCCATGAATACTAAGGTGGAAACCATTGTCAAGATGCTGCCTTCCACAAATCTACAGGAGGTCCAAGTATTTCTTGGTATGATGGGGTACTATCACCAGTTCATCCCTGACTTTGCTGAATTGAGAAAACCTCTTGTCCATCTCCTTTGCAATGTACCCTTTGAATGGACTAACAGCCAACAGCAATCCTTTGACGCGCTGAAGGCCAAGCTCAAAGAGGCTCTCATCCTTGTCTACCCTGACTATGATAAGAAGTTCATCTTGTACACTGACACTAGTGGAGTAGCTGTGGGTGCCATCCTAGCCCAGCTTGAAAATGAGGGCGTGGATTGACCTGTGGCCTTTTTTTGCAAGTCCTCAAATAACATGAGAAGAACTATAGTGTCACCAAAAAAATGCCTAGCAGTTTTACATGAGGTTAAACAGTTCCAAAACTACATCTACGGGACTCACTTTACTGTAGTCATAGACCATTTATTGCTCAAGTGGCTGCAGCAATTAAAGGAACCCAAAGGTTAACTAGCCCGTTGGGCTTTACTCCTGCAAAGATATGATTTCACTGTAGTACACCACCCTGGTGTGCAACATCAGAATGCTGATGGTTTGTCAAGGATGCTGTTGCAACTTAACCAATGAGGATTCAGTATTTGGAATTGGGGAAGACAACAGTCTAATAGAAATGACAGAATAATAAGAATAAGGTGTTGTTTACCGTAGAATATTATGATTAATATACAATATGGGGAAAGCCACAAGGCCACACAGGGGTGGCATGGTGGGAAGTTCCAGGTAAGGTTAAAGCCAAGGAATAGCTTGTGCAAGGATCAGCAAGTCAAATTGGTAGCTCTTCTAATTAGGATGAAGTACCTGCCATTTGATATTGCAATCAGATTAGTTCATGTTGTTAGATACGTCAAGGGGTGACTCATTGAGCGCCCCCTGTGTATTGTAAGATACGTTAGCAGGTGAGTCTGGAAGCTCAGTTGCAACACCCCCTTGCCCCCTGATTGTTGTCAGACACCAAGACCAGAGTCTGCGGAAGGTCTGGGAAGGTCCTCACAAACAGCCTTTGTGTGGGGATGGCGCAGCAGGGGCACAAGCAATCATGGTGAAGCTTCTTGGTATTTCCTTGGGCGTCTTTGAGTTGATAGGTATAATTGTCATAGACAGAGGCTATCTTGAAGGGCCCTAGGTGGTTGGGCTCCAACTTGGCAGAATTGGGATTGAGGGTGTAGACGGGGTCACCTACAGTGTATCTAGCTTTGAGGTGCTTTATCCCTCCTGAAATCCGCTTGTGTTTGATTTCCCGGGCTTTGACACGTCATTGATCTAGGGATGGAGTTGTTACTAGAGGAGGCTTGTTGGGAACCTTAGACCGTAGCTTTCCCTGTTCAACTCCTGGCAGACTGTCAGGCGTCCAAAAGGCCAGGGTGCTGGGGCTGAACTCTATGCCCCCATTGATTCTTGCTTGCAGAATAAGTAGAGCAGTGGGCAGGTGTTCAATCCATGCGGTGTTAGGGTGCTCTTGTGAGAGCTTGTCAATTAATTGAATCAGTGAGCCATTTAACTGTTCCACGTGTCCATTGGCTTGAGGATGGTAGGGGGTTGTAACTATACGTTGGAGCGCGTTCTTGGCATAGTATGCCTTTATGACATGCCCAACAAGTTTGGGGCTGCCATCTGTGATGAGGTGTTTAGTTTTCCAAAGTGGGCCACAATTTCCTTGCCAATAAAGCGGGTAATGGTGGTGGTAGTGTGGTTGGTGGTTGCCCAGGCCACTGGCCAGCAAGTGAAATAGTCAATGGCAGTGATGATGTACTTTTTTCCCAGTCTGTCTTTGGGGAGTGGCCCCACAATGTTGAGGGCCCACTGCTCAAAGGGTTCCATGGCCTTGATGGGCAGGACAGACTTGGGGAGTGCAGGTTTGGATGTGTTCTTTTTGCACAACACACACATTTGAGGAGGTCCAAGGTGCCTTGACGCATGCACGGCCACCAAACCTTACGTTTCATGATCTCAAAGAGGTTAGCCCTCTGATGCAACCCAGGGTTTGGTGGTAGTGCAATATTGTGTCACCTTGTTGAGTGGTGGGAATGTAAGGCGTCTTTTCACCTGTCTCTGCCCAACAGCAGACGTTACCAGCATCAGTGGTGAACTGAATTTTGTTGTCCTTCAATTTGGAGATAGTTACCAAGTTAAGGCCCTTGTAGTGAGTTGCCTCAGGGCGGAGGTAGATCATGGGCCAATCTGGATCCAAACCATTGTCCCCAGTGATGGACGCTACGTAGAGTTGTGAAAGAGCGTCAGCTGTGACAAGTTCCTTCCCAGGCTTGTACTTGATGTGCAACTGGTAAGGGGATGGACGCTCATCCCATCCTGCTTGGCAGCGTGTTAAGTGGGACTGCATGTTGAAGTACTGGAGTGACTTGTGGTCCTTTAGAACGCAGGGTGGGAAGGTAGCACCTTCCAGACAACAGCGCCACTTCTCAATGCAGTGCACAATTGCCGCCAACTCCTTATCATGGATGGTATAGTGTTGTTCCAAGTTGGTAAGCTTCCTGGACTCATATGCCACGGGGAAAAGACGCCAGAATCAATTTCTACCCTTAGCACGCCCCCTATGGCCCTGTCAGAGACGTCGGTCTCAAGTTTGTACTGACAGTTTTGGTTGGGAAACTGCAGCACTGGTGCTGTTGCAAGTCTTTGATCCAAAATTTCAAAGACTTGATCTCTGGCAGGGATCCAGTGGAAGCGCTGCTTGGTGTTGAGGAGCTCAGTGAGAGGCGCAATTAGTTCCCTGCAATTGGGAATGAACTTGCATATGTAGGCAACCATGCCTAAGAATGTCCGCATCTGACCTACATCAATGGGGGGCAGCATGCTAGTGATTGCCTTGATTTTGGAAGGGTTGGGCTTTATCCCTTGGGCAGAGATGGTGTGCCCAAGGAATAACAGCTCCAACTTGAGAAACTTGCATTTGGAGGGTTTAGCTTTTAGCTGGTTTTTCCGAAGGGTGCCAAGGACAGCACAGAAGTGTTGGAGATGTGTGGTTTGATCTTGACTGAAGACAATAATGTTGTCAAGGTACACAACCACACATTTTCCAATCAGGTCCTCAAATGCTTTGTTCATCAACATGGCAAAGGTGGAGGGAGTGTTGGTCATTCCAAAGTTCATGACGCAACACTCAAACAACCTGTAGTGCGTGAAGAAGGCAGTTTTTGCCTCATCCCCAGGTGCAATGCGGACCTGGTTGTACCCTGCAGTGAGATAAATATTGCTAAAGACCTTCACACCTGCAAGTGTATCAAACAGACCATCAATCAGCGGCAGGGGGTACTTATTCTTAACTGTCACCTCATTTAGGGCGTGGTAGTCTGTGACCAGGCAAAGGGACCTGTCCTTCTTAGCTACAAAGAAGACAGCCGCCCCGTATGGAGAGAGCAAGGGGCAAATGAAGCCCTCATCAAGCGCGTCCACAAGGTGCTGGCGGAGGGTCTCATCTTCCTTTGGTATAAGACGGTATAATGGCTGTGCTTTAGATAACAATCCTTGAAGTTGTACAGTGTGCTGGATCACCCAGGGAGGAGGTAGTTGTTCAAGTGTCTCTCTGAATACATCCTTGTACTCCTTGAGAAGTGCAGCAAGTGCTGGTGGTGATGAGGAGGTCAAGGGAGAAACTGCAGATGGTTCAGCATGAATAACTTCAACTGAGCATTGGTTAAAGTCTAGTTTTTCACCCTTGAAATTGTACAAGCATGTCTCTGTTATTCTGACAAACACAGTATCACGGAGTAACTTGCTCATTTCCACAGGGTAGATCTGGAACCCCACCCCATTTCTATTGAGGGTGATGACAGAGGTATCCCAATCAATCTAGGGACAGTTGTGACAAAGCCAGTACAGGTCAGCAATTATGTTGTGGCTGCGCCCTGCCATGATTGGCCCAGAGAGCTTAACCTGGATGTTCCCCATTATCACAGAGAAGGGTACTGTCTTGTGGGTGATTGCAACTCTACGGAAATCAGCTACTTGTACTGCCTTGAACCTGCTGGGCACCCAGTCCAGTTGTTGAGAGTTGGCAAACACCTGGTCCACCATAGTGTGGTCGGCCCCAGTATCTACTAGTAATTTGTGTGTGTTTTCATGGAAACAGAAGGAATAGGAAAGGTGTATTACTTTATTTGAGGAGTGGCTTGCTTGCAATACGGGGCCGTCACTGTGGACTTGAAAGATGTCCAGAGTTTTGACTTCATGAATGTTGTTGTCACAGGAATTTTTTGCGAGCAGGGACTGAGAGGATGGGTCAGGTGGGGTTGCAAGGCCTCTTGTTGCTACAACCCCCAGACTTTTCCCTGATCCTTGATCTGCGCTAGCTGGAGCTCCCCCTTGCGGGGGCGTTTAGTCTCATTATCCTGCTGACGGGGCTGGCAGCAGCCTACTTGATTGTGGCCATTGCCAGGTGTGGTACATGGTTGGAATGGAGTGTCACTGGTACGGCAGAAGCCCATTGAGGCCTGGTTGTTAGCATCCACAATGGCCTTGTAGCAGTCATTGATGGAGGTGCAGCAACCTAAGGGGACCCACTTGCAGATATGGGGTTTTAACCCATTGATGATGAGAGTGAGTAGCATTGCATTTCCGTTGGTCACAACTTTGGGGGCGGCAGCAAGAGCTTGTTGCCAGGTGGCAAGGTACTCAGGAACAGAACCAGTTTGTTTGATTTCTAGAAGAGGAGTTCCCATAAAAATGGGGGAGAAGATTTTGCTGTAGCAGGACTTGGAAGCATCTCAGAATGCCGCCCAGGTAACTTCAAGTTCTTGACTGTCCCAGCTGGTGAACCACACAGCGGCAGGCCCTGTGAGGCAAGCAGACACAGTGGCAACCCACATGGGCTCAGGAACCTGACAGATATGGAGGCGGGTTTCAGTAGATTGGAGCCAACTGATGATGTCAGCCCCTTTGACGTCACCAGCAAAGGATTCTAGCTGAAGGCTGAGCATGCGTTGGGACAGGTCTGACTAGGACAGGGTGACGCTGGCGTCACGCTGCCCAAGGCAGAGCTAATTGTACACGCTGGTGAGAGATAGCTGGTCTTAATAGATGATGTACCCATTGGGGATGTCCCCCTTTGGGATTGGCAGGAAGGTCTCTTTTGGGGGAGTAGTCATACAGCCCATACTCTGTCCTTTCTTGGGGGGATTTTGTTTTAGGTAGGTTGTTGTCAGGATTGACAATTGTTCCTCCCTAGAAACCTGGGCCCGGGAGCTGGAATCAAACCCTGAACCTAGATCTCTTTGGGCCGCCTGGTCTGTGGACCACAGGACCACCCACCTGCATTTTTCTGGGATTGAGCCCCCATAAGCTGACACTGAGCATATTGACCCATGCAGTAGAAGGAGCCAAACCAAAGAAATCATTGCACCAAGCGGAGGGTTAATCACTGCGCCTAATGGAGGTACTGATTTGACAACTATTAGCTTCATGAACTTGAAGTCTACACCAGCCACCAATCAAGAGCAGACCCAGGAAAGAGGCACAGGCCTGCGGCCTGGTCCCATGACCTCAACACCAGAGCAAGACAATCAAGCAGCCAAATTGAGATTCTTGACCAATGCAAGAACTCCCAGGCCAAGTGCCATTTTGCCACCTTTGGACCCAAGCTCCCAGTTCCCCCGGCCCTGGCCTTCCCAATGCCTTGATGGACCCCCCATGGAAAATGTTAAGTTTGGAGGGGGGGTACTATATAGACCCAAGGACCCCACGCTCCAAACTTATTGCCATTTTGAATAAAGGTTATGTTAATTTGGCTCATACAGCTATTGGCTTATTTTGTATTTGCTATCTACCTATTCAGTTTGAGATCTCCTGGGCGCCTGCCCTCTGCCCGCTGTTTTCTGTCCTCCTGGTGTACCCTTTGGACCCGTCTATTTTACTGACTACTCTCTGAAGTCTGAATACAAGGTATACACCCTGGAAAAGATACTTGAACTCAATCCCCTGGCCTGTATACAATCCGCTATTAGATACAACTGACAAGGCCTGTGGATATTTTCAACACCCAAGTTGTTCAGAGGAAAATTTAATTATCTCCCTGCTTACAACCTGTCTATGGAGTTGCCCGTGACACCAAAACCAATGCCTGCTTCCACACCTGACCTCCCAACCAACCATACTGGCAAGCTGTTTAGGATTGTGTACATCACCCTCACAGGGGTGATTGACACTATAATCCCAGCTGCCAACCCATGGTCTTGGGTAGGGAAGTCTGCCTCATACCTTTTAAAGTTAGCTCCCCTCTTGTGGTGGGCATTGCTTGCAAAAAACCTGGCCTGAGTTACCCCTGAAAACAACGGGCTGGACGCCCAAGACTGGATCCCTGACAGCTGTAAACCTACCGCTGCTACCACAGTTGCAACTGAACCAATGAGGATTCAGTATTTGGAATTGGGAAAGACAACAATCTAATAGAAAGGACAGAATAATAAGAATATTTTGTTGTTTATTGTAGAATATTGTGATTAATATACAATATGGGGAAAGCCACAAGGCCACACAGGGGTGGCATGGTGGGAAGTTCCAGGTAAGGTTAAAGCCAAGGAATAGCTTGTGCAAGGATCAGCAAGTCAAATTGATAGCTCTCCTAATTAGGATGAATTACCAGCCATTTGATATTGCCATCAGATTAGTTCATGTTGTTAGATACGCCAAGGGGCAACTCATTGAGCACCCCCTGTGTATTGTAAGATATGTTAGCAGGTGAGTCTGGAAGCTCGGTTGCAACAATGCCCATACTAGCCATCCATGCTGCTGATGCTGATTGCCTATACAAGTTGATAGGGTACCCTGACTCCTGGATCACTGAGCCAGAAGACATCCATTTGGCACTACAGACCCTATCTAAGGATACTGTAATTTGAGATAGACACTCTTCAAGAAATTCATCAACACCTATCTGCCCTATGTTTGCCCTAGTATGAGAATAGCTATTATTCTTCAAGCTCATATTGATACTTGAAGTAGGGGTATAGATAAAACTCATAACTGGTTGTGCAAGAACTTCTATTGGGAAACATGCACCTCTTAATCCCTGATGTCCTTGCCTCCTGTCATCCTTGTCAGCTCCAACAACCTTGACCCTCTCAACATCAATTCAAGCTCATCCCCCCAAGGCATGCTTTCTTCACTGTGAGTATTGATGCTGTTGGGCCTCTCTCTTGTTCTAGGTCTGGGTGTTGATTCATCCTGGTAGCCATAGAACATTTTAGCAAAAGGGTCAAAGCATGAACTACAAAAGATATAACTGCCAAGACCACTGCTAATTTTTTGTTGCAAGATATCTTCTATTATCATGGCTGCCCTCAAGTCCTACTTTATGACAATGGCACCAATTTTAATGCTCACCTTGTAACGTCTATTGTAGAAGCTATAGTGTCAGGGATCTAGTCTTGGGTGGCTGGCCTGTTGTTTTCATGGGTAAATTGGCCAGGTATTTTGCAAGAAGTGCACACCACAAGAGGGGAGCTAACTTTAAAAGGTAGGAGGCAGACTTTCCCACCCAGGACCACGGGCCAGCGGCTGGGATTATAGTGTCAATCACCCCTGTGAGGGTGAGGTACACAATCCCAAACAGCTTGCCAGAATGGTCAGTTGGGTGAGGAAGCAGGCATAGGTTTTGGGGTCACAGGCGGTTCCATGGGCAGGTCTTGAGCAGGGAGATAGTTGAATTTCCTTCTGAACAACTTGGGTGTTGAAAATATCCACAGGCCTTGTTGGTTGTATCTAATTTCAGATTGTATGTGGGCCAAAGGATTGAGTTCAAGTATCTTTTCTGGGGTGTATTCCTTGTATTCAGATTTCAGAGGATAGTTGGTAAAATGAACAGGTCTAAAGGATACTCCAGGAGGACAGAAAACTGTGGGCAGTGGGGAAGGAGATCTTGAACTGAATTGATAGATAGCAAATACAAAATAAAGCTATAGCTGTGTGAGCCAAAATAACATAACCTTTATTCAAAAATGGCAATAAGTTTGGAGCGCAGGGTCCTTTGGTCTATATAGTACCCCATCTCCAAACTTAAAATTTTTCATGGGGGTTCATCAGGGCATTGGGAAAGGCAGGGCCAGGGGAACTGGATGCTTGGGTCCAAAGGCAGCAAAATGGCACCCAGCCCTGGAGTTCTTTCATTGGTCAAGAATCTTGAAATGGCTACCTGATTATCTTGCTTTAGTGTTGTGGTCATGGGACCAAGCCGCAGGCCCATGCCTCTTTCCTGGGTAGGCTCCTGATTGATTGCTGGTGTAGACTTTAAGTTCATGAAGCTAATAGTTTCCAAATCATTACCTCCATTAGGCGCCGTGATTAGTCTTCCATTTGGTGCAATAATTTCCTAGGTTTGGCTTGTTTCATTGTATGGGTCAACATTCTTGGTATCAGCTTGTGGGGGGCTTGATCCCAGAAAGGCGCAGGTGGGTAGTCCACAGGCCTGGTGGCCCGGGGGGTCCAGGGTCAGGGTTTGATTCCTACTCTCAGGCCCAGGTTTCCAGAGAGGAAGAATTGTCAATCCTGACATATGGGCACTCACCAGTCCTTCCCTGCTCTGTATAATCTGTCAACCAATGGGACTGTTGAACAAGAAAATTCCTCCCTTGTGTTCATTATGAGGAAACTCACCCTCTCTGATGCCGCCAATTGGGATATCTTCCTCCCTGCTGCTTCTTTTGTGTATTGACTCAGTAGACACCAAGTGACTGTCCAGTCTCCCTTTGCCATGCTTTATGGGTGTGGAGCCACTACTTCCTCAATATTGGGACCCCTTTGATTGAAGTTGATGTATCTGCCAATCCTGAAGCTCATGTCAAAGACTTGAATAATTTTATCATTGACATTAAGGCAACAGCATATTTTACTGCCTATAAAGTTAAGGCTTTAGAGATCTTGCCATCTAATGCTTCTAGTGTCCATCCACTGCCACCTTTGGCCTTGGATCAAATTGTTTTTCCCAGCCACACCAAAAAAGGCCCAAAAATTATAGCCAAGCCACTTAACTCTCTAGGCAATTTAGCTCATACTGTCAACAAGAGATTTGTTCTGGCCTACCCTGCAGACCTGCCAGCTCTGGTTGTTCCCTCCTGGGAAGAAATATTAATTGATTTGGACTACTTACTGGCCTGGTGTTGCCCAATTTTAAAAGCTATCATATCCAATCAATTGTGTGTTGCCACATTGATGCCCAAAAGCTCAAGTGAATTCCAAGTTCCTGAAAGCCCCTCCAGCCAATCAGGCAGTACTGCAGAAATTAAGATGAAACCCTCCAGTCTCCCTGGCTCTGACCTGCAAAATTCCTCCCCCACCCAATCAGATTCAAGCCCTGCAGTCATGTGATCCTTTCTCTTGCAGCACACTCCTTTTTACACAGCAAGGGGACTTTCAGTCCCCTGCTTGTCTATTACCAATTTTATTAAAGTTTGGGAAGTTGTTTGCACCTGTTTTTTTTTAAAATTTAGATTTGATTTGGATCTTTGGTTGGTTTCTATCATCTAGATAATTACGGTATTAGTCATTTCTTTAAACCTTACCTTGTGCCTACCCGTTTTAAACCTAGCATCTCTCCTGGGACCTCCAGAAGGAGCTTGGATGTATAGTTGTTGTTTCTTTTGCTTTTGCTTTCAAAAGCAGCCTTTAAACTCAAAGTTTTAATTGATCTTCAATATAATACTTACTCTTATTTTGAATTTTCTTTTATTTCCTTCACTTTTGAACCTACTTTTACTTTAATTACTGTCCATAGCCACCTGAGCCCGTTGTCAAGTCCACCACACCTTCCTTACCACCTCTCAACTTGTTCTTGTTTGTGGGTCCCCTTTTTTGCACTTTTTTATTGTTTATTACCCTGGGAATTTTGCCTGCATATTCAGAATTTTGTGGAAAGCACAGCTATGATACTCCCAGTTCTCAAATTTGTGGTGTTTTCCTTGGCCCTGCTCTTGCTACTTCTGTGGCCAACCTTGGCAGACTTGTGGTCCAAAATCACCTCTTCTGTTCATCTTGTGGGCAATAACCTGTCCAGCCTCCTGGATCTCTCCAGTGTTCTCCTGTTCTCTGGGGAAGCCGTGGTAAAGAGTTTAATCTGCAATGACCTGGATCTTGAGGACGTTGGTTTCACCCAGTCTGCTTCTGCAGGCAAGGAGAGGTCAATGGTGCCCATTCCCAGCCTGGAGAAGCGCAACTCAATGCCCCTTCAGGCCCCTGCAACGCCTCCTCCCACTCCCACTTGTACGCCCTGGTTGCTCACCAGTTTGGTGCTGATGGGATTGAACGCCTACTTCCCTCAGCTATCCCCTGTGTCCTCCCTGTGGTCTCCCCTTTGAGCAACTGTCCCAGTTCTCCACTGGGCGGCATCCTGGTGGTATATTGCGGCAACTGCCAGAATTAACTCATTCCGCAAGTCAACTTACTATATGTCAATAATCAGAATTAAAAATACTTTAATGTCAACAGCATTGAAAATTCAGAATTAAGCTTTAAATCATGCAGACTACTAAATTTTGACACTTTTTTAATAAGCAGAAACCTGTTTCCTGAAAATTTTACTTAATAAAAATTAAGCTTCAAGATATTTTTTAGGGTAATGTGACAAAATTAATTTTAAAAAGCTCATAAACTATACATGACAATTAAAAAATTCATAAAAATACACTTTTATTTTACTATGAAATTAGATATCTTTACTATAATAAATTTATTCCCACTTATAAAAACAAAAAAAATCCAATACACAAAAAGATACTACATAAAAGTTTACATATCACAGCAAAATATAACAATCAGAAACAGTAATATAAAGTTTTTTCTACATTGAAAACTACAAAAAAACATATAATTTACTAGTAAAATACCATTATAGGTCATGTAATACAGTCTAAAGCATCGAACTATCAATAGAAAATCAATGATTTTATAAAAACAGTACCATAAATTATTAATGAGTTATTTATAATAACTATTTATTTAAAAATATTATACTTAATATATAAGAACTATATAATAAATTAGGCAATACTCAATAAATTTAATTGAAAGCTAGACTATGATCACCTGGTTGCCATTAAGAACTTTGGCAATCTTCTTGATGTATTCCCCAATCTCTGAAAGCTTATATTTGGCCTTGAAAACTTCCTTGATCTTCTCTTGATATTGTTTCTCTTTGGTGGTTCTCTTCTTCTTAGATGGGTGGTTCTCAATATCTCTGATGATGCAACAGTCTTCCCCTGTTGGACTTTGAGGTGCTCATAGAAGGTGTTGTATCTGTGCTTGATTCCAAAGGAGGACTTGATATGCTTATGACATCCCTCCAAAGATGAAGTTGTTTTCATCTCATCCTTAAGAGCTTGATAGCAGTTCCAGTTGGCTTTAGCTCTGGGCTTGCTCCAACGCTTAGTGACCTTACGTCCAATCCACTGTGGTTCATAATATTCAATGAAAGGGTAGAAGTCACCATCATGTTTCTTGGCATATGAATCCTGTCATAGGAGGTCAAAGGCTTGTCCAGTATGCTATGGCTTTACAAAGGCTAGTGCTACAAACTGCTGAATTAAGAACTTGCACTTTCCTGATGTATCTAGACAATGGAGCTTGCTGAGCTCAGGTAGACCCTTTAGTTGCCTGTTGACAGCCTGTCAATAATGGAAAAAAACACCCCTGGACCTCTCCATCAAAGGTGTTTACAAAAGCGTTATACTGGGCAGTTTCATAGTCCATGATTATAGTTGAGGGTCCAGGTGCTTTATCTTGAGCTTCTTTTTCTGAAGCAAGAGTGGCTTCATCCTTTTCATCATCATCTGGATTGGCTCTAGTGTTATGGTCAGGGGGACTCTTTCTATTATTGTGTAGGGCTTTGATGCCCTCCTGAAGGATTTTAAAGGTCCTTGTGTAGATCTCTTCTGTTGCCCCAGGAAGCAAAAAGTAGGCAAATGAGAGCACTTTGCCTTCAATAAGGGAATGTACAACCCATAGTTGGTAAAAAAGGCAGGTGCATACTGCAAAGGTACCGTCACATAACCAAGTGTCTGAATCCCTCAACTGCTCCAGGTTATGTTGTGTAGCATAGCATATAATTCTTGCCTCTGCTGTAGGCCCATCATCATGTAAAAGGAATACCTCATCACCGTTGAACATCCTTAACTCCTCTTTCAAGAATACTCTCCTTGGACCATGGCAGATTTCTTATGGGGGAATAGATCACAGCGTTTGTCACATATGTACTTTACTAACTGATTGCAATCAGGGATGAGCTTCAGGTTCTCATTAATTAGGTGTGTGATGGCCTTAACTACCAGATAAGAAGCCTTATCATCTTTGGAGACTGGGACCATTTAGTAGAGGTACCACTTTAGAAGCTTTTCAATAAGATTTATTGGAGCATTGCATGTGTGCTCTCCTTTTTCACTAGTGACCTTATCCCATCCTTCAGTATTAAACCTGGCAGTGCAGCTTCTATCTTCACATACATAATACTTGCTTCTTCCTGCTCTCTTATGATTGTTGCAATTGAAACATAGCCATCACAGACTAAACTTATACCTCCTTTGACAGACATTAGAGAGGGAAACCGAGGGAACTTCTTTGGGAGCTTAAACTCTCCTTTGACGTTACATATATTGTGAACCTTTAGGGGATCCCATGGACCAATTGGTGCTTGATGATAGTCAGAAAGGTAATCATCAGGATCTTCTTTATTGATACTTGATGAAAAAGATGGAGGTGCAGATCTATTGGGCAGTGGAGGGGAATTATCTGGAGTTGGATTCTTGCGCTTTCTAGACTGGGATGAGCTTGATTACTTGGGGCTTGATTCCTTTGAGCTTGATTCATCTGGGCTTGACTGGGGTTCTGGACTCTTGGGTATCTTCTTTATTCCTTGATTGTTTAGTGGAACCTCAACTCCTTCTGATTGATACCAGCTTAGAAAAGAGAAGGGGGGCAGGGGAGGGCTCTTTGCTTTCAGAGTCTAGGGTCTTTTCCTTTGTCTTCTGTTCTGTTGAGGGCACTTTGGCTGGTTTTTTTGGGGGTAGGGATTTGGGCCTTTCCAGAGGCTTTGGGTACTTTCTTGGTTGACTTGAGGTTCTTTTGTGGCTTCTTGGAAGATTTTTCCTACAATAATTAGAGTAGAGGTCATAAAGTAAGAATAATCATGTGAGACATGAATAAAATTAAATAATAACTACTTGTTTCAAATTCTATTATTAAGTAAATAGTTTATAGAAGTATAGAAAGTAATTTTAGAGCTAGTTTATTAGTAAAAAATAGAAAAAACCCATGTTTAAGTAAAAATTTGACATTCTGGTAGTCACAATAGTCAAAAATAATTAATTTGGTTTGTCAGCATAAAAAACGCTTTAATTTTGACATTGACATACTGACAGTCAGCATTAAAGTGGAAAAACACTATGTAGATCACTTATAAAGCTTGGTTAATATTTTCTGGAGTTGGTTTTTTAAGTCCAAAATTGATTATTTTTAAATTTAAAAATTTTAAATATTTGCATATGTAACTTACAAAAACTAAAAAATAAGGATTGTAGAGGGAAGTCTAAAGTACAGCCCTGGATACTTTGGCCTGAATTACCATATCATTGTATGTGTGCTTTTTGTTAAGCGGCAGTGTTTTACTAATAAACAAGTGAAGGTGTTGACATTCAGGCAGTCAGCGTTCTTTTATAGCAACTCTCCTACTAAATCTTGCTTAAATTATGTCACTTTGTTTGCTTAGCCAAACCCCTTTGTTGCAATTTAGGTGACACGTCAATTTGATACAAAGTCAACATTATAATTACATATATAATTTCTAGTTTTAACATATGTGTTTTGGCTTAAGTGGACTTCTGGAAATAAGCTATAGTTTATCCAGTGAGTTTAAAATAACAGTAAATATCTAAATAATACAAATAATGCTCTGAATGTTTGCATATGTCTTTGTTCAATGCTTATCTTATTATTTATTTAATAAAAACAGTATTATAAATATAAAAAATAGTTATTTTTAGAATATTGTGTATTTTATTAAGAAATTTATGGATTCTTATTTGGGGTTGACATCCAGATATTACTTACTGTAGTTGACCTTAATGTAAAAGTACAAAGAAACTTACATTTTCATAGTAAATTATATTAGGTTTTTGGCTTAAAATTAAGCCTTTGTTTAAATGGTGCCAACATTATGTATGTTCCTTTTTAATTTTGCAATTCTGACTTAATAATTCACTATGAAAAATTAGCTTAGTTTTGGAAATGCCCAATTCTGGAAGATAAATACTAAAATAATGTCAACTTACTGAATGTCAACAAATTGTTGACATTCAGTAAGTTGACTTGCAAAATGAGTTAATTCTGGCAATTGCCTATATTGCACCAGGATGAGAGCCAAACTTAGTTAGTTTAGCCCCCCTCTCTTAAATCTAGAGCCCCCCTCCTTGAGTACCAAGTAGGTTATCTAGTCCTCTACTATCAGAATTGTACTGAAAGCCAAGCAATAAGCTTGACTCCCTCTGGGTTGGACCTTGTAAAGTTACCTTCAAGAAGGGCGTCAAGTATACTGTGAAGCTGCTGTCATCTGGCTATCATTTTGCCCAAGTTCATTCCAAATTCTTCCGCAAATATCAACTCCCTGTGTTCAATCTTGAGGGGGAGATGTTGTAAATTATGCCATTAACTATATTTTGATATGGCCTTTAAATAGTGATATGTGTGAATATTTGGTCAGGTTTGCTTTTGGCTTTGAGAATTCCTTGCCTTCTGTGAATTGGTCTGTTCCAATGTTCACCTATTCCGGAATACCATACCTACCCTTGTCTGATCCTGGTATGACCTCACCCCAATATGACCCCTTCAATCACTATGTATGCCTATTGAGTGATTGCCAACCCTTTTCTACTATTTAAGTAGAACCAACTCTCCTAATAAAGACAAGTTTATCCACATTTGTGTTGGCTTTGATATTCTTCAAGATTTTTCCTTTCCTTTTTGCCAAAAGGAATTCCTCATCTTGTATTCCAGGAAATTAAGGTATGTGCTCTTAATTTTTCCCTGAAGGCTAACCCAAGGTTAGCTTCAAACCTCAAATCTTTTGTTTTAAAGATTTCCTGCCGTTTCCTCCTGGATGTTGTCCCAAGGAGCCAAACACAACAAACATTTTCTCAAAGGTTGATTTGAGAGATGACTTTAACCAGATCCAGATCAGGCCTGGTGATGAATGGAAGACCACTTTCAAGACTATTCAAGGTCTCTACAAGTACTTGGTTATGCTGTCTGGGTTGTGCAACACATCCAGCACCTTTAAAACAATGGTGGATGTGGTCTTGGGAGGACTCAAGAACCAGTATTGTGTAGCCTACTTAGATGACACCCTCATTTACAATGCATCCCTGAAAACATGACAAACACCTTCAAGTTGTCCCAAAACTCTTCAAAAAACACAGACTCTTTTTTAAACTCCAGAAAGGTGAGTTTTTAACAATAAGAAGATTTCTTGGGCTACAGCGTACTGAAAAGAGGATTTGCTATAGCACCCAAAAAATAGAGGGTGTGACGTCATGGCGTGAACCTAAGAGCTACAAGGAGGTCAGAAGTTTCTTGGGCTTGGCAAACATCTTCCAGGAATCAGTCCAAAAGCTTTTCTTCTATCTTCTTGTCCCTGACCTGCCTTACCTCTGAGAAATTCCCCTTTGTGTGGGATGACGCTGTCAAATCCAACTTTGAGTTGCTAAAGAACACCTTTGTTTCTGCCCCATTTTGACAATGCCAGTTTACAATAAACCCTTCATTGTGGAGCATATGCCTCTGACTTTGTGTTGGGGGTGTTGCTTCAGGAGGGGCATGATAGTAAGCTGCACTCTGTAGCTTACTACTCAAGGAAGTTCCCTCCACCTGAGCTGAGCTACCCCATCTAGGATAATGAGATGCTTGTTATCATCCAGTCCTTTAAACATTGGAGAAGATAATTTTGTGATTCCAACCACTCAGTAAGAATCATGACCAATCACAAGAACCTGACATATTTCTTCAAACCGCAACAACTAAATCAGTGTCAGCTAGATGGCCCTTATTCCTAGCAGATTACGGCTTATCAATAAGCTACAAGCCTGGCAAGATCAACATTGTACCAGATGCCTTAAGCCAAAGAGTCAACCTTTTTCCTATGCCAAAGAGGTTGAATAATTCAATACTAAATCCTTGCTTTCCCTAAACATGGTTGAGCCAATGCTCCTATTCCTGGGGCTAGCCAGTAGAAGAGAAGAAATCCAACTAGCTCAGACCGTAGACCAGCACTGCATCTCCATCATGGAAGACATAAAGAAAGATATCAACAGTCAATACTACCAAAATAGTTACTCCCTACATGGAAACACCCTGCAGCTACATGGATGCACCTATGTACCAGAAGGCCCAATGCGCTTAGAGATACTGAAGGAATACCACTACTCCTGCATGTCAGGATACCCTGGATGTACAAAGACTCTCAAAGGGATTCAGAGAACCTACATGTGGCCCAGGATGAAGCCAGAGATTGAAGGATACCTCAGTGGTTGCAAGACATGCAGATGTACCAAACCTAAGCAAGAAAATCCAGAAGGATTACTACAACCCCTTCATATTGCAGAAGGCCCTTGGAAGTCAGTTTCCATAGACTATATTGTGGAGCTACCCAATTCAAAAGGATTCAACGCCATTCTTGTAATTGTCAATTGCTTCACCAAGATGGCTCACTTCATTCCAACAACAACCAAAGTAACTGCAAAGGAAACCACCACTCTATTCCGTAACCAAGTATTCATGAACCATGGACTCCCACAAGAAGTGGTCTTGGCCAGAGGCCCACAATTCACCTCTAAGTTTTGGGCCCAAATCCTAAAGGACTTGGGAATAAAAAGAATGTTATCTACTTCATATCACCCCCAGAGCAACAGACAGACCAAGAGAGTAAACCAGGTCCTTGAACAGTACTTAAAATGCTATGTTAACTTGGAACAGAACAATTGGGTAACCCACTTACCAATGGCTCAGTTTGTGTACAACAACCAAGACCACAGCTCCACTGGTATGGCCCCCTTCAAAGCCAATTACAGATTCAACCCCACATGGGATGCCCCCCCACAGAGGAAGCCAACAACTCAGATGAACAGATTGGGTCAGCAACATCCACGCAAGCCAAGAAGAATGCACCAAGAACCTGAGAAGAGCAGTACAAGTATATAAGGATTTTGCCCACAAGAAACAAAGCCCTGGACCCCCAATTGAAGTAGGAGACCTTGTGTATCTCAGCGCTAAGAACATCAAGACCACTTCCCCTTGCGCTAGCTTGAGCCTCCAACAAACAGGTCCTTATAAAGTCTTACAACACATTGGTACTGTAGCATACCAACTAGAACTACCCCTGGATAGAAGATTCACAATGTATTCCACCGCTCCCTGTTATCAAAAAAGAAAGGACCCTCTCTCCCACACCAGATAGTGAGAAAAGCTCCCCCACCCATCAAAATAGGAAGCTTCACAGAACACAAGGTCAAAGCCATCCTGGGACACAAACTCTGATACCAAAAACCTCACTTCCTGGTCAAATGGAAAGGATACCCCCATGAAGAGAATACTTGGGAGCCTGAATCCAACCTGGAGAATGCCGCCATCCTACTAAAGGAATATAAGTCTCGGAGTAAAGAGTTGTGCTCTGCAAGCTCAACTATGGTAGGGGATTATGTCAGGGCCCAGATTGCCCTGGACAGTCAGCTGGCCTCCTTAGAGTTGAGTAAACATGCAGCGTGGAAACCCCCACAAAGCACTTTTCAGGGCAAAATACCCCCCTTTTGACTATCAAATGGCCTGAGATTTGAGAGGCACACAAGCCTTGAATCCCTGGCATCAAGCTTGTTATCAAATTTGGGCTACCTAACTATTGGGAAATGGCACTTTGGGAGCGCAATCATTTGATTGCGCAATCGGAAGATCAATTCATTGCAGGAGCTAAAAATAACTGTAGCAACTTGCCATGCTGCAAATTTCAAAAGGTTCATGTTATAGCAGCCAATGAGATCTCACCCTCTTGGCCAAGCACACAAATTCCAGGTAAAATTGTAAATCCTACTCCAAATGATGCCATCAGTTCTCTGGTGGCACAAAAGACCATAGAATTATCAGTAAGTATAAGTAGTGAGGAGGAGAAGCCCTCCTCACTGTTGACATCTTAATAAAGCGAGTTTATGCCTAGAAATTATTATTTTATTGCAGGAATTGTCTATTTTTGCTCAGATTTAATTATCCTCTTTGCATCCATTTGTGAATCCACTACTCAATACAAACTTGCATACCCATATCCTCCTGGCCATACTCCTGTTGTCCTTGCCAAACCTCCCCACGCCCTTGACCTGGAGTATCTCCATCTCCATCACTTGGATCTGCCACCAGCAATGAAGGATATTCATACTGCCCCTCCTCTCCTCAACGTGCCTCCCACCCAGGACTTTAGCAAGCTGGGGTTTGTCTATATCACAGTATTGGGGCTGTCCAACCAAGTTGTGCCCCATACTGGGAGTTGGCACCCCCTAGCCACTGCTCTAAACTACCTGGTCTGCATAGCACCTATTGTGTACATGGACTTCCAGGCCCGGCCTGCCTCCCCTGTGGGAGTCCAGCCGGACTCTGGTATGGGCTGTGACACTCCAAGAGATATTGTCTCTGACCGTGGACCACAATTCCTTTCCCTGTTCTGGAAAGAGTTTATGACTCAGCTAGGTATCCACCTTTCTCTTAGCACCTCCTATCATCCCCAGTCTGATGGGCAAACCAAACGTACAACCCAGACACTAGAATGTTTCCTTTGCTGTTTTTCTAACAAACAACAAGACAATTGGGCTTCTCACCTACCTTTGGCCCAATATTTCTACAATGCTACCCCCCATTCCTCTACCAAGATGACCCCGTTCATGGCAAATTTAGGCTACACTCCTGCCTTTGTCCCCTCTGTCATCTCCTCTGTCTGTTCCCTGTTAGCCAAGGAGTTTCTTATCCAGCTAAAACTCATCCAGAATTCCTTAAAAGAGAATCTCTCTAAGGCTATTGAGGTTTACAAGGTCCAGGCTGACCGTCACTGTCAGGAAGGAAAGAGCATCCAGGTCAACAACCTTTTATATCTAAATACAAAGAATCTTCCTATCAGATGGCCCTCTTGTAAACTTGGTCCGCGGTTCATAGGGCTTTTTCTTGTAACAGAAAAGTTGGAAAGGTTGCATACTGTATCCAACTTCCTCCAGGGTATCACATTCATGATGTCTTCCATGTGTCTCTCCTCAAACTCCAGACTTTTTCTCCTCCTTCTCAGCAGGACAACAAAGCACCTCCTCCTCACATGGTCCAAGGAACCCCTGAGTATGAGGTTGACTCCATTATCAACCATCGTTATCACTATGGTAAACTCCAATACTTGTTTCTTTGGAAGGGATATTCTGTTGAGGAGAGTTCTTGGGAGCCGCTGTCCAACCTTGGAAACTGTACGGATGCCATCAACTCTTATATCCAAGCACATCCTGAGCTTGGATCTGGAGAGGATAATGTCATGCCCTGCCCCAAAGGGCAGGCTCTTTAAATTTATTATATTTGTTTGTTTTCAATTGGTTTAAAATTCAGTATTTTTTAATATTTGAAGTTTTTGAATTGAGAGTTAATATATAAGTATTTTAAAATTAATTACCTTGTTTTCTTTTGCCATCTGCGTTTGAATTGTTGTGGTTGTTGTCTTCATTCTATTCTGTTATATATTTCTATTTTAAATTAGAATATTTTCACCCGTTCTTACCTTTCAAAACCCTCACTTACATTGTTGCCGCTCCCCAGTTAATGTTGCTGATCTGCAACTACTGTTGGGCTTTGGAGCTCTCCTTTTCCTCCAGGTTTTTGTCAGACTTCTCCAGTTGCTCCTCTTCTTGGCTGCTTACTCCTGGCTATCATTATGCAACTGTCAAAGACTTTCTCTATAAATAAAGAGCTTGTGAAGAGTAGGCTTTAAGCTGAAATTCTAAGTGATTTCTTCCCTTCAATCTTTTATCTAATTTAAACTTGTGATCTTAATTTTTAGAAATTTATACATTTTTATTAGTTTCATTTTAAAGTTTAGCTTCTTTTAATTCCTTAAACAAATGGAACTTGTAAAACAACAAGCCTTAGGCGTGTTGTATCCATTATTTTCCCTTAAGGAATCTTTCAATAGTTATATGTTCCAATTTGCTGATGGAGAATATCCTAATATTGACATTCCCTTAGTTACAAATTGTTCACTATTAAACACTATATTTATCTTCTTTGCTTAGGGTTCTTAAACTCAATCACTCCTTTTGTAACTCAGTATAGGTTTTTAGCAGGGTTCTGTACAATTATTTTGCAGACAGTCCCCACCTTTTTATACCTTTTAAATCTGAATCCTAATTCCTTACACGCGCTAGTTTATAACCTTGCACCAATATGGGCAAGACCTTACATACCATGGTATGTACTATATGATCCCTCCTAGCCAGATAAAGATATTGCATGGGTTCCAATCCTTTTTCTGTGTAAATGTGTGGATACAGCATAGTCATGGCATTAGCGGTAGTAAGCTATTGTAAATAAGGCCTTTCCTGCTCTTGGTAAGTTAGCAACCTATCAAGATGTACCCAGAAGGAGAGAAGGGATGAATTTGTGATATAGTTGCTTGGTGAGCCACATACTGTTGGTGTGGATGTTGCCAGTTATGGGGATTGGGCCAATTATGTTCCTCTTAGGATTGGACCTTTTGTTTCAGATAGTGTATGACCCTGGTATTGGTGCCATATTTTACTTGGCAATTGAGACAGTTCTCAGTGAAATGGTTTCCTGAGAGGGAGTAATCAAGGACCTTGTGACAATTTCTTTGATATCTGTATCAATTTCCCCTATAGGCTGCCATTTCATCAGTAGGTAGGTTGGTGTATTGTTGCAACCAAGTTTCCAGACTCGCCTGCCAACATATCTTATGATACACAGGGGGCGCTCAATGAGTCGCCCCTTGACGTGTCTAACAACATGAACCAATCTGATGGCAATGTCAAACTGCAGGCACTTTCTCCTAATTAGGAGTGCTACCAATTTGACCTGCTGATCCCCGCACAAGTTATTCCTTGGCTTTGAACCTTACATGGAACATCCCACCCCCTTGTGGTCTGGTGGATTTCCCCATATAGTATATTAACCACAGTATTCTACAATAAACAACATCTTATTCTATTCATTCTCATCTTTTCTATTTGGACTGTTGTCTTCCCCAATCAGTACTGAACTCTAATTGGTTCAGTCGCAACAGTATAGGTATATATAGCTGGAATTTATTCTTTACATGCTGGCTCCTGAGCTGGTGGGGCCTAGTTGGCAAGATTTGATCCCAATGTTCCATTGTAGATTTGGATTCTGGGGAATTTGTGATATTACCATACTTTTTAATTTTTAAAAAATATATGTCCTCAAAGCAAGCACCATGCTTGTTATTGCTAGCGCAGTTGGAAATGCTGGGATTCGAGATTGTATATCTACCATAGCTTTGAGGTGGCCTTATCTACGATATCGTAAATCGGGATGCTGGGGTTGAGGTACCGTATACTTCTAGCAGCCAATATCGTTGACACCTGTTTGGTCCTATATCGAATCAGCGGATTACTTGAACGGGTTCGTGGCGCTTTGCAAGCGGTATAGGTTTATTTGACCAAGATCAAACCTTTTGTAAATCCATCCCGTATTTCTAACGTTTCCTTGTTTCAGTTGCACAAAACTTTATTGGTTGCCCTCATACCCCACTCGCCAGGATATAATAGGGTTGGTACGGTCTCGCTTCTTTAATAATTTTTAATAAATTTTAATAAATTTATATTTAAAAAGGTGTGACATGAACCCTGTAGCCTTCAGAATCAAATGGCATTTTTAAGCTTTTTTGAATCGGAGGTTACGTCATAAACATTAACAACCCGAGGTGATTTGGTGATTTCTCGATCCTATTCTGGGGGTTTAGACTTGAACTAGTAAATGGCAATTATCCATGTGGATTTAATGCAATGGTAAGTGTGACACGATCTATTTTAGCTAACCAAGTTGTATCCATTTACTCGTTTTTTAAGGGAACTATACTTTATTAGAGTTCAAAGGCAGCGTTTTGTATCCAGCTACTCGTAGTGGAGCGAGGGTTGAATTGGCGTATGGTTTAAAGATCTAGTTTAAATGGATGGCTTGAGTGATGGGTTGTGAGATGTGGCATTTAAGGAAAAGAACGTGAATTTATTACAAATCAATCAGATGTTGACAAACTTGAGACATTTATCAAACAGGGTGATGTAGATGCAAGAAGGGTATAAATGGGCATTGTGGTGGAATGGGTGAGTATGAAACTCATCATTTCGTTCTCGCTTGTCACCCTTGTCTGCTCCTCCCGTCGAGCCCAGGGCTTAGGGATCGAGTCCATCTGCCCAAAGGAAGCCAGCTTTGTCACGCTTATCAAGCCCCGCGTCGATGGCAACTATCTATGCAAGGGCGACGGGTGCATATCCAGCGATGTACTTGACAAGTGTGCAACCTATTCAAATGCCAGCCTCTTTGAAGGCCTTGCGCCAAAGAAGGAAGACCCCAAAGATCCCCTAACATTTGGTTTTGAATACGAACCCATTGATTATATGATCCCATATTCCATCAAGGATGCCCAAGAACCCACGCCAAAGGATAACAAAGGATACGCCGGAATAGATTTCGACATTACCGATTTCGAAACCGCAAGCCAGGTAGACGCCCTACTGGGAGGATACCCCAAGCGACGCGATTTGGCCTTGACCTTCAAGGCTTCCCAATGGAAAGCCCTCGGCAAAGCCATCACCTCAAAGGACGTCTTTACACACCTCTCAGTCTACGGCAGCATCGACGAGATCAAACAGATGTCCAAGGAGACGAGCCTTCCTAAGCCCTCGGTGCCCGTATTCATTGTCGCCAAGGATGAAACCAACAAGCTGTCCATCTCCAAGATTATGAAGAAGAACGCCTGGATCAAGGGGTACGCCACAGAAAAGAAGCATGGCGGCACTGACAAATCCATCACTTCATTCACATTATAACAATAATTAAACTTGACCAAATAAATCTTCTCGCAATAAAAACATTTTCAACCATACCAGGTTTATGCAACATCCTCAAGATCATAAAGCATGAGCTTAAACCCCCAACCCGTAGTTTACTTAAATGCCATTTGGACCGGCTGCCCCTCCCTTCACACGCTCGATTTCAAACTTAATTTAAACCCCTTATCTTTAAACTAACACGCTACAGCTTTCGTATCACTTGATAAACTGCTCCAGCCCGATGAGTTGCACAAAAATCCACCCTAACAGACACCATGTTTTATTTCCAATAATTACTTAAATAAAACTTACTTTATCGTGCTGAGTTATACTTCTTACCAGTATATGAAACAAGATAACAGGGAAAATTTAAGAAGAGACCGCTACTTTCTCGAGTACATAGTAAAGGGATTCTATAGTATCATGGTAAGCCACATCCTGCCATGTGTGTCATGGGGGCTGTCCAGGTTAGGGTAGGGACGGGAACAGCAATTGTGTAAACACAGTGCCAAAAACCATTTTTTGGATGTTTTGGATTGGTTCACAAAACAATCCATGTGGTTATATTTGCAACTTTTGGAGTAGGTCACAATTGGTGGCTCACTCGGTTGTGTAGGTCACAAAATATAAAGGGAAGGCGGTTTGAAAATATGAAATAGATGTTTTCATTTTGTGGACGGCACAGGATGTAAATTAGAACGGTTCTCAAGGGCAAACCTGATGGTGTCATTTTGTGCAAGGCATAAGATGTAAAGTTTGAGCAAGTTCAGCTGCTGGGTTTTATTTTTTTTAAATCGGATCCATTAAAGCTTTATCTGCCATTACCTCACAATGACAGCTTCAATTGTATCACAGGTTGCTTTAGATAATTATAGTAAAACATGAATCAAAAAATATATAAATATCTATTTCAATTGAAAGGAATAACTTGCATACTTATGATTGGATATAACACTAAAACCACATAAGACTGTGCTTGGTCACATCACAATTCATGCATGCTGTGCTGTGATTTTAGGAGCTGGGCACAAGATGTGGCAGCTGAAATTGTGAACTTCCCCAAAAAGCACAAAACAGATCTGCATGAGTTGTGATGTGGCTTGAAGGTTGCCGGCAACTATGTCCCAGCCCAGTCTAATGGTAAACCTCATGGCTCGTTGGGAGACTTGAGCCTATCCTATTCTGTGGAAAGTGGCCAGACCTATCCGCAGCAGCCCCAAAATCTTAATGATATTCTTCCTTCTGAATCTGGGAGTAGTCAATCTTCCAGAACCACAACAAAGGCAGCTATTCCCAAACCTACTGCAGAGAATAACTCAATCCCCTAGGTATTCTTTCCCTTCCCAAAAGCCTGCTAAGGCTATAAATACCTAGCACTTTCTTCAGCGATAAATTTATCATTTCTTTCTCTATACATATTTCAATTGGGTGTGATCCTCATAAATGGCAAGAAACTTATTCTCAGTCTAAAAGTTTTTATACTGTTGCTGAATCCCAGCTAGTTGATTTCGCTCCAAGGTCTCAGCTGTTGTTTTGATTATCATAAACAACAGTAGCAGTTATTTCTTCAGAGCGCTAACATCTTATTTTCTTCAAAGAGCTGGCACAATCTTTCATTACAGCCAACTTCATCTTTGGACACTTCCCAAGATTACAGCAGAGGCCACACTATTATCTGTGCCCAACTGCCAAAGCCACAAAACCAATCATGACAGGCAAAGTTTGGTCACAAAGCCAATTGTGCTGATTTTGGTGCCCATCCCACCCTGGTCCAGG
Source organism: Entomophthora muscae (assembly GCA_014839935.2). NCBI lineage: Eukaryota > Fungi > Entomophthoromycota > Entomophthoromycetes > Entomophthorales > Entomophthoraceae > Entomophthora > Entomophthora muscae. The sequence goes on from QTSX02006421.1 coordinate 334,236, forward strand.
CACTGCTCTGATTCAGATTAAAAATCTTTAATCCCATACCTGATAGGCATCTGATAATAGTACCAAAAACTTAATGATTATCCAAGGAAGCACTTGGGGGAATCACCTCCCTGAGAGGGAGTAACTGTAGATGTTGCACATGATAGGTAGGTACCTATATCTTTAAGGTTTGACAAAGAGAGATCATGACACCTGAGGGTTTTTTAATGCAAACATTATGTCAGGAATGACAATTTAGTTGATCCTAAATCTCAAAATACGGAATCAGAGTCAAACCCTGGACAAAACCCTTCACAGACCACCAGACTCATAGGCTGGGAACACGATAACCCACTACTAATTGACAAAGTTGCTGCCAGCCTGCCAGGATCTGAACCCTTATCTGCCCCACAGGATTCTGCAAGCAAACCGCCAGTGCAAGATGCTGGGAATTTCCCCGAGGTGCCAATGCCTGACACTGGCAGTTTGCCTGGTGAAATAGACAAATTTCTCCCTGAGAGCTATTCCAAACTCCCCCAAAGTCCCAAGGAAGTTACTGAACCCAAAGAGGCACCCAATACCCAAATTTATAAACAGAAGGATTTGAAGTCTTCTCACCCCAAGCGGCCAGTGGCAAACTGCCAGTGCCGAGTGCCACACTACCATCTGAGACACCTGATGCCAACCCGCCTGAACCCAGAAAACCCAACCAGGAAGTGAAGCCTGGTGTGTGGGATAAATACCTGCCAGGCCAAAACCAACCCCATTGTCATTTTTAAATAAATGTTATAAGATATTGGTTTCCCCAATTATTGCCGTATTTTATTCTTGTCATCTTCCAGTTAACTCTAAGATTGTCTGACCCCCCTGCCAACCCGCCAGCTATGTACTGCCTGCCAGATGCTCCCTTTGGTCCTGTACACTTCACAGAGTACCCCTTAAAGCCCAAGTACAGGGACTACACCTCCAACAACATACTAGCCCAGGATCCCTTGGCCAGGACTACTGAGCAAACCAGATACAACCAAGAAGGCCCTTGGTACATTACCAAGCCCTGCCTTTTCAGAGATAAATACAACTTCCTTCCTGCCTACCAAATAGACATGGAGCCACCTGTCACCCCCAAACCAATGCCCGCCTCTGCAGCTGAGCTCCCACTGGACTATACAAACAAGCTTTTTGGAATTGTATATATAACTCTCACAGGAGTAATAGATACTATTGTTCCTGCTGCCGGTCTGTGGTTGTGGCTGGGCAAGTCAATGTACTACCTCCTTAAGTTAGCACCAATCCTTTGGTGGGCCCTGCCCACCCAGTCCGCAACCCACCAGTTCCCAGAAGCTAGCAAGCCAACTAATCAGGGTTGGTTCCCTGACACATTAAGTCTCAATAGAAATCCTATAGCTGGGGAAAGCTGGTAAGATATTGGGGTAGGAAATCAACTGCCAAACCATTTCCCCTGGTCCCACCCAGCAGGCAAACTCTGCTAATCAAGCAAATGCCATAATCTCAAGACCCCAGGTATGCTTCAGCAGACCTTGTGATGGAACTTTGGTTCTTCACCTTTTTTGAGACCTAGTGGAACAGGAGGAGGGTTTTTTGAGAATCCAGTCCCTTCTTGGGCTTTTAGGGATCAATTCCTGGGGCTTTTACCCAGTTATCTTGTGGTGAGTGCCAATGTATCTTTCTCTACATATTAATGGTAAATATAGCTGATTGGCTATCTTTAAGGAAAGTATCCAGCACACTCAAGATAGAGAGTAAACAGTTCTGTATAAATCCAGCCAGAAATATGCCTTTTAAAGACTTGGGAAGGACAAGGGGTGCAGCTAAGTAGATCATGATATTTCAAATGAGCCCTTGATCCTGGCTACAAGAATACTGCAAAACACCCAAGAAACCAGAACAAAGATTACCCACAGTGGGGTCCAGGTGAACCCTTTTCAAGATCTAGCATTGTGGCACTCCTGCTCCTAGGAGGTCACCAAGGTGTGTCCTGGGTCAAATCCAGGGACCGGCTGGGTTGGGGTTGTCATCCTCAGGGATACTTGTTCATGCCCCCTAATCATCATTGGCAACTGATAACTAGGGGAAACAAATTTCACAGCAATCAATGGGCTACCAAAACAGCTCCATCATTTAGGGGGCTGTTTTACATGATAAAATTTTGGTACAACAATAACTCAGCTCTCAAGGTTATAGGCACTATGTTACTTAATTCCCAGTCAGGTGCTTTCCATGAGTTAACAGTATAAGGTTCTGCATTGTCTGATCCTCTTAACCAACCTCATAATCATTATCACTAGGGGAGTTCCATGTCACAAGAAAGGAGAATTGGGGTCAAGACAGCCTTTATTACAGTAGGTTTAAAAGCTATGATGACAACCAAAAATACCAGAGATTTAAACAAAATCCAAGCCGCACAAGATTCAGGATTCAATTAATTTAAAAAATTTCAGTTAATAAATGAACTGTCAAACAAAAGCCAAAATTTCACTAGCCCATTATACAAAATTATATCAAACATCAAGCGGTGTAATTCAAACCACAAACAAAATGAACTGATGCAACAAGTGAGATAGATGGATGCTGTTCCGGAATATATTATAATCCAAGCAGGATTCATATGAGGCACCAACAAAAGGACTAGAATGAAACAAAATTAGAGCAATCTAGAAGCAAGATTCAACAAGCATGAAACAAAATGAAGTCACACAAGATGTGTAGTATGAGCAGCCTAAAATAGAAAAATAACAGTTTTACAGCCAATCAACAGCTATCCAATTTAGGAACAGAGGCATCTTATTCATTTTCATGGCTCCTGATTTGTGTAAATTGGTTTCATAAGCTTTCTAAATATAGACTTGATATTACAAGAAAAATAAAGTCATAAAATATTAAACTTCTACTTTTAGTGATTTTTTGATTATTTTGTTTTATAATGGTTTTCAATAGCAACAACATTTTCAACAGTACCAGCAACCAAGCCAGCAGCAGCCAAGCCAGCTTCAATGGAGGCAAGGCTCAGAACGTGGAGGCACCTGTTTACACCCAAGCCTTTGAGGCGGGTAACAAGGAGGCTGACCTGTTACTGACTCCTGACCCCTATGGCTTTGACTTGTCCAGTAGTCACTTAGTGTCTAGCTCTGACCCTACTCCCGTACCCACCCCTGCACAAGCTGCCTGTCAACCAACCAATCAGGATGGCAAACTTGATTTGGAACAACTTCCTGTCACCAGCCAACCTGACCCCCTACAGCCAATCAGGCTTCAGCGCCCCTGGCCCAGCACCCCAAGTGACAAATCATCACTGCCCAAATTCTTCAGGAAATTTTGGCACTGAATCTACAGGGTCTGTCCTGGGAACAGATTGTAACCCAATCACAATTTACCTGGGCTACAATAATGCGAGAATTTAATAGCTTAATGAATAAGGGGAATCTGATCAGGACAGCCAAGAAGCCCAAGAAGGCCCCCAAGTCACAAATATCTGAGGCATACCTAATCATGCTTGACCTCCTCCAGGAGTATCCCAAGCTTCCCTTGAACCAGGTCCAGAAGCAACTTGCGTATCATGGCATTTATGTGTCTGAGCGCATGGTACAGCTCTGGATGTATGGGAAGGTGGCTTCAATACGGATTCTTACCAATTTTGCCGGCAACCAAAGGGATGGCGCTGAGGATTCCCTGTATGACACCGCCATCAAATCAACCCTGGTCTGATGCCTGACTAGTCTAACAGATGACATAATGTTCATCTCCTATTACAAGCTATCAATAGCTTTTGATGATTTTGGCAAGCAAGTAAAAGTGCTGCCAAGAATAGAAGGAAGAAGGTCAAGAAGGGGACATTCATTGGTGCATTTCTGGCTGTTTCAGCCAAGGGTTTTGTCTACTATTGGACAAACCCAGATTTTATTGATGGCTACTTGTACAGCCACATCCTTGGTGGATTACTTGACTCCTGGGATGGCTCAAATTCCAAGTACCAGGGTTTCTTGAGCCACTAGATGGAGGGTAGCATCACTGCCCTCAAGGCCATCCAGGAACGCGGGCACCAGGCCTCTGTGTACCCCACTGGCCATGCAGACATCCATCTGGGTGATGTTGTCTTCTTCAACATTGGATCCAAACTACAGGAGTACTGCCCTCAGGCTTTCAACAACCTCTATCTTGGGGTCCTTGACCACAATTCTCTCTTTGGCCATCAAATGGTGGCTGACTTATTTTCCCAAATTGTCTTTCACGTGAACATGGGCAACCAATCATGTAAGGATAAGTGCCTCCCACCCTGTGCCACAGCCACCTACCAGCCCATCCAGCCAATGACCAATGAGGAATACAACAAGTGTTATATGGTGGCTATCACATACAATCCTTCTACCCCTAACCCTGCCACCACCACCTTCCAGCCCCACCCACCCAATCCCAGACCCCCCAGGCCAGCACTGCCTCTACGTCTTCCTTCCCACACTATTCTGCCTACTAGGCATTGCTCTTTGTCCCAAATAAACCCCCTGTTGCCAAACATTTTCTATTTATATTATCTTTCTTTTGAATTTCAATTGTTCACGTTCTCTTTGTTTATAGTTGGTTTTATTCTTTATGTTCAGCTTATTTCTATAAAATCATATATTCTACTATGCCATGTATCTAGATCCAGAACACAGTTATTTTTAGCACTTTGCACAGCCCCTTGTGAAAATATTAACAACAATTTGGTGATCAGCTAAATTTGAATTGGAAAATTATAGGTTAACTGTGTTTAGATAAAGTTGTTACTGATCTGAATTCAACACCTTAATGATAAACTTTAAGCCAATCAGGAGCCAAGTGATAAAATGATTGTTGTGACATAAATGGTCATTCAATAATTCTTTGATGCATGTGTGCTAGTTAATATTATTGGCTGGATCTTTTGCTATTGTGCGCCATTGTTGCTGTGACAAGTTGTTGATGGACTAGTGCTAACCCAGCAGCTGATTGGGCACTAGTCCACCAACAAATTGCCACAGCGGCAATGACACACAATGGCAAAAGATCCAGCCAATCATATTAACTAGCGCACATGCACCAAAGAATTATTGAATGACCCTTTATGTCACAACAATCACTTTATCACTTGGCTCCTGATTGGCTTAAAGTTTATCATTAAGGTTTTGAGTTAAGATAAGTAACAACTTTATCTAAACACAGTTAACCTATAATTTTCCAACTAAAATTTAGCTGATCACCAAATTGTTGTTAATATTTTCACAAGGGGCTGTGCAAAGCGCCAAAAATAATATGACAATTAAGTAAAAAAATGCCAACACAAAGCAAATAACACATATTGAGAAGAGCATAAAATATATGCACAATGGGGAAAAATGGGATATTGTAGTAATGTGAAAACAAACAGGGATAAACAAAGAGGCAATAGTATCAGAATAATACAGATTTTATTGGGATGAAAGCTATAAAAATCACATGAAAAGGTTAGTAAAAAATTAATGAGAGAATTGTAGAAGCTTTTGAAGGATCTTGACTCTGCAGTTGCGGAGATCAAAGAAATTAGCCACAAGGTAAAAGCAAAAATCAAGGCCGCCATCCTTAAAGGCAAGAAACTTGACAGGGTGACATCCAAGGCATTAATGACCAAAATGCCTGACACATCAGAGAAGACCATTGAGTGCCTGCTCTTCATTCAAAAAACTGTGGTTGAGGGCTTACAATTCAAGTCCTTTGCTCTCTCTGCGCTATCTTTCTGGACAGATGACCCTGAAATGTATGCCCGCCTAAAACCTACCAAGCAGGCAAGAACAGAGGATAAAGAATTGCCCATGCAACTGCTTGCGCTGAGAATGGCAAAGCCTGTCAAAGCCATAGGCAAGGAAGAAACTCACAAAGGTAATCTTAAAACATAAAATTAATAACAATTTCAAAATACTTACCTTTTTTTAGAAAACATTGCCAGTGAACTCTGCCAGGTCCTGGTTCCTTTTGTCCCCGCCACATTCTATTTAAATTATGCCAATCATGTGGCCAAACAGCTCTATCTGTCCCACCCTGTCTTGCAAGAGCTCAAAGACAGGGTCAATGGTACCTTTCCAATGATAAGGGACACACTAGCTGGGCTGATGCATGCCAAGGGGGCATCTAAGTGGGCAGTTACTGCCTACAAGGATGCCCAACTAGTCCGCCTTGACCTGGTGGTCCTCAGTGGATTTCACTGTGTAAACTCCATTGAGCTTGTTTGGAACGTCCTGTAGATGCTCCCATTCAAGAATGTACTGGAGATGGGCCGGGCCCATGCAGCTGCTTGCTTCTGCTTCCCAGTAGAGCATACCATCTCTTACCTCTTGGACAACTTTGGGCGTGCGGTAGGAAAACTGGCTATTGCAGATACAACAGCTGTGAAGAAGACTAAAATCCTCCTTGCTGACTTCAGGCTGGCCTGGAGTGCTAACAAAAAGGGGGTCCCGCAAGCAATGGAGCTGACCTTTGCAAAGACAAAGCACAAAAAGAAGATTGGTGCTGTATACAACAAACTTTACAAGTTTACTGAAGCCTTTGCTGGGCAAAGGCTTCACCTCGTTGTTTACCTGGGGTTCCTCTTCTACTTTAGGATGGTTGCGTCTGTAGAGGACCTGGACGGGGTCCTTATTGGGATCAACAAGGCCGGGCCTTCCTGGATGAGAAAAAGGTCCCCTGGATACAACTCAATGGGCACATTATCCAGGACGCCCTGGTCCTGGCTGGCATCTTTGGGTTTGTAGCCTCACCAGAAAAGCTGCTCCTGCATTCTTGCCTAACAATACTCCCTTTTACCAGCCGCCATGAATATTTTAATCAGGGTGTATCCACTGTCCACAGTGTGGCGGTGGAGGTTGTGCACCACCTCCATTGCGGGGTGGTTACATACCGCCAAACCTATTATAGGTGCTCTTAATTTTTTCTCTATATCAATAAATATCTTTATACTCTAGATTATTTTAATATAAATAATTTTTTTAACTCTTGTTTTAGCAAACAAGATTTGTAAAATATATTGCAGAAACAGTTTTCATAAAAGCATAAAATTATATGTTAATAAAATATATTCTAATTTGTACATTTTACATTTAATTTTTTAATTTCATTTTTATATTTATTTGATAAAAGTGATATAAATATATTTGCATAATCCAGTATTGAGTGTTTGGGATAACCTCAGATGGCATAATAAAAAATATAAAATAAAATAAATAAATAACTTACCTCCATTGATGGTCTTGCCAAATGTGATTGTGGGCTAGAAGCTTCTAAATATAAAATGTTAATTAATAAATCTTAAATAGTAGATTAGAGAATATAAAAAAGTTGGACACACTAAGCCTTTAATTGATTGGCTGTTTGGCTAGGCATGTGGGGATGAACAAATCAGCGTGGCCATAGAATTTGGCCACAGCTCAGCTGGGAGGGTGTGGATCCTGGCCTGCAGCAAATCAAACAGGTCCTTGGTCCCAGTTGGGGTTCCTCATTTGACAACTTGCTTGAGCCACCCAAAGACTTTCTTGATGGGATTTAGGAAGGGCAAATAGGCAGGGAGGAAGAGAAGGCGCAAATTTGCTGTGGCCAATTGCTGGGGGCCCACTGCAATGCTAGTATCAATCATTGGGAATTCCTCAAGAATATCAGCCACCTTATGAAGACCAGCGTTATCCAGCACAATTACTTTGATGAAGCCTGGGCTTGTACGCCTCAGGTGCTCCTGGACCAATTAGAGAAATGATAGGCAGATCCGGCTATTGTGAGATCCCAATATTATTTGGTATAGCTCAACCCCCTTTGGACCAAGGAGAGCCACCATCAAATAGGCTGTGCCGCAGACTGCAGCATGCCAAGCCATCCCGTCATTTGAGCCTTTGGGGACATACCCATACCCATTGTGAATTGACGAGGCAAATGCTGATTTGTTAATATAGTAGAATTTTACCATTTCCTTGGCTCTGAGGGCAGTGTACGCCTCTGCGTAGTTTTTCTGGGTCCTGATGTTGGTTGGGCTGCTTCTATTATAGGGAGATACCACAAGCCTTTTCAAGGAAAAGCACATTTCCTTCACCAGATGGTAGTAAAAGGAAATTGAGGCCTCAACCCTAAAAGCAGATTTGACCATGGCCTGTATATTTGCCAGTTCAAGATGGCAATCCCAGGTTATCCACTGGCGGACTGCCCATTTATGCTCCTTGGTGAGCATGGGTGAAACACGCAAGGATTTCTCTGTGGCAAGGACTTGGCCAGTATCAATGAACTTGTTGAAGGTCTTTGAGGCATACTTGGGATCCACCCCAACAAGAGCCGCAGCCGCCTTGTAATCACCAGATTCCCGTATGAGCCAGAGAAGGATGATGCACTTAATGTCAGGAATGCGCTTGTGAGTGGGCTTTTTAGCAGTGGGGATTGGCATGTTGGTGTTGGGCACAACACAGGACATGGGCACCTTGTTGTAGAAGGCTGAAACCTTTTTGAGCACCAACAGTCCCTTGTCAGTTCTGAAGAACTCAGGCTCCTTGTCCTCTTCCTGATTGCCATCACTGACATAGGGCTTGTAGCTAGTATCAAGTACAGGCTTCATCTTCTTCAGCATTGCTGACGGGACCAACTCTTGCTGGTACACAACGTCAAACACATATGAGGTAAGCTCTACTTCCTTTTTTCTAACTTTCTTGGTGAAGGTAACCTTGGTGGGCTTCTGGGTCAGCTTGGGAACCCAAGGGTTTATGCTCCGCACCCTAGCAGCTTGTAATCCTTGAACCAGCTGTGTCAGTGCAGCGTCACTATGGAACTCTCCTCTCCTGTCTCCTTCCTGAATAGGCATTTGTGTTGCACTAACTCTGCTCTTTGACCCGTGGGGGCAACTACAACCGCAGCGCACAACAGGTGCAATGGTACTCTGTTGCTGTGTTCCTTCCATTTTACAATTTAATAAAATACTAAATAAATTTTAATTAAGTTACTCCCTAATTTTAATTTTTGCTTTTATCTGAATATGGATATTTAATTAATATTTTTCCCGCCCAATATCCCAATTATAGATTCTTTATTTCTTAATTAGTTGTTTCTGGTTTTACAACGCCCATTTTAGAATAACTGAAATAATTTCCACCCATTTCCCCAGATTTTACACCAAATTAAGCACCCAACACAATAATTTTAAAATCTATGTTTCAGATCTTGTGTCTTATTTAAGATACCTTGGTATCCTTCATGATTACAATCCATTGAACACACTGAGTGAGTTATTTTGTTTACATAGTGAGTTGCTATTGTGTTTTGTTTTTGGATTGAGTTTTAACACACCGCGCTTGGGCGTATTTTGTCACCAATTCACATAGTAAACATATGTACACCAAAAGTCAACTCACATCATTTTGTTTGTGGATCCATGTATTTTGGATTATATTTTGAATGTTTTCACTTTTTGCGTGAGCACTTCTTTGCTGTGTTGACCCATTTTGCCCATTAACACAAATAAAACCTGTTAACAGAGTGTATATTTTAATCTGATAGTTGTATTTAGTTTAAATCTGAAACCATTCCATTTAAATCTGAGGTATTTTTGGTTGTCAACATAGTTTCTAAAACTACTGTAACAGAAGGAAGATCCCCTTAGAAACCTTCTTAACTGTTACCAGTTTGGAGTCATTTTGGACAGCTACTCCTTTGAAAAGGACTTATTAACGCTTAGAAGACATCTGGTCACTGCAAAACAACCAGATGTGTAGCCATCAAGATGCAGATCCAGTACCCAACCAAGCTTCAGCTGGCAACCAAAAGATTTCTGAAAGACCTCCAAGAACATCCCAAAAATACCTCACAACTTTCCAGATAGCCTCCTTCTTATAGTGTTCTTTTCCCCACGGTTCTGCCTTCAGAATAGCTTTCTTTAAAAGCTTAAACCATTAGCGCTCCCTTTTTCCTATAATCAAATAAGCTTACACACTTACTTTCTCAAAAGCTTAAAGTATTGATTCACTGTTTACTTGCTTATACTTTAAGCCTCTGGCTTCCAACTAATCATATTCATCAAAAAACATGCCAGAACTCAGCCAATGGTTGTAGAGCGCAAAACTAGACCATTTTGAAGTTCCACAGCAATCCAACTAGGAAATCAATTTCCACGCTCAAACCACTCAAAACGGCAACTCTTTGCGCACCAAAGCGTTAACTGGTTCACTGTTCCAGCACCAGTCTTCCCTGCATTCAACCTTAACCAATTTAAATAGTAGAATACTATTTAAATTGTTCTTACTGATCTTCTTCAATGTTTTCTCATACATTTAATAATATAGTAAAGTACAAGGAAAAGGTCCCACCAAAACATCTTTGTATCCAGCTCTCATAGAAATACACCTTTATATATCCTAGGAATTTAATAAATAAACTCTTACCCATGATTTAATCATCATTCCTTCTTGATTTTACTACTAAACCAAAGCAATTTTTTTTATTTCTTTCCACCTTAGCAAATCAATTTAGCAAAACCTTGGCTCATTTCTCTGGACCACCAGTCCTTAGGTTTTTTCTGCTTCTTCTACTAGTCCTTCTTCTTCTAGTTCTTCTCTTTCATCTTTCATCTCTTCTTCAAATCCTTCCCTGGTTCAAACACTACTGTTCTTTCTCTGTTCCTTCTCCATATGAATCACCGGGGTTCCTTCCCTGTATGAACCACCAAGGTATGTTCTTCTCTGGGTGAACCACTTAGTTGCTGTCCTTCTCTGTGTAACCATCTAGGTTTTGTCCTTCTTTGGGTGAACCACAAACATTCTGCCTTCTCTGTAGTCTCTATACTAATACCTCAGACTCTGGAAATAAGTATTCACAATTGAGTTAGCATCTGACTAGGCCCCTATCTGGGACCACCACTTTAGGCCATCAACCACAGACAATTCTCATGTCTGTGCAGTTGTTTTTACTCACTAAAGTGGTTATCTTGAGCTTTCAGTCACAAAGTAACCAACTTTATTTCACAGAACCCTATCAATTATCAAGTTCTGCAGCTGCTTCCCCAGGCAACTACCTTGGTAATTTTCCTGGGCATATCCATGCCTCTCTGGTGACTTCAAGACCTTTTCAAAGCTATCAGGAAGACATAGACAGGGAAACCTTACCCCTAAACTAGGTAATGTTTGCCACCTACAGACCTCCTGCAAGTGGCAAAGGATCTCAGAGCTACAACAGCCTATCCTTTTCCAACATTTACTTGTATTAGGCCACTACCCTTCTCTTGGTCAACATTAGCCCCGCCTGCAAAACTGCCTAACATGTGGATCACCACAAGCATGCTACAAAGGCAGCTAATGTTCTTATATAAAAGCCAATTCAACATACTCTGATTGGTAAACCACCCTAAGAGAGGTATTTAAAATGCTGGTGATCTTCATCCCACCCACCTAGACCCCTGCCACAATCCAAGTACATGTACCCTAATATCCCAGATAAAGTTGATATTATTTATGAATTATACCTGTCCAAAAGAACCCTTTCTCCCTCTAATTCTTTCTGTGGGCTGAAGCGGAATTGAGGTCAACAATAGCTTTGGATTTTTTTTGCAATTCTAGCTTCCCAGGCTAGTGTTTCAGCCAAGATTGATTGGCACCACCCCTCTCAATGTACCTTAAAATATGCAGGGGCTCTCAAAGAGTTGCTCATTATGTACCTAACAGCATGACTCTCTCCCCCTCTAATATTGAGATATGGATGATATCTCAAGATTAGAAGCAAACCCAATCCAAACATTGATATTTTCTTATAACTGTGATGTAAGCTTCAGGTACCCAAACAGAAAGAGAAATTAGCTGAAGATAAGATTTATTGATTAAGACAGGACTCTACATCCTGCAGTAGGCTCCAGGGGTGGCTTGTAAAGAGAAGTTCTCAAAATTAATTTTTGGTAAACATGACTTATCTTATTAAGAAAGTATAGTGGATTACCAGCTTTAGGGATCAATGGGGTTACAGCTAGGGGATGTATCTAAGCAGTTGTTCAAATCAGGAAATGATTTGAGTCAATCCAGAGATCAATTGGCTATTTAACCCGTTAAGATTTTGGCCAGCACAACAGTTTTATAAGCTCTCTGTAGTTTGAATCATGCTTGGATAATACCACAACACTACTTCTGTGAAAGTTGGTGGTGTTGTTTCCCAGTATAACAATGTTAAGTCATTTCACAATTTGGGTTTGAATTTGGGTCAACTTTTCTTATTTTTAAATTTATTTAAACTTTAATAAGGATTTTTAATAGTTAGTAGTAATTTTTTAAATCAAATTATCTTGTTTTTTCTTGCTCTTACTTGGTTTTGCTTTGATGTAAGCACTATACACTCTTACTCTCTCTAAGACACCAACTTACTCATGTTACTCCTAAACTGTTGCAATAGTTTGATACAGTTTCAAATGCTGAAACTATCCCTTATACTTCACCTTTATCTCCTTTTTTGCAGTTACAACTATATTTAATATACCTCTATAAATAAAGCATTACTTTGAAGAGTAGGCTTAAGCCAAAATTCTAAGTTTCCCCTTGCCTAAGATCATTTACTTTTTTTTATATATTTTTAAGATTTAGCAGTTATAACTACTTGAAATTGCTTCTTGTTTTTCAAATTACTTTTATCTTCAAATATTTGTTAAAATTTTGACTTGTAACTTACATTTTAATTTTCTTACAACTAAATTTATAAATTCAAAAGATTCATAATGTCCTAAAAATTTACTTTACCAATTAATGTGGCCAGTTTTTGTTAGCTTTAAGCAATTTTCTGAACATCCTAGAGATGTTTATTCAGCAGACATCTTTTATGCTGACTCATCTCTTTCATTTCAGGTATAATTTCTTTAGATCTTAAAGTTACTATTCACATGATGAATTCCCCAACATTAATACACCCCTAGTCACTACAATAAGTTTAGTGAATACCTTATCCTATTTAGTAATTTTGGGATTATTACAGACCTTATCCCCTCACACTATAAATTATAAACTATAAACGTTTGGCAGTTACACCTAAGGTTTTGTTTCAACCAACCCCATTTTTATACCTTCTAAATTTAAATCCTGTGGCTCTTTACGCCTTTGTATATAATCTTGTTCCATATTTGGCAAGGCCTTACAGATCATGAATAAAGCTAGTGCTGTATCTTTATTCTATGCCCTTCTCTTTTGGAATTTTTTCTCCCCTGCTGCAAATACTGGTCTATAGTTAATTCCAGTTTCAGCAGTGGTAGTGATAGAAATTTTATCTATGTCCTGGCTTTGAGAAACTTCCTCACAAATAAGGACAGAGTGCTGGCCAGGTGGCTCTCCCTCACCAAAAAAACCCTCCTGTCTATCTAAGAGGAGGAAATGATGGAGGGTCACTGTCATGAATTCATCCCTTCTAGTCCTTCTGTGTATATATGAGAATGTTTCTTGCTTAACAATAACAGGAATAACTTTATTTAAAATAGCTTACCGCTAATAAGTGACCTTAAGTGGTTTTCTATCCAGCAGAGGTAACAGCTAAGAGTATTTAAATGTATATCAGGTAGCAATTGTGCAATATTATACTTTATTTTATAATAGTAGAGATAGTTATATAGTGCTCACAATGCTAATAACCCAGGAATTATCCCTGTGGCTAGTTATCACTGTGCACATGGAGAGGGGCTGATCTGGGGAAATAATCATGGTACTTCTGCACATGAATGACATTTTCTAATCACTCCTTGCATATATACAACCTCATTTGTGAGATTTCAAGCAGCTGCGCAACTTCTTTAATAGCTTATATACCATTGGATGATATCAATACATCAATCAGTCTTGCAGAAATTAGTTTATGAATACAACAACTACAGAGGAAACCCCCTAATCTTGTCATACAGTGGAAGTAGTTAAAGGCATTTTGGATGTATATCAAATTCAAACAATCTCACAATTATTAATAGTATTGTAGCAATATATACTTATGCAAGATTGAGTAGTATAACCATACTAAATAAAGATAAAGTTCAGTGTTCACAAGATTATGTTGACTAGCCATAGTTGTGATAAGATAATCAGAACTACATAATTTATTTGATAACAGTTATGTTACCTATCAAGACCAACTAGTATTATCCAGCATTTAAAATCAACTCTGACTAGGACAATATGAAACCAGCACCACCCTGCCCCAATTATATCTCCTGCAATTAATGCTGTTTTTCAGTTGAAACCTTTCACAGGCAGCGTGAAGAGTACAGAAATAGTAAGCCAGATGCACTTCATAGAAGCCTGTTTTTATATTTTTTGGGTGTCAGAACCCATATGAGTTGCCACAGCGCCAGGGCCCTTTTTCTGGGCCTGCCATTATTTAGTTCATCACTTGGTCCAGCCAGGAACCTGAGGCCCCCTGGACCACTTCCTTAGAAGCAGTCAAGTCCCCCTACAGCAAACCCTCCTTGCCCATGGTTGTGCAAACTCTCCTATCAAGCATCAAGCAAACCAGAAGCACCTCATTGTTGCAATTTGAATATTGTGACAACTCATTTCTTCAGAGTTAATGGAAAACAGGGTACTTGGTTCTTTCACATATATATGTGAGGTTATGGTTAGTGCTTGTATCAGGAGGGCTAAAAAATAAACAGATTATGTTTAAATAATAACTTCTAATCACGCAGAAGCACTTATCAAATATAAGATGCCTTTGTTTTTATCAATATTATTTATATTATCATTGTGTTATGGAGTATTTCTTGGCTGCTAGTAGCTTCTTCTAGAATATTCCATTACAGCTTTATTCTAGGTAAATTGCATTGCAAGTTAGGTGCTAGCCAACATTGGCAATTGAGATTTTCTAGTCTTCACCCATAGCAGATAACTCTTGCTGGTGTGGGTATAAACAGCATCAGAATCACAGCTTACCACTCTTAAAATTTATTTGATTTGAATGCTTAGCAATAGGGCTGGTTATGGAATTTGATAAAACAAGAATTTTAACCAGGCGCCACTGCAGCGCCTGATATTAAATTAGTTTAAGCCTTGACACCCAAAATATTTTCTAGGCAGCAATATGGTACCTGGATTTTTCCTAGGTGTGTGGTGTGCTTAATATTGGATGGGTTTGCTGCAATGATAACAATACACTTTTATTTTCATGTATATATTTTTATATTGGCATTTTAAAAGGTTTGATTATTGTAATTTAATCTACAGGCTCTGTCATAATTGCCGCATGGATTGGTTAAAAATTCCAAGACTCAGAATACCTTGTTGCCATCTCCAAAGTAATAACCAACGGAAATACAATGCTTCTCATATTAGTATAAATAATTTAAAATTACAAAGCTGCAGGTAGGTGCCTGTTGGGCGTTTCATGTTCATTGATGACTATTACAAAGTATTTTTGAGGCAAAAAGCCAAGTCAGTATAATTGTTGTGCTTTTTGCATTACAGCGCCACAATTATTTGAGATTATTGGGCACAGGGCATTTGCTTGAATACAGCCATATGTGAGGATATGAGTAGTATTGTATCAGAAGAGCCAGGATTGAATGAAACCAGGATTACTGTCCAGCAATGGCTTCTGATTGCGTAGAAGCACTTAAGAATTAGGATAAAGGTCAACCAGATTAAAGATATATCAAAGATGGTTCAAGATTAAAAGCCTGTTTTTTATTTTGAGTGATCAATTCTTCTTATATCTTCTGCAAATTTAATCCCTAGTCTGCTAGCAATGTCTTCTAGGACATTCTAACACATCTCTTATTTGGGTAATTATTAATCTAGGTTTAGTGCTTATTGCACTTTAACCAATAGAATATCTTCATCTTTACCCAGAACAGGTGATCCTTGCTGGCATGCAATAGTTTAGTTACTTCAGGATCACTTCCTACTTTTCTGGTATACTCCAAGCTTAATGCTTATTAATGTGATTAATATGGGAATTTGAGATTATGGAGAATCAAACCCAGCGCCTCGGCACTTGAAGTAAAAGTAAAGTGGCGCCTGAAATATTTGCCAGGCAGTTCCTGTAAAAAATTTAACAGTTGACATGGCGGTGCTTGACGTAAAAGTAGTTTAGCAATTTGGCACCAAATCAAATTTCTAGGCGACACCTGTATTTTTTTAAGTGGTGTGGCAGCAAATCATGTATTATTAAGCACCGTGGCAGCGCTTACCATTGGCTGATTTAAGGCTCAGGTCAGCAGACTACTGCTGATCTAATATATATGATTTATAATACCAATTTATGGTACTTGGCAACAGTAATTCATATCCTCAAGCTTTTTCATAGTTGGTATCATTGGTTTTTATACTGCTAATTTATGGGTTTGGTTGCTGAAACCCTAATCTGTGAGCTCTGTCATAATTGGCATCATTGCTTGGTCAAAATTCTGACAATGATATTTTAAGAGATCAATGAGACTCTTGTTAAGCCTTGTTCTACACCTGAAAGTGCTCAAAGTTAAATGGCCTGTCATCAGCTCAGCCAACAAAATAATGGGAATATGTGTCCTTGTGAGGGAAAACTTCAGTTGGCACTGATTGTCAGCTCATAAAAAGCTGTAAGAATTTAGACGCAAGAGGCTCCAAAGCCCCGCTTGAAAAACAATATTAATTATTTTTTTCCAAAACTCCCAGCAATTATGATGTGCACATAGTCAACCCCCTAAAATTTTCAAGCACACAGCAACAGCCCTGTAATAAAAGCCAGCCATACTCAAAATAAAATCATTTGCTTGGTTTATTTTTTTTCTGTGAGAACGTCCAAAAGCTTCTTATAGATACCGGAGCAGACCATATCATAGACAATCAAAAGTTTTTGGACTCCAAGCAACTTGAATGTGCTTAGTCAGTTAAAAAAAAGTTCCCAAGGCTGATTTAACAAGAGTAGCCATTATTCATGAGACAATGCTATTCTAAATAAGAATGAGTAATATTTAAGTCAGACCCTCTGGTCCCATAATGGGTAGTATCAGCCACAACATGGTTACTGGCTTAGACAGGCTATTCCACAATTGCCCTACATCAATCAAAAACCTCTATTATTACACTCATAAAAACGGTATCAAGCTCTAAATATATTGAATTGAGATAAACAAGCTGCTTACAACATTTTTTTCTACAATATCAAAAAAAGCTTTATGATTTTAAAGGGTCTAAGTTGAAAGTCAATCAATTTTCAGCCAAAGTTGTTAGGTATGAACCTTTCTCAGCTCTATCTTGAAGCAAGCCAACACCAGCACTGAAATAGCTACTCAATGAGTTTAGGAACATATTAGGCAAGTCTCTGGATCAGTGTTTTCATTCACAATATAGTCAGCATAATGTGCAACTACATGAGACGTTAACCAAGGCATCCCTGCGGTATTATCTAACACTCAATGTCAGAAGCCCACCCTGAAGTAAATAAATTTTCTAAATAAAGGATTAAAACAGAAGGATTTAAACCAGTCAAGAAAGATCTGATGGGCAACAATATTAATTTCAGATGAAACAACTTGTCAAACAGGTTATACCAATCAAGAAAAACATTAGATTGCCCTAAAAACATTTATGACCCCAAGTACAATATCAAGAAGGCAGTAGTAAACACATGTAATACACAGGTAAAAGTGAAATTTCTTGGGGGGCACCTGAACCCTTTTCTTCAGGGAACCCTTTTCCTAGAACAGTGACACAGTGTATTATTTTTTACAAGGCGCAGAAGCCCAATTTTTATCTTGACAATGTTAGTCATTTGTTCTGGCATCAGTTCTGCAGTCCATGTTAATGATGCAGTGCGCAAAATGCCAAAGTTTCAGAGTTATTAGTCATTTTAACCCAATTCTTCCTGCATCAGAAAAATTAGTTGGTCTCTTGGTTATTTTTAAGAGAGTTTTACAAAAAATAAAAGTTGAGTTAGTAGGGTTGAGGTCTTAATTGGTTGAGCATTGTTAAATATTGGATGGAGCTGGAATATATAGTAGGGATGGCAGGAAAAATGTTAAGTTAGAGATGGTTTGAACAACTTGCAACGCTTTCAAGTATGTTTTGCCAGGTTATCAAGCAGCCTTATGGCATGCCAACTGTTTCCCTAACAATTTCTCACTATAAGGATTTTCTGAGCACATAGGCCCATTTTAACTGATTTATCAGCTTTGTTTAAGAAGTTATGCAGTCTAACTTTGGTTTCAAACTTTACTAAGAAAAATTCTTGAGTGCAGAGCCTAAACTCAAGTTTGAACTGCTAGCTGGCTTTTCTATGAAAAGCAGGGGCTGAAATTAGCTGGAAAAAGGCAGTATAACACTAGTAAAATTTTTAATCATGATTAAATTGTTTCCCAAACTTGACCTCAATTTGCAGACCCTGTTTCAAAGTTTCTGAGATTGAAGCCTGCATTTGAGTTTGAATCAAAGTTATCAGATTATTGAAGTGATTTAACTCAATTTCTTTGACTTTGACCCTACCATACATAGTATTAACTCCTGGTTCAGATATAATGACATGGAGAAAAGATTTTTTCTGTTAGAGCTAGTGAGACAATGTGTGTTAGAATCATCAGAAATGATGATCCAGGCACTCAAGGAGTAAAAAACCTTCCATCAACACCCAGTGAGTGCTCTAAAAAAATGTTATCTGGCTGTGTCTATCTCTGTATGGGGCTGAGATCTTTTTTATGGCCAAAAAGTACAATTTTTTCCACCTGATCACAGGCTATTGCACTCACAACTGTCAGGAACATTCCTGACATCAAAAAAGACATGGGCCTTGTTACAGTGGCCAGGACGCTATATGCAAAATGTGAGCCGCTGCTTCTGGTTAGGGGAAAACAGCCCATACAATCCAAAAGTTTGGAGGTAGATCAGAAGTGATGCCTGAAATCTAAACATTGCTGGCACAGAGCTCCCACTCACCCATCCCACCCTGGGCTGTGCGCTTGGATGTACCCACCAGCTAGCCAGCAGTTATTTATCCTGGGATGTACAGCCCAGCCATCAGTTTTAGAGAAACTCTGGACATTCTAAACTAAAAATCTCATCCCAGGCAACCAAGAATCATTCCTTTCCTAGAGCTGAAATCTTGGCTGCTGCCACCTTTGGCAGCCGGCTCACCCCAGTTTTCTGCTCACATACCTGCTGAAAGTTAAGCCCTCAGAGATGTAGCTTTCAGAGAGCTATTTCTAACACCTGGGCTGAGATATCCAAGAAGGTTCATCTTGAGAAGGACATTGCCAGGCTAGTCAGCTACTAACTGGTTGGGCCAGAAAGACCTAGAACTGTTCTGAGAGAAAGATCCACCTTGAGCCCCTGGACCCTAGAGTACCCAACCCAGGGCACAGCCTATTTTGATGTGCATCTAAACCAGTATACAATAGAGTTTAAAAAGGGGACATTGGATCATCCAGAGCTGTTAAAAGAGCTTTTATCAGCTGTGCATCACATAAGACATGTCTAAAGATCCCCGGTTCAAGGTTAAGTTGGAACCTGTACCGCTTACCCCCAACTCCCAACCCCCAGGCAGGATCACTCAGATCATGGCCTCATCCCGGTCACAGCTTAACTAGGGTATGGGGCCCAGCAATCAGCAGCTTTCACAGAAGATACACATCAAAAAAATACCATCAGCTGGGGGTGAAAAGAGCTAATACATTCCAATCCTCTGCATACTTTGACTGGCCAGATACCAGGGTACCTATCAATGGGCAGGCAGCAATTGATGCAGCCAGCAGGACCCTGGGCCAGAGAGAGGGCTCATTATAGAAGAGGGGTCAGCCTGATAGCTTAGAGATAGGATTGGTCAAACAGAGACCAGGCATGAACTTGAGACCATGGAGTTTACCAACTTGTCAGAGCAACATCAAGTGTTCCAAAAAGATTAGTGAAAGCAGCATCAGAGGAAAATAATTGATCTTGCTGGCAGTTGGGCCGCAGGATCTGGGGAAGTTACAGGCACTGGGTAGGCCGGCAGATAAGCATACCTGTTTTAGAAGAGTCTTAGCTGCACGGTGCACCAAGTTCCTTGGCAATTAAAGGATCTAACATGCTAGTTCTTGCCAAGGGGCCGGCAATTATTATGCTCTCTAGGGTGAATTCAGAGCAGCATGGGATTGGCAGGTATTTGGTGAAATAAAAAGGACCAAAAAGTTTTCCTGCTGGACTAAATAAAGCTAGCAGAGGGGCCACAGGGCTGACAAAAGGGCTGTCTGGAGCTCAGGAGCCTGTAGAAGCAGTGTTCATATGATAGAGAACTAGAGCTGAACAAGACAGAATTTGAGTGAGCCAAAAGATTCATCTGCCTTCATTATCATAACAACAATACTGCTATTTACAACACTGCTGGAATCTTATACCCCCTTCTCTGGCTTCCCCAGAAAATTCATGATTTTGGTTCTTGGGAAAGCTATCACTGTGAAACTGGACCATGGGTTGGTCTTCAAGTTTGAGCAGCCCTTTATTGCCAAGCATTGATGGACAGATGCAGAAGCTTCCATCTTTCAACTCTATTCTCAAGGTCATATGACCTGGCTAGATGTGCCTTAGCCTTGATGCTGAGAGCTGATACTAGACAGCGCTCATCAGGGGGTATAATTTTAGGAGTTTCTGAAATCTCTTTTTGGCAGGCAACTGCTTCCATGTAGGTGTGGGCCTTTGGTGGTGTGAACATGGTTAAAAACCTTTATAGTCTTGGTGAATCTCCTTGGCTTTGAAGGCTGTTTATTAAAAGATATGAATATCTGTGCCCAAAGAAATGTGGGCTGTTGGGCCCTTGGCCTGCTGGGCTACAATTAGGTTGGCTGAAACACTATTCAGGTTGAAGATGTTTTTGAAAGTTCTTTGCATATGTTTTGGGCGGTGTTTGGGTAAGAAGTGCTTCTTACTGGAATACAGAGGGTATGAGAATGCAGAGAGAGATAAGTAAGAGATGCATTGTAAGATAGTATACTTGTGAATCAGGGTGCTGGTTGGATCAGCTGAGCAGATAGCTTATGCTGGGGGGATGAAGAGAATCTGATGTTTGATTAACAGGTGATAACTCTATGAAGGGGTTAGTGGTTTGACCAGAGGTTATCTAGGGAAACATCTGTAGGTTGGTACTGGTGCAAATTCTTGGATTAAACCTGCTTGAAAACTGTTTCCCTGAGAATTGGCTTGAATGTTGAGTAGAAGGTGCCTTAAGGCTTAAATCAGATATCTTAATAAGATGGACTTGTTTGATAGACATGAATGACATGGTGTGTTGAAAGGCTGTTAAAAAATTGTCTTTTATCTCAATAAAGACTGCAATTCTCTTCAAAATCTTTCCCTTGCCTTGTACTTAATGGTTTTAAGATATGGATATCCATAATACCTTTGATCTCTGGAGTTAATCTGACAACAGAGGGTGGTTCAGGCGGGTTTGGGGGGAAAGGATTTCCTGGGAAGGGGTAGCTAAAGCAGTTGGGGTAGTAAAGGTAATAGGTTGCTGGGCAGGTTGGATTCCAGTCTGAGGAAAGGGATGTCTCTCTATATGGGATTTGCGGTAAAGTTGATGTTTGATTGTTATAAGTCCGCTTGGGATTGCGAGTGAGGGTGGGCTTGGAATGGTTGGCGGAAGGAGATGTGTCAGATATACGTAGGTTGGGTTGGAATACCTTGAGTTCTGTGATTGAAGGAGATGGTGGCGCTGCGGAAATCTTACCCCTCGTGGATCGATCGGCGTTCTTGGTTTGCCGCTTTTTTCGTTGGCGTACATCCGAGGCACGTGGTCAGATGTTTGGATGGTTAAGTAAGGGTTTCTAGGTTTTGATTGCATGTTTAAAAGCGAGGTTGGTTTCATTAATTGATGTTGAGGAAGTATACAAATGGTATTTTGTTCTACATGGAAGGGTTATGGGTTTCCTAGTTGGGAATTGAGGTGGAATAAGAGGCAGGTTGACAGATGGGGTGGTGGCTCTAGCCTTATGTTTGGGCCACTGTAGTCAGTGACGTTAATCTGCCGCCGACAGGGTATTAATCCGGGTAGTGGGGATTGAGAAGTAAGAATGGCAGGTAACCAAAGCAATTTGGACAAGGCTGGATATCTCCGGGTGGGATGCACCTTCCTGGCCGGATTTGAGCTTTTGCTGTGCGCGGCGCTTGCGGTGCTGGCCCTAGAAAGGGGATTCCCTCCTAGCACTCCCAGTGTTTTGACCCTTGGGAGTGCCTTGATCTCTGCTCCGTTTGTTGTGGTGGGGGTTTTCGAGCTGAGCAAGGTACCCCTGCTATAGAAGTCACTTAGCTTTAGAACAAACCGATCTTCAGATCCTTCTATGGCGTGTTCACGCTGGTTGAGATGGGTGTGGTCGTCCTGTTCCTTCTGTTGGCGGCCAACGGGGGGACAACTACCCTTGGCCTTGCATGCCGCCATGGCTGCCAAGCACTCGAGACCCCATTTAAGGTGGCGTCGTACTTGGCCATCCTGCTATGTTTTACTAAGGTACAAACTTTATAGCAAAACTAACCAATCAGATGCTTATTTTCTTTGTCATACACTCCTGCGAAGCAAAGGATAAAGGGCATCCCGTTCCAAAGCCTTCTCTTCACTCACAACCAAAGCATTTAAAGAATCCAACAGATTCGTTTTTGGATAACGGCGGGGTCAGCATACATCCACTCGCTATCCCTGCAGTTGTTTGCACCACAAATGTATTCTGCGTGGAGCATGTATCCAGTGTGGAGAACCCAACATGTGAGCATATTGGCATCGGTTGCCATTATGAACAGGCCTCAGCGTATGCCGAACTTACTTGCAATGGCGAGTATAGCGGATGGGACGCTAGTCAGGCTGACTCCTGGGCCTATGCTGGATACGACTGATCAATATTTGAATCTTACCTGATATCACAAAAACATCCTTCTTTGCAATTAAATCTTCTTGCCAGCTGTGAACGTAAAAATTTGAAGGCAAATCATTAGGCTATAACCAAATAATGTACCCAACCAAGCATCAATCTTAAGTTGAAGATCAACTTACCAGCAAATCCATAATGATTTACAATAGCAATCATCCCTACTAATGTGAGGTTGATTTTCAAACCAACATAGCAGATGCAACTATTTCTTTATTGATCTTCAACTTGAATCCATCTGAGAGGGTCCAACCCCACCCTGGGGTAACCCTGGGGTAACAGAGTTGGATACATTTCAAAACTTGTAAGTTCACCCTATTGTAAAAGGGGTTATTACCATTCCTGGGGATCCATCTCTTTAAGCGGATGGGAATCGGGGCATGAAGTCTTTTGGATGAAATATGCCAGCTGTAAGCCACCCTGCGTCACGGCGACACCATTACGTGAAGGGTCGATTGGAAGGATGTCATGGAGACGTACTTTCGGGTTGGTATGTGGGGAAAGATTTCTAGCCAAGCCTAGGGAGTTAGGCGTACCGATTTATACTCAGCTTTGATTGGGCAGCCGAAGATATCCGGTTCAGTAATTTTCTTATCAAGGTTGAAAAAATATTCTGTCGGATGGTGGTCAATTTAAACTTGCTGATTTAATTTTAAATTTTATTTTGATATTTTATTCCGTATCTATTTCAATGTTTTGCATGAATAATAAATGCAGATTATTTAGGCTTACTTTCCCGGGGTATAGAAGCTGAGGGGTAGGTTTGGAACAAGAAAATGTCGCTCAGACGCCACGGAGTGCTTTACGACGGAACCGAGATGCCCCTGCTGGGGCTTGGGACCTGCCAGGCGGAAGATAAGCAGATGTACAGCGCGGTCAAGACAGCGCTTGCCGTGGGCTACCGCCATATTGACTGTGCCTTCATATACCGCAATGAGCATGAGATTGGCCAGGCCATAGCTGAGAGCAACGTGAAGCGTGAGCATCTGTTTGTAACTTCCAAGCTATGGAACACCTTCCATGAGCCCCACCGAGTTGAACCTGCTCTTGACAAGAGCCTTGAGGACCTTCAGTTGAAGTACTTGGATCTCTACCTTGTCCACTGGCCAGTTGCCCAGGCATACCAGGGTGACCAGGAAGAGATGTTTGAGACCGAAACTGCTGAACAGCTGCAGCAGAAGAAAAAGGCCCCTGCTGATAGCTGCACAACCCTGTTGGATACTTGGCACGCAATGGAGAAGCTTGTTGGAACCGGTAAAGTCAAGCACATTGGTGTCTCCAACTTCACCAAAAAGAACCTAAATCAGATTCTTGACCACTGCAAAATACCCCCCGCTGTCAATCAGGTGGAACTCCACCCCTACCTTCCTCAGCATGAGCTGCTGGCCTTCTGCAAGGAGAATCGGGTCCATGTCACAGGCTACGCCCCTCTAGGCTCTCTTGGTGATCCCAGTGTTCTGAAAGATCCCATCCTTCAACAGGTCGCTGAGAATTACCATACTGACGTGGCCAACATAGTGCTTGCATGGGGCCAGCAGAGAGGGTGCACTGTGATTCCCAAATCCTGCACGGACAGCCGCATCAAATCCAACTTCCAGGACGTGAAAATCTCACCCGAGGACATGAAGGTGATTGATAATCTACCTACCCGCCAGCGGTTCTTCCATAGCTTTCCCATCTTTGATGACTAGAATGCTTGAATTAAACCTATTTATTATTGCTATAATGACATCTAACCAATAATATTACCCTTTCAATTCAATACCCCATATAATTTCTTTTAAAAAATTGATATTCACTTACAGTCAATACCAAAGTTTCCCCTCCAATCCTGCTATTACCCTAGCTAGTCATATCATTTAAACAAACCAGCAGGCATTTACATTGGTTGTGATCCAGCACACCCAATGATGACCTCCCAGGAGCAGGAGCACCACAGCTCCCAATCAGGAATGAATCTCCTGCCACACCTGTCTATTACCAAGAAATCCCATACCTTTCTTTTGTCGCAGGGCACTGGCATGGCCCTGACTATTTCCAGGTCTGGTTCAATTCCATCTTTACTGATGACGTGTTCTAGGTAAGGTGATCTATTGAGTAGAACTTACACTGGGATGGCTTGGCTACCAGTGAGTTTCCTGGGGGTGTTGAGTATCATACAAACATTCTTCCAGTGCTGCTCTTTGTTAGGGATTAGATGATCATGCTGTTCAGGTAGACTATAGTGGGCTTCCCTATATGTTTCTTGAACACTCCATTCACAAATGCTGCAAAGATACTGGGGGTGTTTTTTATACCAAAGTTGAGGATAACTCATTCTAATGACTCATACTTGGTCCTGAATGCTGTCTTTGGTATACTGTTGGGTTCAACTTGGATTTAATAGTATTTCACAGTTATGTCAACTTTGGTGAAGAGTTGAGACCCCCAAAGGCATCAAAAAAGGTATCAATCAGGAGATACCAGTTCATACCTGTGACCTTGTTAAGGGCTTTATGATTGATAAAAGGATGCAAGTCTCCATCTTTCTCAGCCACAGAGAAGACATCTGCACCAAAAGGAGTTTCAGCCAATTAGACCAGCCCTGTTTTTAGAGTGCTATCTAGGGATCTTTTTTGGCAGGCCATCTTTTTGTAGCATTAACCAATAGATGGTCAGTATTTAGGGACACCCCCTTCAGATCTTTTTATGCAAATAGCCGTGCCAGGTGGTAACCCTGCCAGCCTTTCTTGGAATACCGAGGGGATTCTGGATAGATGGTTGGTGTATGGGGTCCTATCTGCATGAGGTGGCTGCATTTTTGAAACTGATGATTGCTTACCTGCAAGTATTCCAATCAATTGTTTCAGTATCTTTTCTCTCTGATTTTGTGATCTTCAAAAATACATGGTTTCTCTGAGGGTGTTAAGGTGATTTGGGTACACATGATGGTGTACTCCTTCTTGTTGAATAGTGAGGGTAGCTTCATTCTAACTGATATGATGCTTTGTCTTTCTCATCCCATTAAAACCAAGCATCTCATTGTATTTAGGTATTGTAATGATATGCCCACCAAGGGTAGTTTTTACATCTTTTTATTATGTCCAGAAAGGGTTTTTCTCAATAGTTACCAGGGTGCTTTGGCTGTCTGCTATGACTTCTTGCTTGATGTTGCTTTCAGCTGTAGGTATCCTCATGAGGGCAGAAAATGTTTTGTCAACAAGCAATCAGTCTGCTCCAGTGTCCAAATGCTGTGCCTTGGTATCTGCAAAAGCAGAAAGGATAAGTGTTAACCTCTTTTTGCCTGGGTGGCAACCAGTATAGAATTTCTGAGGGGTAATTAGATCATGGTGATTGAATCCATGCCTTAGTCCCTGTACAGGCTTGTAGAGGAAAGGCAAATGGTGTTCCTAAGCATTCTTCTGAACCTTCTCCTCCTTGGTTGCAGTGCAGCGCTCACCTGGTTTTCTTGAGCTGTACGATTCTCTCCTCAAGGGTTGGGATTTTTGGTTCAGCTGGTTTAGCTATTAGGACAAGTCCTCTTTCTGGCTGAGGGGCTCTCCTCTTGCTTAATGGTTGCATGTAGATTTCCATATTTCTGAGCAGCCAGTTTTTCTTTCCAGTATACATCCTGGAGGTTTTTACAGCAGCTCATATCAAACAGGTATCTGATGTGTGTGAGGAGATTGTTGTAGAAGTCTAGACATGACCCAGCTTCATCAAAGTTGATGATGCCAGCAGCCCAATCATGCATGTTGTTGTATATTGAAATTTACTCCTCAACAGTCCCTGCATTTTAAAGGTTCTTAGTTCTGTCATGATTACAACATCAGAGCTCTTGATTGTTACAGAAGCAACACATTTGAGGCCCTGGGCAGGAATCAACCCCGCGTTGCGCCATCAGGAGAGGCAAGAAGGTGGTGGGGATTTTGTCATGCCCTGCCCTGAAGGGCAGGTTGCTTAAGATAATTAAGTTATTTTTCATTTTTTACTTAATCTTTTGGGTTATTTATTAATATTCAAAAGTTAGGTCAAATTGTTAATAATTTAGTATTTTAAAGTATTCTTAACTTTGTTTTACATGATTTGCGTTCAAATTGTTGTTGTTGTTATTGCTTTGACTGCCTGATTCTAATTTTACATATATTTCTACTTTTAAGTTAGAATATTTTCATCTATATTACCTTTGAAACTCCTGCTTGCGTCATTGCCACTTCCCCAGTTTTACCTTGCAGATCTGCTGTTGCAGATTGAATGGATTAGACATTAAGTTGTCTATCTAGGAATTGAGCAACAGAACGGTCGCGCAATTGCGCTATTGCATCCTGATTTTACTAGGGATAAAGACATTTAAAACGCCTCTAAAACAGGTGTTCAATTTGCCTTTCAAATGCGCACAAGGCACAGGCTTTACTTCTGCAATTATAAATAGAACAACAAAGCTATTTATATCTACCTCCTTAAGGAAAGCCACGTAAAAGAGGTCATTCTCTTGTGGTAGACTTTTAGCTGTGCCAATCCACTCTCCTCCATTAGGGAAGTCCTTCTGTCTGTGCCTTCCTGCCCCTGGTGGCAATTCCCCCGCCTCACACTATATAAGTGTGATACTATCTAAATAAACACCAGTTTTGTCTTATTATCTTCTTATATTCTTCTGTCCTTACCCAGGCTGTCACTATATCATAACAGGTATAGTATTAAAATAAAAAAGTAGTAGACTAGCTATTTGTAGAAATCAGCACCCAGGCTGCATATTTTACAACATTGGCGCTCATGGCTTCTAAAAACCACAGCTTCTTCTCTTCCTATTCCTGTGGCCCTGTTTTTGTGGAGGGAGAGATGACCTTGCCTATAACTGCGGCTCCTTCTGCCCAACTCACTCCAGTATCAACCTTCACTTCTTCTGGCTCTCTATCTGGTAGAATCTAAGGCTCTTCCTATGGTCAACCAGGACTAAGCCAGTGGTTGTCTAACTGCCAACAACTTTTGGAAATTGCCAGCTCCCAGTCAAGTATGATCTCCTGGATGAACTCCGTTGAAAAGGCTCTTACCTCCTTGATACCAATCCAGCCTGATCCCATAGCTAAAGCATCTGGCATGAACCACGTCTCCTGCTCCTTGGAGCCTGCCTTGGTGAAGGAAGTATGCTGTCAATATTCTCCTCCTTCTTCTTCTGGTTGTTTTCAAGATAGAATCTCCCTTAATTATGGCACCCTCCAAACTTTTAGCTGCTCTGGCCCCTGCTCTGGCCCCCCAAACCTTGCTCAAATATATCAGAAGCTGTTCACTCCCACTCTGGAATGGCTCTATAGATGAGCAAGATAGAACATGTACTTTCTTCCTTGGTACCCACCCAGATGAATCAGCATGTTGCCCTGGAGTTCTATGATCATCAACAGAAAACTGCTAAGCCAAAGATAGCCATAACAGCTGCACCATGGGATTTTCTGCTCTTCAGGATACTATAAAGGCTCAAGAGAGATAGATGGGTTTTCATGAAGAGGAATTACTTCTGTCCTTTCAGGAAAAGAAAGAGTGGTTAGATGAGTTGAATGCTCAACGTGCTCTCCTTGACTCCCTTCAGGACCAACTAAGCAAGCACCTTGAAGATGCCTTAGCAATTAGTACCCCTGATAATCTAATGGTATTGCAGGGTAGTGCTAAAGCTGATAGTTCCCCCTCTCAGAAGATCCATACTACATTGCCCCTTCCTGACTACCACCACTGTCACAGAAGCAATGAAGAGAATGTCTCCTTCATTGCACCTTCAGCAGGCACCCTGGAGTCTCCCTGGGAATCTGATAGCAATCCCTTTATCACTCCTGATGGTTATGAAGCAACTAAACCTCAGGCTAGTCAGAGCAAGGAAGAATTTACTGATGATTCTGGCATTGAGGAGTACAATGAGGATCACTCAAAAAACTACTAAGCAGCCAGGACAAGGAGAAATCCTTGGCTGTATTTGTGGTTTCACCTCCCTCCTCTCCCTCCATTCCTCTACCCCCTGATAAGCCTGTGCCTGACCCTGGCACTTGTTGTTCCTTTACAACAGAGCCTTCTGATGCCCCTCTGCTGGTTGACTTTGCCTCTCAATAAGAAACGTTGGATTCTTTCACTGTGAGAATGCAAGATGATCTTGCCTACTGGGTCCCCACATCCAAGTTCTTCTTGGCCATGGACCTGATACCTGGATACTGGCAGATTGATATCCCTCCAGATGACCCAGAGAAGTGTGTCATCCTTGCCAACCAAAGGCTGTTTCAACCTACCAGGATGTCTCAGGGTCTCTCTAATGCCCCAGTCACCCTCTAATGAGCTATGGATGCTGTGTTGGGGACCCTTAAGCCCTCATGTGCCCTGGTCTATCTGGATGACATTAACGTCTTCTCTTGCATCTATAACAAACACCTGGAACCTCTGGAAGAAGTGTTCAAACGTCTGCACTACATCAATCTGGAGTACACTGATGGAGAGCTTCCAGTTGCTTATACACTGTATAGTAAGAAGGTCAAGGTGCTACCTCTCTCAATTGGGGAAGCCAAGGGTATCCCAGTCTACGCCTCCTGTAATGTGACTATCCCACCTGGCTCTCAGGTGATCCACAATACAGGCCTCTCACTGGCTCTACTGGCTGGCACTCATTGAGAAATCTTTGGCATCCCTAACGTGTCCAGAATAGAACCATGAGTTGCACCAGGCATTCTCATGCCAAGTGAGAAGGAGGTACTCATACTCTTGGCCAACATGAGTTGTGAAGCTATGGTTGTCTCCAAACACCAAATTCTGTCTTATATACAACTGAAAGAGCATGAAAACCTTCAGGAGACCACCCCCTTTGCTGACTTCTCTGAGTTGGGTCTACCCTGTGAGCAATCACTGATGCTATCAGTCATAAGCGTGACTCCCTATCTGGCCTCTCCAAAGAGCAGAAGGATCAAGCTATGGATCACTTTGCCCAGTATAAGAATGTGTTTGCCAAGGATGATTATGACCTAGGCAAGGCTGCAGATATTGCCCATCATATTGACACCCAAGGCAGTCCATCTATCTGCTCCAGACCTATACGGCACAGTCAAGCCAATCATGTTGTAGCTAACAAGAAGCTTCAGAAGCTATTGGGATCTGGCTTAATGGTCCCCAGTAAAAGCCCTTGGGCTTCTCCTCTCCTGATTTTCAAAAAGAAGGATGGCAGCAGCCGTGTGGTGATTGACTACTGTTGACTGAATGCTGTTACCAAGAAGGATGCATATCCCCTCCCTCGTATTGACAATACCTTGGACCAACTGGGTGGCGCCAAGTTCTTCAGTGCCATAGACCTTATCAGTGGGTACTGGCAGATTGACCTACCCCTTGCCAATCAAGAAAAATGTGCAATCATCACTGACCAAGGGCTATTCCAACCCACAAGGATGCCTCAAGGTCTGTCCAATGCCCCAGCTACCTTCCAACGGGCTATGGATGCAGTGATAGGCGACCTCAAACTCACCAGTGTCTTGGTCTACCTGGATGACATCAATGTGTTCTCCTGAACCTTTAATGATCACCTACAACACTTGGAGGAAGTCTTCCAGAGGTTACTTGCAGCTAATCTCAAGCTCAAGCCACACAGGTGCAACTTCTTCAAGGAGCACCTTGAGTTCTTGGGGTTCATCATTAGCCAAGATGGACTCCGCTCTGTACCTCTGAAGGTGGAAGCCATTGAGCAAATGCAGATCCCGGCCAATAAGCGGGACATGCAGGTCTTCCTGGGGATGATTGGGTACTACTGCCGCTTCATCTTCAACTTTGCATCCCTGGGTAACCCCCTTTTTCAGCTTCTCTGAGCTGATAAGGAATTCTTCTGGAGCCCAGTGTGTCAATCTGCCTTCAATGCTCTCAAGGGAACACTGACTGCAGCCCCTGTACTGGCCTACCCTGACTTTGCCAAGCCGTTTGTGGTTCATACAGATGCTAGTCTAACCGCAATTGGGGGTGTTCTCTCCCAACTGGACTCCAAAGGACTTGAACACCCTGTTGGATACTGCTTGCATATGCTTAACGTTCACAAGAGGAACTACACTGTCACCAAGCAAGAGTGTCTGGCTGTGATATACTCCTACCAACAATTCAGAGTCTATCTCCATGGGGTACATTTCACAGTTGTAACAGATCATGCCTCCTTGCAATGGCTGAAGACCCTCAAGGACCCCAAAGGACGTCTGGCGTGTTGGGCCATTGAACTTCAGGCTTATGACTATGAAATCATTCATTGAGCCATAGCAGCCCACCAGAATGCTGACTGTCTCCCCTGCCTTCTCACTGTTTCCTTAGTATCTCATATGGATGAAATTCTCTATGAAAAGCTTATGGAGGATCCTTGTTTGTGGGAGGAGGAGCCAGTAAAGATACAGAGAGCTCTCAAGAAGCTAGCTGTTGATACCAAGGTTTCTAAGGGACAACTCCTGAAGCTTTGTGGAGACTCTTGGCTATCCTACATACTCCCATCCCTACACATGGACTCAGTGGTGGCCGCTCAAAAGACTACTGGCTATGGTGGCATACAGAAGACGTTAGCTCTGCTACAGCAACACTGCTTCTGGGAAGAAATGTACACTAATGTAGTAGATACGCTAGCCTCTGTCATGACTGCAACATTGAGAGTCCTAAGGTTGCCAAGTTCCAACACAGACTGGTATGCCCTGGGTTTGCTTTCCATACTGTAGCTATTGACGTAGTGGACCCCTTGCCAGTTACCAACAGCTGCAACAAGTTCCTCATTGTGGCTGTTGACCATCTGACTAAATGGGTAGAGGCCAAGGCAATCCCCAACCAATCTGCACTGGTGACAGCCACGTTCATCCAGGAGAATATCATATAAAAACATGGTTGCCCCCAGATTCTGCTGACAGACAATGATACCAACTTCACCAGTTATATCATCCCCCGCCTCAACCAACTGATGGGAATTTGTGGGACACTATCCACTCCTTATCACCCACACACAAATGGCATGGTAGAGCACACTAATGGGAGCCTGATCCAGATACTCCAGAAGCTCAGTCACTAACATGAGACTGAATGGGATACCTTCCTGCCTGTGGCCACCTTTGCATATAACATTGGGTACCACCCTGTCACTGGCAAGCCGCCCTTCAAACTGCTCTACAGCCGGCAACCAGGACTTCCCCCTTTACTATATTCCTTGGTAAAGCCCAGAATGCCTGTGTCCCCAGAGGCGTACCTCAACAAGCTGTTTCAAACCCTTATTTGCTTGCAATCAGAGGCCTACATTGTAAACTTAAACCACAAGTTGCAGGCCCTAGAACAAGCTGCATCCAAACGCCCTGCCTTACCCACTTACCTGGTAGGAGACTCAGTCTACTTCTTCAGCAATAGAGGGTATGGCTGTGAATCCAAACTTGCCTCCCTTTGGCAAGATCCAGTTCAAGTTATCCAGAAGACCGGCCCCAACTCCTACACCCTTAAGTAGCCCCATTCTGGGCAATTGATCACTAGAGTACACGCTCAGTATATGTGTGCTGCTCCTAGTGACCAAGAGTAAGCCCCAATGAGGACAACAACCCAAAAAAAAGCCTAATTAAAAAATTCCATGGGTTGTTGTCCTGTTTGCAATAGTGTTGCACCAAAGTATGAGGAATAAGAATGGAAGAACAAGGCGTTTATTAGAGACTGACAAGACTCTTCCAGTACCGCACCAACTGTTCTACTACCTGAATGACAGCCAAGAAACACAACTGGGTTACCTACGGATCCGCAAAGCCAATGACCAAGGATTGGGCAACAAACCCCCACCTAACAAGACATATGATTGACCACAACATCATAGCCGCTACCTAGAGACGCCAAACCATTCTTGACCCTGTTGTCTAATCCAGTGGAGGGAAATGTTGCAGATTGAATAGATTAGACATTAAGTTGTCTATCTAGGAATTGAGCAACTGAACAGTTGCGCAATTGCGCTATTGCATCCTGATTTTACTAGGGATAAAGACATTTAAAACGCCTCTAAAACAGGTGTTCAATTTGCCTTTCAAATGCGCACAAGGCACAGGCTTTACTTCTGCAATTATAAATAGAACAACAAAGCTATTTATATCTACCTCCTTAAGGAAAGCCGCATGGAAGAGGTCATTCTCTTGTGGTAGACTTTTAGCTGTGCCAATCCACTCTCCTCCATTAGGGAAGTCCTTCTGTCTGTGCCTCCCTGCCCCTGGTGGAAATTCCCCCGCCTCACACTATATAAGTGTGATACTATCTAAATAAACACCAGTTTTGTCTTATTATCTTCTTATATTCTTCTGTCCTTACCCAGTCTGTCACTATACCACAATAGGTATAGTATTAAGATAAAGAAGTAGTAGACTAACTATTTGTAGAAATCAGCACCCAGGCTGCATATTTTACAACATCTGCTAGAGTACTGGCTCCTGTTTCCCCTTTTTCTTGCCTCTGATTTTCCAAACTTCTCCAGTTGCTCCTCTTCTTGACTTCTTCCTCCCTGGTGATCATTGTCAACAGAAAAGGCTTTCTTACTATAAATAAAGAGCTTTTGAAGAGTAGGCTTTAAGCCAAAATTCTAAGTGATTTCTTCCCCTTCAACTTTACAATTTTTAAACTTCAATTTTGTCATTTTTAGAACTTTGTTTTCTTTAAATTCATTTTCTTAGTTTAGATTTTTCCTTAATCCAAATGAAACTTGTAAAACAACAAGCCTTAGGCTTGTTGTATCCATTTTTTCCCTTACGGAATCTTTCAATAGTTATATGTATTGATTTGCAGATGGAGAACATCCTAATATTGATATTCATTTAGTTACAAATTGTTCACTATTGAACACTTTATTCTATCTTCTTTGCTTAGGGTTTTTAAACTCTATTACTCCATTTGTTATGCAATATAGTTTTTTAGCGGGGTTTTGTAAGATCATCTTACAGACAGTACCTACATTCTTATATCTTCTAAATTTGAATCCCAATGCTTTGCACGCTTTAGTTTATAACCTTGCACCATTATGGGCAAGACCTTACAGATTTGCCTGCACCTGGATTTGCTTCAAAAGCAAAAATCCAGGCCCAGGAACCATTTCCTCTCTGGCTACAGCTGTGGGGCCCATTTTGGGCCCCAAAAGTTACTCCCAGGCCTTGGTGAGTTTGGCTGGGCCTGGGAAGGCTAATTTTAGCTGCCCAGTAAACCCAGTTCAAGCCCATTCTCCATTAAGTAATTTGGGGTTCTCAATTGGGAACCCCTTTTTAATCAAGTTCTTTCACCTCAAAAATGCCTTTCAAGCCAGTCCCAGAATGTTGATCAAATTAGAAAAAACCCCATGACTCCTGCAGCCAATCCTGTCCAAACCAATGACTAGTCAGGCAAAGATGGGCCACCAACAAGCCAAGCAACTGACCTGGAGACCCCAAAAATGACCATAAAGCAGCCAATCAACTAGAAGAGCCTGAGATGCCAACCCTTGTCACACAGATAGCACCAGAAGAATGCCCAGAGGCACTTGCATGTGAGTAAGTATACAAGTCAGAAGCACCTAAAAAAGTTTTGCATTGGCATCCTTACCAAATAGAGTTACTATGAACCTTTGGTTCCCCAATCTGATCCCTTGGATATTTTTTATACTCTTCTATCTGCAAACACCAACCACCAGTACCCATCCTCAGTAATTGATAGCCAAGCATCAGTTGACAAAACTGAAGCGGTTGATTACTATTGCCCTCCTGACGCTCCATTTAGCCCT
Source organism: Entomophthora muscae (assembly GCA_014839935.2). Lineage (NCBI taxonomy): Eukaryota > Fungi > Entomophthoromycota > Entomophthoromycetes > Entomophthorales > Entomophthoraceae > Entomophthora > Entomophthora muscae. The sequence continues at coordinate 368,774 of QTSX02006421.1, forward strand.
ATGCACTTGTAAGGGATTCTATCCCTTACCCAAAATCAACATCAAGCCCTGGAAAAATGGACACAATCAAGAAGACTAAAAGAGCATTATTAAGTGCAGAAAAAAAATTAAGATTGATAGTTGTCTTATTAATCAAATTGGTTCAAAAACACGTTTGAAAATGATTAGTAAATGCACTATTAAGAACAAAACCAAAAACAAATCCCAGAGCAAAAGCTCAAATCCAAAGATTAATATAAATTCCACATCAATTTTGAAAACTCAGGAAACCAATGATGAAAACAACAGTGGATCTGAAAGTGCATTTAAATTTAGCTCTGAAAATATCAAACTAGCCAATCACACCCAAAACAAATGCTCCAACCTGCACCAACAATATCCAGGGGAATCCTCAAGCCAATTAGTCAATCCAAAGCAACCAAGCTTAAAAATTATCATTCATCTGACTCCCAATAATCATCAGAACCACAGTGTAGAAGAACACTGCACTGCAATAAGCCAAAATACTTCTTCTTCCTGCATTGCAGGAGGCAGCCTGCTGCAGGCCTGCAAAGCAATACTTTTCACTCTACACTTGCAGGATTGCCTGGTAAACTCTATGATCCATCTCTCAATTGACTTCAGTATTTAAACTAAATATTTTCTCTTGAGATAATTGCTCCAACAATTTTGTTATTTCTATCAAACCAATAAATCTATATTTTTAACCTCTGAACACTTGATTAGTAGATTCTAAAGGTTTCCCCTTCAACAGCATGAAGTTCATCTTCCTTGTATGGACTTTTTGTGTGTTAATCAGCTATGGGCAATCCAATGTAAAATTTGAAACTCCAGGACCAACTCTCACCAATAAATCAGAAGACTCCATTTAGTATTGTTTCAGACCACACTGCTGCCATGCCCCATATATAGAAACAGCATGATTCCTCTATTATTCACCCTAAGGCCCCCTGGTTGGTTTTGGGGTGTACCAGCGTCTATTATCCCCTAAATTATTTTACTCCCTTCCTGGGGAGATTCTGCTTATTTGGTCACCTCCTTCACATGTTAATGTTAGGGATTCCAGTAGGGTCCACTCTAGTCAAATTCAACTTGGGTGCTCTCCTTCATTCTATTGGATAGAGACTGCTCAATGAGTGGATCCCTGACAGCACTTCACTGAGTATCCTCACAACCCTGATCACAAACCCTGGACCTTGGAAGACTTGCAGTGGTACATCTGCCCAAACGCATCCAAGGAACCCTACCAAATTATCTGTGATGGCAAAGAAATCATCATCTACCCTTTGATCTTCAGCGGGAAGTACAACAATCCTGCTGCCTACCTGGTCCCCATGGAACCACCTTCAACGCCCAAACCAACTGTGGTGATCCACATGTGTGTTGTTTTGCAGGCAAGGGTTGATTTGGCTTCAAATAAAGACAATATGCTGAAGAGTGACAATGTGTGGTTGGCTGGTGACGCTGTAAGCTAGTAGGCAATATAGGGCTACTAGGGGTAAGTAGGGTGAGCCTAGTAGGTAATATGGGACTACTAGGGTAAGTAAGGCCTGGCTGGTAGGTATCATAGGACTACCAGAGGCAGATGTTGCCTCCACCCAGCAGAAGGAATTGGCTGCTTTGGGCTATAGTGCTTCACCTTGCAGGGAACTGTGGCTGTGGAAGGGTGAAGACTGAGATAGCAAGCAGGGAACTTTGTCTGTCTGGGGGGAGTAGGTTTTGGACCCCTGGCGGGTGACGCAGGCTTCCAGGGAGGGGAAGAGCTTTGAGGGCTCTACGTACCCTAATACGCTTACAGGAGGTCTGTGAGCAAGCATCCTACCTAACATACTGGTAGGGTGACCTTGTTTATGTCCCTATGGGAGCTTTGGGGGGAACCCAAAGTGAGCATTGGAGGGCATAGACTTGCTCAGAGGTGTCACCAAGGCAGTTTTCTTGGGGAAACAAGCTGCAGAACTTAGTGTGATCAGGCCTCTGGGAAGTAGAGCTGATTACTCTGTGACTGAAAGCCCAGACTTAATCACCTGGATGAGTAAAGACAACACATAGATATTGATCTATGGTTGAATGGCCTAAGTGGATTGTCACTTGCAAGGGCCCAGTCAAACGCCAGTTCAATGTAGACTCATGCCTGGGTCTACAAGTTCTGGTAATAGGGACTGAGATAAACAACTGAGGTGGTTCACAGAATTAACAGATAAGACTAGTAAGAGGGACTGTTTTATCACAGTGAAGGCTAGTTGACAAACTGTTAATTCATATTGAATTGTGGGAACCAATATGTTTCAGTGTGTATAAGGAACAAAGGAGGTTCCTAGTGAGGATTGGTTGAGGAACTGGTTGAGGATAAGCTGAAAGACAAGAAGATTATGATGCAGGACTAGCTGATCATAATTGTCAGGGACCCAGTCTCAGGCGGCTAGCCTGTTGTTTCTGGGGATAACTTGTGCTGGGGTTTTTGCGGGCAGGGCCCACCACAAGAGAGGAGCTAACTTTAGAAGATAGGAAGCAGAATTCCCCACCCAAGACCACAGGCCGGCAGCTGGTACAATGGTGTCCACCACCCCAGTGAGGGTGATGTACACTATTCCAAAAAGCTTGCTGGTATGGTTGGTTGGTTGGTTGGAAGGTTGGGTGAAGAGGCTGACATTGGTTTGGGTGTTACGGGCGGTTCTATATAGATATTGTAGGCCAGGAGATAATTGAATTTTCCTCTAACTAGTTTTGGTGTGGAAAATATCCACAGGCCTTGGCAATTGTATCTAATAGCGGATTGGATGCGGGCTAAAAGGTCAAGTTTGAGGATTTTCTCTGGTGTATAATCCTTATATTCAGGCTTCAAGAGGTAATCAGTGAAGTGAACGGACCCAAAGGATGCACCAGATGGACAGAAAACTGTGGGCAGTGGGGCAGGAGGACAGGGAGATCTTGAACTGAATTGATAGACAGCAAATACAAAATATGGCAATAGCTGTAGGAGCCAAAGTAACATAACCTTTATTTAAAAATGATGATAAGGTTTGAGCACAGAATCTATAAGCATATATAGCATTTTGCCTCCAAACTTATATTTTCCATCAGGGCTTTATCAAAATATCGGGAAAAATTTGGGCGGGCAGCCAGAGGGCCCGGGTGTGGGAGCGGTGAAATGGCACCTTGGCTGGGTGTTCTCTCATTGGTCAGAACATCCAATTTGATCACTCAATTTTCTTGATTCTTTGCTGTGGTCACGGGGTTGGGCCCAAAGCCCAGGTTTATCTTTGGCAGTAGGGTTTGATTGGTTACTTGAGAGGACTTTAAACTCATAAAATTCACAGATGTCATCTCTGCTTTTTATTAGGCAATTTGAGAGACTCCTCTTTGGGCGCCACCATGGTCAAGCTGGTGCAGGTATTCTGGCTTTGGGACTTAGCAGAAGCCTCAGTTTGCAGGAGATCAATCCTAAAAAAACGCGGGTGGGCGGGCCCTTGGTCCATGGGCCCAGTGGCCCGCAGGAATGTAGGTTCAGGGTTCAAATCCCACCCTTGGGCCTGGGTTCCCTGGGGTAATGGATTGTCAATCCTGACAATAATGCAGGATAGCCAAAGGACCAGAAGTTTGTGTTGAAGAAATGAAGATCTGAGAGGATGTGAGTGTAGGACCAGGAGATAACCATAAGGAACTAGCCAGACTGAATACAGAGGCTGGAAGAACTGTTTTAGTGTCTTTTGAGAGGAAAATAGATAAAAAGAAGCAGTTAAATAATAACTAAATACTGCCTGATTATGATTTTAGAAGAGTTAATATCATATAATGAAAAAGAAAGAGGGGGAAAAATAAGATATAATTTGTTAGAACTATAAATTTTTTTGAAAAGAAGAATTGAGTCAGAAAGAAGCCAGAAAGAGGTCGGAAATGAAACAGAGAAACCATGCGGGCAAAAGAGCAAATTTTGCCAAGAACAACTAGGAGAGGTGAAAGGTCAAGCAGCAAGCAGTTTCAAAGTTGCAAAATGTTGAGAGAAATACAGAGAAACATTGTAAAATTGAGGGGTCAAAATTTGCCTAAGTAAAACATATGTAGAAGCACTCAAGATTTTCCAGGAAAACATGATGGGAATTACAGTGAAACCGTTCAAAACGTGGAGCAGTTGTTTACCCAGAGCAAGACAGCCTTGGGTTTGAACCAGGGTCAAGAGCAAGTCATCCGGGGAAACCTTTTTGGCAAAACCATTGGATCAAGGTGTGTGATTGGCTGCAAGCCAAAGTCTATTTGATCAGTGTTTTAAGGGCTTTAACTTAAGAGTTAAAGCCTAAAAAATGAGGAGTAGAAGCAGAAAATTCAGGGCTTTCATTGGCTGAAGTAAGTTTTATAGTTTGATATATTATAGAAGGAGAAAAACTGGATAGTTTAAGCTTTGAAAAACCAGAGTTCTGAGAGAGGTTTTTGGTCTGAAACAAGGGGCTATAAAAGAGAGAGCTATCTGAGACTCTTCAGGGACTGGATCAAGTGGATTAAAAAGGCCACAAGAGCTACAGAAGGAGCCAAATACCAAGAGTAGGAAGCCAGAGCTAGAAACAGACTGCAGGAGCCCAAGATCAGAACACAGGAGCCCAAGACCAAGGAGCAGGGGTCAAAGACCAGGTACAAGGAGTCCAAGAGATTGTTAAAAGACTCCAAGTACTGGCACAAACCCTCATTATTTCCTATCTCAAGGCCATATATCAGAAGGTTTCTAAGGGGATATTTCTTCTGACTGTGAATAAAACACCTATTACAGCCCCTACCCAAATTTCCCGCAATAAAAGAATATAAGTTCTATGAGTCAATTACCCCACATTTTCTATCCTAGCCCAGGGGACAAGAAATCCTATTGCCTAGGGTGCAGGAAGTTTTCCTTTAGTAAGTCTTCCCAGGAGGAGTGGGAAAAGATAACTAGGCATCTTGAAATGATCAATAGAGGGAGGGAGTTTATCACGGGAGAGTTTTCTAGACTATTACAGGATTAGTATTAGCCTACAGAAGGGCTGGAGCCTGCTGAAGTACAAGTGTATGGTGGAGACGCTTGACTAGTGATTGGGAAGGTACTGGAAGATTTTGCTCCTATGCAGGCCAAGTATAAGCTCCTAACCAACCATTCACCACTGTTGGAGAATGACAACTCCTCCAAGCCGGTCCCTGGCTATGTTTCAGGACACACTTTGGGGACTGATGACCAGGAACCCCACACCAACCATCTTGACTTCACCCACTTCTGATGCCGCTGGCCAGAGTAGTCAATTCCTGGGAGTGCTATACCTGGTGCTCACAGGATTGATTGATTCCGCCTTGCCAGCAGCTGGACCCTGGGCTGTGGCTGGGAAGGCCCTCTCCTATCTGGAAAAGCTAGGTCCCATCATCTGGTGGGCCATGCTGGTACCTGCCTCAACTTCTTCATCACTTGCAGGAGCATCACAGTACTCCTAGTATCCTGAAATTGATGGCAACCTTTTCTAAGAAGGCATTTTTGAACATGTCTCAGCTTTCATTGTGGCTAGAGTGTTGGTCAAGCCATTAGCTCACAAAGAAGGAGCAGTCTCAGTAACTTGTGAGGCAATCTTACTGGCCCAGAGTTTGCAGGGATAGCCTACTTGTGTAAACTTGTTTTGGGTACTTTTAATCCAGAGGTTGATGTTCTCAAAGCGTAGTCCCAAGAAGGTCCCAATTTCTGCTGAGCAAAGATGTTGTAATGCAATGTTGGGTATTTCAGGTTTGTAAGGCTTGAAGGGGGGTCAGGACTGCTTGTGTGCCAAGGAAGTTGTACTGTTCAGTTGTTAAAAGGATATTGTTGAAGACAGTATATCCTGTGAGGACATTCTGACTGTGGGGTTCCTGTCCACCAGTCCCCAAAGCGTGTCCTGGGTCATAGCCAGGGACCAGCTGAAAGGGGTTGTCATTATCTAGTAAAGGAAAATGTAGCTCAGAAATATGTATAGGGGTCAAAATGGACTTTTATTCACTCTCAGAAAGAAGATCTCCTTAGAAACCTTCTGGTATATGGCCCGGGGGGTCAGGGAAACAATATGAGTTTGCCAATACTTGGAGTTCTCCAACAATATCTTGGACTTCTTTTACTTGGTCTTAGACTACTGCACCTTAGTATTGGACTTCTTTTTCTTAAACTTGGACTCCTGCACAGTGCTTAGGGTCCAGCTCCTTATCTCAAGCTCTGGCTTCTTAATCTTGGCTCCTGCTCCTTTATCTTGGGCTTCAGCTCTCTTTATAACTCTAGTGGCCTTGTTATTCCTCTTGTATTAGTCCAACCAAGCCCTTACTGGCAATCAAAAGGCTTCTAAAAACCTTTTGGCAGAAACTTAAAAGACCCAGAAAGACCCCATAAAAGACCTCATAACTTTCCAGCTAGCCCCCTTCTTAAAGTGTTCTTTCCTCAAAGGTTCCCTCCTTCAGAATGGCTTTTTTCAAAAGCTTAAACCATTTTTGCTCACTTTTTCCTATAATAACTTAAGCCTACATACTTACTTTCTCAAAAGCTTAAAGTATTAATCCACTGTTTTCTCACTTATACTTTAAGCTTTTGGCTTCCAACCAATCATATTCATCAGAAAACCTTCCAGAACTCAACCAATGAATGCAGAGCGCAAAAATAGACCATTTCTGAAGTTCTGTCATGAGCCAACTAGGAAATAAATTTATATTGCTTAAACCACTCAAATTGACAACTCTTTATGCACCAAAGCTTTAACCAGTCCATTATTCTGGCAACATTCCACCCAATCAGCTTCCAATAAATCCACAGTTCAAACACTGCAACTTATTTCTTCTTTTCCTTTATTTTATTTATATGATAATTAATTCCATCTTTATATCATATTTTTTGGCAGCATTAATTAATTCTTTTACTGCTTCTTACTTATAAATATCTACACTTTCAAGAGTCCAAAACAAGCATCCTAGCTTTTATATCCAGTCTGGCTAGTCCTTCTAAGTCATCTTATAACTTCATAGCTAGTCATGCACTATCATATTCTGGTTTTTAAGCCAGTTTTTCAACCACATCTTCCAGTTCTTTAACTTAACCAGCAATCAGTCAATCTCAGATAACAAACAGCCTATTTCAGGCTCCAAACAGCGCATTCCAGTCTCCAAGTATCTCAGTTCATCCATCAGACCTACAGCTACTCCTGCATCCTGATCTTCTAATCCTCTGGCTGCTCTTACACCATGATCAGCTAATCCTGCATCATGATCTCCAAGTCCTTCAGCTTATCCTACATCATGATCTTTCAGTCCTTCAGCTCATCCTCACTAGGAACCACCTTGGTTCCACCTTCACAATAAACCCTTTTTGGTTTTAAACTTTAACATGAATCAGCATTCCCTCAACTACTCTTCACTGTGATCATACAGTCCTTTTAACTAGTTTTCTCTGCTGATCCCATGAACCACCTTGGTTTTTTATCTCAGTTCCTGTTATCAGAATCTGTAGACCCAGGCATGAGTCTACATTGAACTGGCGTTTGACTGGGCCCTTGCAAGTGTCAATCCACTTAGGCCATCCAACCATAGATTCTCACAGCCTATTTTGTTGTTTTTACTCACGCAGGTGATTAAGTCTGGGCTTTCTGTTGCAATTTAATCAGCTTTACATCCCAGAGACCTGATCACACCAAGTTCTGCAGCTTGCTTCCCCAAGAAAACTGCCTTGGTGACACCTCTGAGCAAGTCTATGCCCTCCAATGCTCACTTTGGGTTCCCCTCAAAGCTCCCATAGGGGCATAAACAAGGTCACCCTACCAGTCTGTTAGGTAGAATGCTTACTCACAGACCTCCTGTAAGCGTATTAGGGTACATAGAGCCCTCAAAGCTCTTTCCCTCCCTGGAAGCCTGCGTCACCCGCCAGGGGTCCAAAACCTACTCCCTCTCAGACAGACAAAGTTTCCTGCTTGCTATCTCATTCCTCACCCCAAGCAGCCACAGTTCCCTGATGGGTGAGGACCTCTAGCCCACAGCAGCCAATATCTTCTGCTGGGTGGAGACAACATTTTCTCCTAGTAGTCTTTACACCTAATAGCCAGGACTTAACTTCCCTAGTAGCCATCATTCCCTACTAGGCCTCTAACTTCAACAAACAACAAAACTTTTACTTGGCCAACATTAGCCCCACCTTCAAACCACCAAACATGTGGACCGTCACACTGACCTTCTTCAAATCTTCTCCAGTAGGCGAGGAGTGCCATCTGCTGGGTTCTTTTCTTTGGAGAATTTTTTAAAGCTGTGTAGGTGTGAATAAGCTACCTGTGCCACCACTGTCAATTATATACTTATTAGAAGTATGTGAAACAAAATAAAGGGGAAATTTAAGAAGAGAATGATACTTTATTAAATATGAGTTTAGAGCATTATAGAGTATTATGAGAAGCCACATGCTGTCATTGTACGTCATGACAGTCATGAGGCTTATCTAATTAGTGTTCTGCTTAGGGCTCAAAAGGTTTGATCCCTGTATTGGAAGGGTAATTGATAAGAGTGTCACCAACATAATGATTAGTTAAAGAATCACTTGGGGAATTACTTTCCTGAGAGGGAGCAATTAAAGATGTGACAGAAGCTATTATTAATTATAAGTGTATTTGTTGTGAAAAGCTAAATAGTTATTCCTGAAAACTGTTGCCTGACTATGACTATGATATAGAGGAATAAAGGTATAGAAGAGATAGTCAATAAACTGTTTCAGGCTGTAGCAGAGTCAAGATTTAACAGGAATAAAATTTCATATAGCAACTAGCAATAAATCTGATATATGATTTTTATATTTGAACACCCTTAATCAGGATAGATAAACAGTGCCAGGTGCTAATTGGATGTATATAACATTCATATTTCACCAGGTAGATGGCCTGTCCAAAAACAGGTACAAATTGAATCTGATATAGTAGTTTTAAAAGCTATGGCACTAAGCAAAAAAGAACTCATCTGTAAGCAAAATCAACTCATCTGTAAATGAACCCAGCCCATCTGTAAACGAAAACAATGCATCTCAGAACAAGATTGAAGGAACCCAAATATATTGTTAATTGATATAAATTCAATTTTTAAATTCTGTTTGCATCAGAGCTGATTTTGTTTACAGATGTGTTGATTTTGCTTAGCTCCATAGCTTTAAAAACCACTGCATACCAATCCAATATATCTTATTGGAGTTTAAGGTTAGTATTATTTATCAATAGTTTTTTAAAAGATCTTTGTTTAAAACACGTTCTTCAGAATTGATTTAATTTTTTCATTTAAAATAAATTTATACTTCAAGTATAAATAAAAATATGTATCTAAATAAGTAGAGTATTGCTATTAAGTTTAGCAATGCTAAAATAATGGTTCTAAAAAGTGAACTAGGATCCTCTAACTTCTATCAAAATATTGAGCTGCTCTGTAGCTTCAAATATGCTATCCAACATTAAGACTGGCTTAGTATCCCAGACATATGTTGTTTTTGGTTAATTAATGTGTACTAAGAGTAATTTAGATCGATTATGTTAAGTCTTGGCCTTTGATCATGACCCAAGCTCAATTTCGGTACTTCACTCTATATCTCAGCAGCTAGAGATACCAGGTTTGGTATCATTTTGATCAGAATTATACCAAAGCTTTTTCTAGATACTCTAAATTTTATGAAAATCTTTTTATTGAGAATGAATGTTATTATTGCCAGTTCACTTCACTGAAATCCTAATTAGGATGATGGCATTGTAAGCAGGGTTAACTCTGAAACGATCTGCAGCCACTTAGACCAGCTGATGCATCTAAGTGAAATATCCTATTATTTCACTGAAAATAAATAGGTTTGAAATGCGCAAGCCAGCCATCTCTTACTTAAACTGATATTTATAAGTATAATTTGAATTGCTTCGCTCTAATTTGACCAAGCTCTCTTTTCTTCAGTTTATTCAATCCTCAGCCAAGAGTTTAAACATCCAATCATGTAAAAGTATCTTAAACGATCTGTTGCTCCTCTTCCAATGCTAATCCACACATTCTGGAGTTGGATATTCTATGCAGACACGCCTCTTTTCTATGGTTCCAAGGGTTGTACCAATGTTGAATAATCATTATTTAAATACAATTTGTTGAATTCTGAGTGGCATATATTCTCATTTCTGCATAATTTAAGCCACACTCCACTAGATTCAACTACATGGTTTCAAAGGTGCATGGAAGGATGAGCCTATCCAAACTGTTGGCTTGGCCATCAACTTAAAATGCAAAATAATGTTGAAAAATCAATTCAATCTCTTACATACGAGTGCACTCAAGCTGACATTACAGACTTTTATTTGAGCTAATAAGAATGTTACAGGTTTGTTTAGGTAATAATTTAATTTTTATAGAAATTTTAAACGACAACTAAGCATCTTATACACTAAGTTAAATCCAAGCCTAGCCGAAGACTTTATCATAATATTAATTATTTATAAAATATCATTTAAATTTAAAAGACATTTAAAACCAAATAAAGACCGTTGCTGTTGATTTTTATAAAAGGATGAAATTATGAATTGAAATAGTTAGGTTTTTTGGAAGCCACCTGCATCTATAATATGCCCTACGCAATAGAATGAGATAGATACACGTGATTTGTTTGTGGCCCAACCTAGACATTTGGAATAGGGTTAGCTTTGTGACCACGCAGTTGGTGTGCTAATTATATTATTACTCAAATGATTTCATTTTTAAATGCATTTTTAAGAACGATGGATACATTGTGTCAAAGGTAGATATAATTTATAACGCGATATTGTGCTGAGTGTTTTAGATGGACTCGTGCTTGGATGAGTTCCAGATTCCTGAGCATGCTTTTAAATGTGAATTTATCCAGGCTTGGACGATGGCCAAGAGAAAAGAAGCTAAATGGTATTCGCAGTAAGTATATGTGGGCTACCTACCTATTTCTCACTTCTAATATGGAATTATTAGCCTATCTTACAGATAAGAGTTGCATAAGTAAAGAAAACAGTTCCAACTAATCTTTAAAAAGGTTTACGTGGCGTGCCGATCTTCAGCTGTAAGCATTGAGTATATATAATCCAAGCGATTAGGAATACAGTAAACATGATCAAGTATATTATTTCTGCACTCGTTGTTGCTTCCCAAGCCTATTCAACCAAGGATGCTTCTTGTGGTTATGAGCCAAAGATGATCTTCTACGGCGAAGAGAACCCCAAGCTCTACCAAGTCCCAGTCAGACCTGACATGAATGCTACATTTGGGTCATTATTTGTTAGATTAATCTGTTTCCTATTAACTGTGCTACTTAAAACTTTAAAATTTTGTTTTAATTTTCTTATCAATAAATTTAAATAATTACAACAATTTTATCAAAATAAATCTTATTTAATCCTTATAATATAAAAACCTATATTAAATTAATCATTTTCTACTTACAGCTAAATTAAACTGTATTAAAAGCTAGTAACAATCTTATTTCATATACCATTATTTCTTGAAAGCTGATTAGTACAAAATGACATCATTCTAAAAAGAGCAACCTAAAAATACAATAAAAACTGATATGATGCTTTTTTTTGGAAATCAAATTGTTGCCTAAAATCTTAGCTTTTTTAAAATATTTAATTTAAAATATAATAATTTTTGAATCCCTCTTTTTAAAAAGAGGGCAGATAGCTTTTTTGCATATTTAATAAATATTAAATAATTTTGGATTTTTTAAAAAAATCTAGTAAAAAGTTAAAAAAAACTTTAACTAAAATTAAAACTGAACTTTTAATGAAATTTCAGTGATCTCATTTAGCATAAGTAATTTATTCTTAAGTTAGATTTTATAGAAAATATATAATAAGAACTTATAAGAGAGTAAAAGTTTTTCTTTTCAAAATTTAATTATTTAATATTAATAAAATAGCTTTATACAACTATTTAATAAAATTATATTTTTATACTGTATGCTAGAGATAATATGTATAAAAAATTCAAACATAAAAAAGAATGTATCAAAATCTTGCTTTATTTAATTAAATTTTATAAAGGTTAAAATTTATTTGAACTAAATGGAAAATGATCTTAGTCATTGTATCTATAAAAATAAGATACAAATTTAATTATACAAGCAAATATTTATATGTGATTAGAAAAACATTTTTGTTTTGATAGATTTAAAATATATAAAGTTCATTTTTTAATAACTGTTAAAGGTTATAATAAACTTAAGTTTATTTAAAAAAAGGTTTTTGAGTTGGTTACTAAAAGTAAGCTAAATAATGATTTATACTTTAAATTTAGTTTACTGATTAAAATATCATACTTTAAGAGTTAATTAGCATATTTTATTTCAAATAATAATTTTATAATCTTACATTCAAAGCCACTTCAAGATACTAAATTGGTATTGAAATATAAAGTTGCAGCACAATTCTGAAAGCTGAGATTAAGGGCTTTCTAATGATACTAGTTTGAGCGAGATTGAAGTACTATTCGCGGAAATATCAACAGTTAACCAGAATATAAAAAGGGGTAAGTAAACAATGATATCAGACTTCAGGGGTGATATTGATAAATTTAGGAGATCAGTTGGGGGTCAGTTGGGGATTTATGCCTGTAGTGCAAAAGCTCAGCTAACATGGTATTTAAACAGCTCAACTTTACAGAAATTTACTTTACAATCCACACCTTTACTCCTCTCTGATAACTGCACATCTATTTCCAAGCAAGAACTGCCTGAACCAAGACAAGGAACCCAACCACTATCATTATGAAACCTATCAAGTTTGAACCTCAGATGACACCCTTCTTCTCACTGGGGGCTTCTACTAAGAGAGAAAGAATCTCTATGCTTAAACAAGCATTTCTTTTTACTGCTGGCAGTGACCTTAACAGCTTTGTTGAGCATTTCTTATTAAAAACAGAGTTTGGAAAAAGTACCTTCTTACCTGTCATACAAAATTCTAAGACAGATGATTTCCTTAACAACCTAAAGGAATTGATGTCAGAGTCCCCTGCCAAACACCTTCCTTCCCTAAGAGCATTGGTTACATCAAGCTACAGTCTGAAAGAGCTTTGGGATTATGGATTTAAAATGACAAAAAATGAGTATTCATATTCTAAAAAAATAAAAAATGCTAAAAAAGCATCATTAAATTCAAAAAATAAAAAAGGAAAAAATGATTCAGTAAAGAAAGAAAACATAAAAAATGTTTTAAAACATATATTAAAAAATTCATTTCCAACTAGCCAATTCACCAAAAAATCCCCTGGATTGATTTATGAAGAATTACAAAAAGAGTTGAGTGAATACTCAACTAAAATAAAATACTCATTATTGAAAACAAAAAAAGAAATTTGCAAAGATATGAAAATAAAAAACAATATTTCTATTTCACTTTCCACTTTTTATAAGCTTATTCCTAATAATATAATTAAAAGCAAAAAGCAAACTGATATGTGTAACATTTGTAACTTAAAAAAGTCATTAGAAATGAAGAAAAAGGATTTGAGTATAAAGAAGTTGCCATTGCCTAAATCTATTAAAGAAAATTTGGAATCTATTGACCTACATGAAAAGTTTTATAAGCATCAAAATAAAGAATATATTAGTGATATAAATAATCTTGATAATAATTCATGTGTTATAGTAATAGACTATAAATAAAACTTTAAAATAGGTGGGGGTCCTATAGAGACAAATAATTGTTTTTATGAGAAAATACCTATTTCTTTATTAGGATTTGCAATTGCTTTTAAAGAAAATGAGAAAATTAAATATGAGTATCATGACTTTTTATCTGAAATTTTATCTCATGACTCTTTGTTTTCAGGTCAGTGTTTGATAAGTCTGCTTAAAAATAATAAATTTAAGAATATTAAAAATATTAAAGTTTGGACTGATAATGGTAATCATTTCAGATCTTATGAATTCTTATATTATCTTTTTAAAGAGGTACCTAAAATTATAAAAGGAACAATTAAGTTTAATAGATTTGTTGAGTGTCATGGCAAAAGTATTGTTGATGGTCATTTTGGTGTATTATCTAAAATATTTAAACAAAAGGAAAATGAGATGTATATAAAAAATATAAATGTTCTCAAAATGGTTTTTGAGAGAGAGGAAGAAAGAAAGGGTCTATATGAGACACTTGTAAATAATTCAGATGTTTCCCAAAAAATCTTTTTTCACATCTATGATAGAAAATCTAGGCCTAAAAAAAGCTGGCTTGAAGTCAAAGCATTTTATGTTAATCTTTCATATTTAATGAAAGATGGTGAGCTGTATGTTTCACCTTTGACATTTGAGGATGTTAAGGAGTACTCCAAAATAAATTATTGTGCAAAGTTCTGCACAGATGACAGAGAAACAAAGAGAGCTGATACTACTAAAGGATTAGTAGGACATGTTCATGAAGTTGGACGCATAACAAAAACTTATATTTCACATAGGGTAAATAGTCTTTTAAATACAACAACTTTTTTTTCTAAAAATAACTAAAAATTAATTATATGAGCCAAAGATAGGGTAATAGCAATTATAGCTTTGGGGCTGCTATTACTCTCCCATGCAACTCATATATTTAATTCTTGGCTTATTAAAATAGAAAAAAGGGTTTTAGCAAAAAATACAGCTAATAGAAATAAGATTTATTTCTATTATTTGTATATTTTACACTATTAAACTTTTCTTCAGTAAACTAAGCATTATACTAATGTTCAAAAAACATAAGTTTATGACTTAAATGATACCAAAGAAGTTAAAAGGCTTTGAAATGCTTAAGCTGGCGCCTTGGCTTAATCTAACAAATAATGACCCATTTAAAGCTTCCAGCACCAACTGGCGCGTAGCTAGCACTATACGCAACATGCACACTTGCCTCTTGGCAGCGCAGAAGCTCTATGATCCTAAGCTACCTGCATTTATTGTTGAAGCCAAAGTCAATACCATCATGTGTCTCCTTTTCCAGGATGGACAAGATATTCTCAACTTCCTCTACAACACCCCTGACGAGCCTTGCCCAAGCAAGCAAGCTGCTTCCCCTGCTCACTCCATCCTGATCTCAGATAGCGAGGTCACCATCAACTACTTGAGTGTAGAAGGAAACCAGCCTGAAGAGACATACTACAACAAAAGCCATGGCCAAGGAATCTCCGACTACTTCAAACCCAGCAGCCATTCCTACAACGATACTAGTTCAGACTATGACTACTACAAGTCCAACAGCACTAAGGCTGATTATAACCCCTACTCAAGCAACAACACTCGCTCCAACAACCAGGGCTCATATCCCTATCACTACTACAATTCTAACAGCACTAAAGCTGATTATACCCCCTACTCAAACAACAACACTTGCTCCCAAAGTCAAGGCTCTTATCCCAACTATCATCAGTATAACTCCTCAAATATTGAAAGAGGTAACTCAAGCTACAGCCGAGAAAACTCTGGATACTTTGATATCAAGAGCTATTCTCACAACAACACTAAGACTAACTACACCTCGAGCAACAACAACACTTGCTCCAGAAGTCAAAGCTCTTATCCTGACTATCATCAGTATAACTCCTCAATTCTTGGAGGAGGTAACTCAAGCTATAGACAAAATTACCCCTCCTCTCTTGAAACCAGCCAAGATATTGAGCCTGTCCCCTCCCGCAAAAACAAAACATCCAAATACAACTCTGACGACGAAGAATCCCTGACTAAGGATGACTATGACTTTTGGATCTAATTGACAAATTAAATTAGCTTTTATAAATGATAAGCCACACCTTCACTAGATTTGGTATTTATACTTTTTGCGATGAAAACTGGAGCTTAACCAGCTGTTGGCTCATTAAAACATAAAGTTTCCTATTTACATCAAGACGTAGAGATCTAATATCAAACTCAAGTAACTGTGAATCATTTTAAACAAGCACTTTAAATCAAAGAGGATATATTTAGCCAAAACTAACAATCCATATTCCCTTCCATCATAAACAACCCAGTTTTTGGTTGAGGCTGCTGGTTCCATGAATACCTTTCAATGAATGCAGTTTTTTTGAGAAAATTTAAGCCTTGGTATATATTGTGAATTTGATTATACATTTATTTACCATAATTTGATAAATATTATGCGTAAGAAATTAGGAGGCTCCTAAAGAAACTAAAATTTAATATAAAATAATAATCTCATTAAAACTTCAAGGGAGATATCGTGAATCAGGTCCAAGTTAGAATGGATAACAGAGCCCATGAATTGCTGGTCTTGAATAAAAATGCCAGCAACACATATTGATAAATGTAAACGGCAAACTATATCAATATCTATAAACGTGAGTTTGTCTGTCTGTAACGTCAGCTTGAGTGCACCTGTACTGTAAATTCAGAACCTAAACGTAAAAATGTGGGATTGTCAAATCCTTGGTCCAAATTTCAAATCACTTTTGCAGAATAGCCCTTTTTTAATTAAATTGATTTTTTTGTATTTTTATTTGAATTTTTAAAAATGCGGGAACTCATAGACACTTTGCAAAGTTCAAGTTGAACTGCATATTTCCAATGGACAAAAATGAATTAACTGGAATCATATTTGAAGTGTTCAATTCCATCAACCATTCTCATTAAGTTTACTATGTTTTTTGGAATTGCGGGATTGTCAAATCCATAAACTAAATTTCAAATCACTTTTGAATGCCACTAGTAAACTCAAATAATAATTGCAGGAACTGGAATCCAAATTTAATATACAGTAAGCACACTAGAAAATACTAATCTAAATCAAGAAATTCACCACAACTAAAATCAAACTAAAAATTCAATCTCAATAATCATATTTAAACATAAAAAGTGATTGAACTTTAAAATTATCCAAACCCAAAAAGTATACAATATTATACACTTCAAATCACAGATATAGAAATTCTGTTACTATTCAAGGCTAAATCAAGAGAAAATAACTACCCACAACTAAACCCTAACCTAAATAAATACATATTTAATCTAAATATATATTTTTATTTTATTTTTATAGACAGAAAATCACATTCCCAACCAGCTCCTGCACCAGCCTGTGGGGCAGCCTGTCCACAAGGGCATCCCAGAGGGTCCAAGAACAGGCCCAGAAGACAGATTGGGGGGAGTAATGCCAACACACAGGCCTCCCAAGGCTTCAGTGCCATTCAACCACCTCCCATGTCACAAGTGACAAACTTCTTTTGACCATGCTCACTGATAACCCTCAACTACGGGATTCAAACCCTGACTCCTTGCGGGCCGCCAGCCCGCAGATTTTTGGGCTCAAACCAGAGCAGGATTTGGCTTCAGAAAAACCTCTAAAGCTGGATGAACCAAAATCAGCTACATCAACACTCCCCACAGTAAAGGTTCCTGTTAGCTTGACCAATCAGAAGGCGGACCTAGCCAGAGAACCTGAAATAACTTGGGCCTTCACAGAAGGGGAAATAGAGAAACTTCCCAATAAACATGGGCCACCCAGAGATGGCCAACCCAGTGACCCAACAAGAAAATTTGAGTATTCTCAGTTTGAACCAGCCAATGGAATAACTCCCACAATGGATGCCACCAAGGACTGGGAAAACCTGGTAAACGGTAACACCTGGGCCAGAGAAATTTGTAGAAGTTTTTCCATGACAGATAGGCATACTTATACCCTAGACCGCCAGGAAGATGCCCATTGCCATTCTTGCAATAAAGTGACATGAACCTTTGGCTCAACCAGGTTATTCTATATTTGATATTAGTTCTATTTCATCTACAGTCTAACTCACGCGGTCCCGCACCTCACATCCAACAACCCCAAGAAACTGCAGACCAGCCGCCTGAGCTTTACCGTCCACCTGGAGCTCCCTACGGGCCAGTACATTTCACTGAGTACCCCCCCCCAAACCTGCGTATTTGGAGTTCACCCTAGAGGAAATCCTAATCTACAACCCTGAGGCCAGAACTAGAGAGACCAAAACTATCTACAGGGAAGGTAACAAGATCACTAGACCTCCCCTGTTATCCCACAACAAGTACAACTACCTGCCTACATATTTGGTCCCAATGACTCTGCCTCTCACCCTGCAGCCCAACCACCCGCAAGAATCTGTTACTGCCAATTAATCCACTTCTACTCAGATATTTGGAGTAATGTACATCACTATTACTAGCTTGATAGTTTATATGATACCTGCCAGCAGACCTTGGGCTCTCCTGGGCAAATTGTTATCTTACATTGTAAAGTTAGCCCCAATCTTGTGGTGGGCCCTCCCTGATGGGCCTGCAGGCCGTCTGCCTGCAAGTTCTCAGGAACCCCCCACAGGCTGGATCCCTGACATCCCGCATCCTAAGCCAGAGCACACAGCCTGAATCTCAGACAGAAGCCACTCTCAAGGCCTGTCATCAAAGTCTTCTATACCAGGATCACTGGTAAAAATGAGGTTACTTACACCTCCACCGTGTACCCAGTAGTCACTCAGCCCTGCACTCTGAATCCAAGAGTTGCCACTTCCTGCCCTTGCGTTTGTGACACGTCCTATGAGCCATTGGCCACAACTGAGGAGCCATCTGCGCCTGTGATGTATGCCACCATTGACAGCTCCACTGCTAGCAAGTGTAATACCACCTTCTAAACAAAGGTCCCTGTCCCCTGTGTTAAGCCTGCTAGTCAGGATGCCATGGTACCTGCCAAGGGCCAGAGTTGGTTGACAGATAGTGAGCGTGAAGATCTCCTCAACTTCTTGAACAGGGGAATGGTGGCTTGGGATATTGCGTCCTGATTTGGTGTCGCTGTAAAATTCTATGGCCCGCCATTAGCCCTGAATTGGGACGTCTTTCCCAGACCATCAAAAAAGGTGGCCTGCGTTCTGGCAAAACCCCTTTAAAACTTGGAGGATCTGGCCCACACGGTGGATGAGCACTTTGTGTTGGCCTTCACAGCTGAAACCCCAATCCCTTCTTTGGAGCCCCCTGCAACTGTGGAGAAGACTTTAATCCAGCTGGATTGTTTGCTTTCCTGGTGCTACCCTGTTTTGAGACAACTAGCGGGCCAAAAAAAACGCAGGTCACGTGGCACCAGGTGTGCCTAACCCGCAGTCCGGAAAATTGGGTATAAAATTCCACAGTCAGCGGAACCCCAGGCAAGTAATTTCTCCGGTCTGGAAGTCCCTCAACCCAAAGTAATTGAGTTTGGGAGCCCTCCAGTTGGGACGTCAGAGGAAAACATTAGGGGTAATGTGCACCCTGAGTCCCCAGAATGCTCCTAGCCAATTGGTTAAATATACCCTACACCCAGGTCTGCTGCCCCTATTTTCTTGGGCCCATACCATGGGTAGATTAGATAGTGACTTTCAATTGGCCCCCCTTTAGATTGCTTTCCAAGAACCCTTTTTAAAAAAACCCCAACCTTATCACCCCCCATTGCATATAATGGAAGCATGGGCTGTCAGGTCCCTTGCTTACCAATTCCAATTATTGAATAAAACTCCTGACTTTGCAATTCTTTTATATTTTGAAGTTTTATTCAATAATAAAAAAATTGTCCTGACTCCCACCGCTGTCTTCCCCTGCTTCCGTCTGGTCCACCCCCGCCCGCTTGCCTGCCTGCCCTACTGCCGCCGGCAACTGTAGTAAGTTCAACTCCCTGGTGATTGACTCCCTGGTACTTGACACTTTGTCGAGTACCAGGGAGTTGAGTGCCACATATGTGAATCTATTATTATTTTCAGCTTAACCAATTTTAAGCTAATTTTTACTAGTAATTTAGGGGTTCAAAACCAAAAACCAAGGTTAAACTTACTCAAAATTGACTCTGTTTAATAATTTGGTTAGCTACAATACCAATTTAAGGGGAAATTTATAAGTAAATTTACTAATAGAAATGAAAAAGATCCGTGTTCAACTCTCTAAACCAAAAAGTGACCAGTTTGACACTTTTTAAGCCAAATTTTAATTTTATTAATAAAATACATATGCGCTTATATAAAATTTATTATTTATTATTATATTTTTATTATTAGTGTCCATAGTTGTTGATTAAGCTCCCAAGCACCACTTTACTGGATTTAGTGGTATAGACATTAATCAAATACCCCACTTGTTTTACATTATGTCATTCCTGGGTTTTTGGATTAAGTGGTGCCACATAAATTAATCCCAATTTATTAAGAGATTTCATATGTAATTTATAAAAAACTGAAACTTGACACCTTCTTTGTTTGACTCTATCCACTTGACACCCAATTGGTTTCAGATTTGACTAATCAAAGGCTTGAAATTAAGGCTAAATTAATATGTGATGCACTATGAGCACCACTCACCCACTCAACACTTTAATTTGGGGATTAGTACAGAGAGCTTCTTAGCGTTTTAATCAACACTATGGTAAATAATTCACTCCCAGCTCCTCACAGCATACCCTAATCACTAATAAATACATTTCCACTCATTTACTTTTTTAACTTATGTTGTATTTTTTTAATTTTGAGCATATGATACTGCCTTGCTTTTGGGTCAACTTTTGAACCCATTTTAAATTTAAGCAAGTTTTATATGTAAAAAACATAGTAAATTTGATGTTTCTGCTCAACTTTGGCATACTCAACAGTGATAAATCAGCTTTTTTTCACTCAACAGTGAGAATTCAGCTTTTCCTGGCTGATTGATAGTGCCAAACTTGACACTTTACTATGTTTTGAATTTTCAATCTCAATAAAAAATTCCACATAATTATTTTTTTTATTTTTTTTGCAATTATAATCTACTACTTTTTCTGCTGCTCTACATATAAGTTTCATATATTTTTTTGATTTTCAATTAAACTTTTACATTGATTTAATACTAAGATGTTATTCTGAACCTAACATCTTTGATGCTTCATCATAAATTCACTTATTTTCTATGCTTTAACCTTTATATCTATACTTTGAGTTTCTATTTTGCTTCTATTTACTTTTTTATGTTTTTTTCTTGATAAATAAAACTTTATTTGCATACTTTTCATTTAACTTTTACTTTGTTTTACCTCTGTGTTTATATCTTTCATACTTCTATTATTTACAATGCTAAACTTTTCTTTAGACAAAATCAAACAAGAACAGCCAACAGCACAAGCGCCAAGCCTCCAAGGGCTCCAAAGAAACTGCCTCCACTCCCAAGCGTGCCAAGAAGCCTTCAAAGGCAAAGTCTCTAACCCTGTCTCCTCCCACTCCATCTCCTCCAACTCCATCTCCTCCTACTCCTCCTCCTCCTCTCCACCCTCATCTTCCACATTCTCTTCACCTTCCCCCAAAAATTCCTCCCCCAATAAATCTGATGGTGACCTTACCAACCATTCCTTTTACCACTCAGAGGCTGACTCCAAGCCCACCAAGGAGCGGCATACCAAGAAAGTAAAGGCTGCCAAGGACCCCACCTCTTCTTCTGGTAAGAAAAAGGAGGCTTCCAAGCAGGCCTCAAAGAACCCTTCCCCTCCCCCTCCTGATGGCTCTTCCCCCCTCCCTCATCTGATCCCCAAGATGAGCCTGAGGAGTACTCCAAGAAGTTCAAAGCTTCTGGTCATATGGCTTGGGATCCACTGGTCATCCACAATATCTGTAATGTGGACAGAGAGTTTAAAGTTCCCAAGTGCTTCCCCCATTACTTCAAAATCATGTCTTTAAAGGGCGGCCCTGGTTGCATTGCAGATAATTACATTTTCAATTGTAATAACCAAAAGCACGCCACCAAAAGCAAGCACTTTGTCTGTGAGGATAATACTTGAGAGCCCCAGCTGAACACCAAGGGCTGGGAGCAGGTTACTGCTGAGAAGGGGAAGCACACCTGTGAGCCCCCCAATCACTTAATTATGAGTATGCTTAAATGATATCTTGTGCAAGTAATCCTCACCTCTTCCAACCTCTATGCTTCAGATCTGGCCATCAAGGCCCTTCAACACCTGCAGCCCAACAATCTCAAGTTGGTGCCCACCCAGGAATAACTGGTTAAATTCATCAGCAACAAGAAAATTGCTGCTATTCCCCCTCCCCCCAAGGCCTCTGATGTCCTCTTGGAGCTTAAGCTCACCCACAAGCTCAAGCAGCTTCCAAGTGGGGAGCGCTTCCTCCTTCACAACAATGGGCCCAGCACCAACAACTGTATCATCTGCTACACAACTCAGCAAAACCTGCTGAAGTTGAAAAGGGCTTTAACCTGGCTAGTTGATGGTACCTTCACCACTTTCCTCTGGATGTTCAAACAGCTCTGGATGATTCATGCCCAGATTGACATCTGGGTGATTCCACTTGTTTTTTTCCTTCTCCCTGGGGCCACTGAGGCCATTCACACCCGCGTGTTCTCAATTCTCTGCAGAGCAATTTTCCTCCTTCCCCCTAACAACAACAATGATGGCAAGAAGATCTTTCCCCCACCCGCACAAACCCTCCTGCCGCTGGCAAAGACCAGGCCACCCTGGATTTGGAGGAAAAGGCGAGGCTAAGAGCTCTTGGGCCTCATGTGTGCATCATGGACTTTGAGCCTGCTCAGTTCAATGTATTTGAGCAGCTGTTTAGCAGGGGTGCCACTTCCACTTCTGCCAAGCAGTTGCTTGCAATGTGCAGGCCCACACTGAGCTTAGTAGGTTGAGCCGGAGGGATACTTCAGACACCTGAAGATTTGTGCTGTCACAATTCAGTGCCTTGGCTTTTTTAAAGCCAGAGCACACTTTGAAGGGGTTTGAGGTGCTCTCAAAGGATCCCTACATAGTGAAGTACCCGGAGTTCAAGCCTTTCCTTGAGTACTTTGAGCCCCAGTGGATTGGGAAGGTTTTCACGCAGAGGCAGGGCAAGGCCCGCACCAAGACCAGCTGGAACGTGTACCGGGCGGCTGTCAACGGGTAGCTGAAGACCACTTTGGTATTAGAGGCTTATCACAAGCATCTTAAAGCCAACTTTGGGCTTTATTCAAATTTTAATAAGTTCTTCTCTCTCCTGCAGCATGAGCAAGAGAAAACAATCTCCAAGCTCCAAGATCTCTCCAACCGCGTCCCCCCAAGCCAACCACCCGCTGTACCCTCTTCACCAAGGCCATCCAGGGTGCGGCCAAGCGCAAGTATAAGGCCTCTGAGATTAAGCAGCAGCTTGATCTTATTGCCACTGCCCTCCTAGAAGGGGCTAAAATGAAACAGGGAAAGAATGATGAGGAATAAACTTGCTGGCTTGCTCAGTTATATGATTTTTACTTTTAACTTTTAACTTTTTAACTTTAATTTTTACTTATTAGCTTTGATCATTTAGTTTTTAGTTTTAATTTTTCTATTTTTTAATTCAATTAGATAGCAGTGATTGTTCTATGTATGCATGGTAAGTTTGAGATGAATATTTATGGTTGAAAGTAAGTGAAATATCTTAATTTTTGTTAATTTCCCAATAAAACATATGATATTCACAGTTGTACTTAAATGAACCATATCAAAATAAGGTTTAATTTTTCTTCATATTTTGCATAACTTTATTTGTTGTGTTTATGGTTATTCTTGGTTCATTGTAATTTTTATTTTTTATTGTAATCAAAAATATTTTTAAAATAAAGAGTGTAAATTACATAGTAAAATGATAAATAGTTGCTTATTTCCCCTTATTCTTATTAGTTAAGGTACAATTTTTATAGCATTTTGAACTCTCTGGGGTCATTTAGTATACCATAGCTGTAAGGATTAATTTTTATATTAAAGGTTTTCAGTACATCAAGATCTGTCAATTAAAAAAGTGTCAATTTCCAGTTGTTGATCAAGGAAAAAGCTGAATTCTCATTTTACTATAGTGTCAATCACCAGGGAGTTGAACTTACCACAGTTGCCTCAAGAATAAGGTGAAGAAAGGTCTCCCACAGGACACCAAAGATCTCTTCAACATCCTTGAGATCAGTCAATCTGAGATGCCATCTGATGTGGTGGCAGCTTTTTACAAGCACTCCAAATCCTTCTTCCCTAAAGCCCTTGCATCTGAGCCAATCAGATAAATGGGCGCTCTGGATATCAATTGGTTTCAGTTTTTTATTAGGCGCAAAAATGATTATTTATATATAATGATGTGACATTGGTTTGTATTATAGACATATAAGAATTATTACAAAAGATAATTAAAAATAATTATTCTAGATATATAGATATATTTTTTTATTATACTCCACAAAATAGTGTATTGACTGTAGAGTTAACAAAAAAATTAAATAAGATAGAAATAGATTAATTTTATTTAAATGATTATGAACCCTTTTTAGTAACATTTACTTTTATTTTAAAAGCCACAGAGTTGACCTTGTGAGTCATCACCTGCTCCTTATCAATCCAGTGCCATCAGAGCCACCCAGCATGAAAACCAATAATTTTCATGTATATCAAACTAATTAGTATGTATGCCGCAGGTTAAGCATAGCAAATTTATTCATCAAATCATATTAAAAGGGAAAATTAATCCAAGTTCTAAACAATCACTTGTTTAAACATAAGTAGAGCAGGCAGCTTAATGCGGATAAATATAGCTTACATTGTTTAACTACATAATATATGAACCCGTACAGTGGTTTTCAAACCTGCTGAGATAAACACATATTATTCAGTTTAGAACACATGAACTCAGTCTAAAAACAAAATCAAAAATCAAGGAATTTATATTAAATTACAATAGATTTGGATCCAATTTGATTACTTTTTTAGACTGAGTTCATGAGTTCTAAACTGAATAATATACATTTCTCTCAACAGGTTTGAAAACTACTGTACTCAACTAGCAACTAAATGAACAAATTTTTAAATCATACTTTTTATTTCATGTGTTTTCTTACTATAACTACTGTATTATAATATATTTAGATATATTACTCTTATAATTTTAAATATTTAAATTTAAATATTTAAATTTTAATATTTGAATTCTATTATTTAAATTTTAAATGTTAAACTTTGTCAGAAAATTGCAGACCATGTTATTTTGTCATCTGTGTCATGAATGACATTTCAATACTTGTATTGAAAACCCAAGAGTTGAACCCCAGTCCCCTGAAGGCGGATTGAACCCTCCAGGACGGTCCAGGACCCGCCAATCTGTTAAGTCACAGGCTCAAATTGTTAAATTACTCTGCAATCTGCCAGCCTACTACAGAGAATTCCCTGAATGGTTGCCAGACTGATGCCAAACCGGTTCTAATGAAGACCCATACCTACAAAGGAGATGTAGTCTGGCGAAAGAAGGTTGGGGAAGGACCTACTACTATACCTGCCAACCTGCCAAGCGCCAATACTGGAATTTTGAAATCAACATTGGAAACCCGGAAATCAAACTCTGACCCTCCAAAGACTACTCAAGTCACACAAAGTGGACAGAAAACAGCCCACTTGCTAAATTGCAAACCCAAGTTGACGAGTTACTCTGAGGTCTGCCAGTCTCCCAAGGACAATTCCCCAAATGATCACCAGATTGATGCCAAACTTGAGCCACCAAAGATCCAGACCTATGCAGACATTGTAGCTTGCCTTAAGGAGGTTAAAACAAAACCTATTGTTAACACTGCCAGCAACCACCAGCAACTGCCAGCCTTTCATCCAGAATGGGTAGTACAATTGAACTACTCAGGTGACATAGTGAACAGTGGTGGCAGAACAAAGCATTCTCACTTTTATTCACCAGAGCAGGCACAACCTGGATCTGCTACCCTCAAAACCAAAAGCCAAGATCTATGTCCTGCTAGTGCCTTGTCTGCAAACCTGAACCCTGCAAAAATTAAATAAGCAAGATCCCATGGTATAAAAACCCTGGCGGTATGATGATGACCACATTGTCATTTTTGATAATAAAGTTTTATGAACCTTTGGTTTGAACAAATCTTACCTTACCTAGTCTTATTGATCTTCTATCTTAACTCCATTCAAGTAGACCATCAGGCAACCGCCCCCTCTGGAGACCAACCTGCTGATCCTACCCAGGCACTATACTGTCCCCCAGGAGCCCCCTTTAGTCCTATGCATTTTATCAAATACCCACCCAACCTGGCCTACGTGGAGTATGACTTGGAGACCATCCTCATTGCTGACCCCTTGGCCAAGACTAGAGAAACTGAATACATAAGACATGAAGGAAAGTGGTACAAAAGGCTGTCACAGTTGTTCAAAGACAAGTACAATTATCTGCCTGCCTACTTTGTTCCCATGACTCCGCCCTTGACCCCACAACCTGACTGCCCAACTGAGACCCCCACTGCTGCAGAGACTATGTACACCCAATTGTTTGGAGTACTCTATATCACTTTGACAGGAATGGTGGATTCCATGGTCCCCACCTCTGGACCCTGGTCCTTACTTGGGCAATCCATGTCTTACATTATCAATTTAGCACTCATTCTATGGTGGGCTTTACCCGCTGGCTTGGTCCAACCCCATCCCAAGCTGCCCAATGCCTCTATTTATACCTGGCTTCCTGAAAATCTGCCAGATGATATCCTAAGTCTTCTAATATTAGGAAAGTACAGAGAACCTGTGACTAGGCGTAACTTTTGGCCCAGAATATTTTGTTGTCATCAGAAGTAGCAAGTCTGACAGGGCCCAAGGCCCAAAGGATTTGGGACAGTTCTTCCTACTTCTGGCTATAGGTTCATAGTTTGTTGTCTCTATAGTTTACTATAGATAATTTTAATGTATGATAGCAGTATCATCTTTTGCTCTCCACTAATAAAGCTAAGAGAGAATCACATTAAGTAAATAGGACTTGGATCAATTATCAAGTCAATACAGAATCATCAGTCTTTTATTCTAATGGACTGGCTTTAAGGCGGCCCACCTGCCTGAGTTTTATCCAAGTTAGCTCACAACACTAAAAGAGACTAAAGTAGCATAAGGTCAGCACAGCAGGAGGCCCATCCTTTTTGGGGTGGTTTTAACAGAAGGCTAACTTGACATCTTCCACAGATTAGTATCCTTTCTGTCTACCTGGGCCACTTCCAGGGCTAGCTAGCCAGTGGTTGGCTACTGTAAAATCAGAACCTAAACGTAAAAATGAGGGATTTTCAAATCCTTGGTCCAAATTTCAAATCACTTTTGCAGGATGGCCTTTTTTAATTAAATTGATTTTTTTGAGTATTTATTTGAATATTTGAAAATGCAGGAACTCATAGACACTTTGCAAAGTTCAAGTCAAACTGCATATTTCCAATGGACAAAATGAATTAACTGGAATCAGTTTTGAAGTGTTCAATTCCATTAACCATTTTTATTAAGTTTACTATGTTTTTGAAATTGCAGGATTGTCAAATCCATGACTAAATTTCAAATCACTTTTGAATGTCACTAGTAAACTCAAATAATAATTGCAGGAACTGGAATCCAAATTTAATGTACAGTAAGCACATTAGGAAACACCAACCCAAATCAAGAAGCTCCACCATGACTAAAATCAAACTAAAAATTCAATCTCAATAACCATATTTAGACATAAAAAGTGATTGAACTTTAAAATTATCCAAACCCAAAAAGTATACAATATTATTCACTTCAAATCATGGATATAGAAATTCTGTTACTATTCAAGGCTAACTCAAGAGAAAATAACTACCCACAACTAAACCAATAAATCTAAATAAATACATATTTAATATAAAATGTATTTTTTTATTTTATTTTTATGGACCGTCAATCACATTCCCAACCAGCTTCTGCATTAGTTTGTGGGGCAGCCTGTCCACAAGAGCGTCCCAGAGGGTCCAAGAACAGACCCATAACCCAACTTGAGGGGAGTCATGCTGACACACAGGCCTCCCAAGGTGTCAGCGCCAGTCAACCACCTCCCGCATCCCAAGCCAGATCAACCAGCCTGAATCAATGACAGAAGCCGCTCTCAAGGCCTGCCACAAAAGTCTCCTATACCAGGGTCACCAGGAATACTGAATTTACTTAAACCTCCACTGTGTACCCAATTGTCACCCGGCCCCGCACTCTTGATCCAAGAGTTGCTAATTCCTGCCCCCAGGTTTTTGATACCTCATATGAGCCATTGGCTACCACCAAAGAGCCATCTGTGCCTGTGTCTTATGCCACCATTGACCGCGCCAGTACAACCAAGCATGATCCCACCTTCTACACAAAGGTCCCTATCCTCTTTGTTGAGCCTGCTAGCCAGGATGCTGTGGTACCTGCCAAGGGCTGGCATTAGTTGACAGATAGTGAGTGTGAAGCTCTCCTCAACTGCTTGAACAGGGAAATGGCGGTTTGGGATATTGCATCCCAATTTGGTGTCACAGCCAGATACATTGCCAACATCAACATCAAGTATGGCAACACTGGGCAAATAGCAAAATCTGCCAAGACTAAGCGGCAGCCCAGCCTACTTCAGCCCACCCATCTTGAGGCAATCAAGCAGTGGGTTACCAAGGATTGCCACCTGGACTCACTTGCTGTCCAATTAATGCTTACCAAAGAGTTTGGGCTTTCTGTTTCTAAAACCCTTATTTACAAAGCAATGGTTGATTTGGGCTTCTCCTGGAAAGTACTGGGAGTTTTGCTGTACAACAAAAATGAGAAGATCATCAAGGATTGACACATTTATGCCAAGACATATCTGGTACTAAAGGAGACTGGGAATGTCCATTTCTTCTACATTGACAAATTGTTGTTTTCCTTCCACTCAGGTCTAGGCATGGGTGGGTCAAGAAGGGGTCCAAGGCCGGCGTAGCCCATTGTGCAGCTATCTGTTCCCAGACCTATTCCATGGTTGCGCTTCTTGGTTCTTGCAGGTTGGGCCAGTATCAGATGATCAAGGGTTCCCATAATAGCAGGATATTTCTTGATTTTCTCCAAACTGTCAAGGAGTATCTCCAGACCAATTACCGCAGTACAACCAAGATTGTTATGTTGGATAATGTCAGGCTCCACAAAGTGGATCTGGTTGTGTCTGAGTTCCCCCCATTGACAAAAACAGCCACACCTTCAGCCACTGGCTTACTGATTGTCCAATGAGACTTCTCTTCCTCCTGTCATATTCCCCATTCCTGAATCCAATTGAGGAGGTCTTTGGGTGGATCAAGAATAAGGTGAAGAAAGGCCTCCCTCAGGACACCAAGGATCTCTTCAACATCCTTGAGATCAGTCAATCTGAGATGCCATCTGATGTGCTGGCAGCTTTTTACAAGCACTCAGAATCCTTCCTCCCCAAAGCCCTGGCCTCTGAGCCAATCAGATAAATGAGCACTTTGGGTTTTTATTTGTTTTTATTTTTATTTTTATTTTTAATGGGGCTTGAAAATAATACTATATGTTATAATGACATGACATTTGATTGTATTATAGACATATAAGAATACATAGAAAAGGTAAGTAAAATTAATTATACTAGGTAAGAGAGATATTTTTTATTATAATGCACTGAATATTATATTGACTGTTGTACTAACAAATAAATAAATTAAATAAGATAGAAATAGATTAACTTTATTTAAATAATTGTGAATCCTTGTTGGTACTTTGGCTTTTTTAAGCCACAAATCAGACCTTGCAGGTCATCATCTGATCCTTATTATTTTAGTGCCACAATAGCCACATGACACAACCACCAATGATTTTTATGTATCTCTTACTAATTAGTACTTAGGACGCGGGTCAAGCATATCAAATATATTTATCAAATCATATTACAAGGGAAAGGTAATTTGAGTTCTAAACAATCACTTGTTTAGAATATAAGTGGAGCAGGCCGCATGATGCAGATAAATTCAATTCTTGTTATTTGTATATGTAATAAATGAACCTGTACTCAATGAGCTAGTAAATAAAAAAATTTCAACTTATTTTTATTATTTGATGTGGTTGCAACTATAACTAATGTCTTGTAATATATTTAGATATATTAATATTATAATTTACATACTAAAATTTAAAACTAAAATTAAAATATTAAAAGTAAAATTATAATTATAAACCCTAAAATTTATCTATTAAAGTTAAATATTTGAAATTTAACTATTTTTTATTTAAGCCTGATTTATTCAATATTGAAATATATACTATTAAAAATTTTAATAT
Organism: Entomophthora muscae; assembly: GCA_014839935.2. Lineage (NCBI taxonomy): Eukaryota > Fungi > Entomophthoromycota > Entomophthoromycetes > Entomophthorales > Entomophthoraceae > Entomophthora > Entomophthora muscae. The sequence continues at coordinate 398,776 of QTSX02006421.1, forward strand.
TGTAATATGTAATATTAAAAATTTAATATTAAAATTTTACTATTAAAATTTTAATATTACTGTTTCAATATCAAAATATTTAATATTAAAATAAAAAATTTATAAAAAATAAAATTTAAGTTGCAAGGGAAAATGATTTATTAGGGGGATGCAAATTGCTAAGGGGATGTGATTATTCCAGGAAATTATAGCCCAAAATTAATTTTTCAGCTAGAGCGTCAAATTGGATCCACATACTCTTCTGTACGTGGTGGACAACCCTGGATATTATTGCTAGAGGGGTGGCGCCCTGTACCCTGGTGGTTGTTGAACGTTTGATAAAAGGAAGGCGGGTGAGAAAATCAATTAATAGGTTTTTTTCAGGGGGTACATAGTACCCATATAACGTTGCCAATGCAAAGGAGTAGTACAGGACATGCTCAACTGTACTATACCCCAGTGGTGCCTTTTGGTGTTTGAGTGCTAAGCAGCATATATCAATTTGAATAGGTACATCCTCCAACTTTTTGATGTTGGTTTTTAATATGCAGTGAAGGAGATTCCCAGGTATACCACAATGTGGATTCTTTGTGAGGTATGCTTTTCCAAGAACATGCATAATTTTTTGAATGTTTGAACTAATCTATTGATATAGAAAGTTTTATTTAATTTGAAGAGGGTTCTGGGGGGCACCCAACTTGTATCATCCCCCCATGCCTTGGCAAACAAAATTAATAAAGGTTTAAATGTGTTCACAAGGACTGCGTCCCCAACTTTGTTTGACAATACCTTGAATGCTTCATTAAAAATTTCAATTTTTAAATATTCTGTTTCTATTTGAAAAATGGTTTTGATTAGGTTTTTTTTATATTTACTGATGTTTGCAAATGGGAATCTTTGAATGCTTTCATATATATATTCATTGAAGTTTAGCTTGACATCCCCGCAAATTTCATTCATTTCTTTGAAGTTGATACTTGATCCTATTTCATATGCTTCCCTCAACCACAGCAAGCACCCCGCGGGTGGTAAATATTCCCTATCTTTAGCTTCAATATTTGAAAAATTATTCATATTCTGTTGGATTATTTTATTTATTTGGTTTTGATTTATTTGTTTTACAGGGGCTACCAGTGATTGGTAACTCCCGTAAAACAAACTCAGCGTAAAAGCCGCCACTTCCACGACCTTGTCCCCATTCCTAGTGATAACTAAAATAAATATAAGTAAAACATAAAACAACTTACTAATTGTTTCCCCTGTAGTCCCCTCAGCCACAGGCGCCACCTCAGAAAACTTCATGAGTGTTGGCTGCTCTTCATTAATTTTTCTAGGCTAAATTTTCCTTATCTTTCTTGCAACTTGTGTTTCTTCTTGGTTTTTTTTGATAAATTTCTTGTATTTATTGAAGTGCTCCTGCTTCTTGACTGAATTTTGTTTTCATCTGTTTCCATTTGATTATTTCCCTTTTTGTTGGTGTTTGTTTTGTGTGGGATTTCATTTCCTTCAATTAGTTTGATTTTTTGAGTATTCTTTCTATTGGTTTTTGCAAATTCCCACAAGTTGTAACTTTCACTTTTAAAATCTAACCACTTGAGTAATTCCTTTTGAAGATTTAAAATTATTTTCTTATGTTTTTTATTGACTATTGTTCCCAGGCTATTTTTTGTGGTTTCCTTTTGCTATTAAGGCCCTTACCTCATTTTCCAGTTGATTTACCACAATTTCCCTTATGCTTTATTCAAGCTCAACAACCTTTTGGAGGGCTGACTCTAAGTTGTTAATTAAGTTATAGATATTTGACATTTTGTTTGAATTACTTTCAGGATTGACAATTCTTCCTCCCTAGAAACCCAGGCCCAGGAGCAGGGATCAAACCCCAAACCTGAATTCCTTTGGGCCGCCAGGCCTGTGGACCGCAGGAACGCCCGCCTGCGTTTTCTGGAATCAAGCCCCCACAAGCTGATACCAAGAATGTTGACCCATGCAATAAAAAGAGCCAAACCAAAGAAATAATTGCACCAAATGGATGATTAATCACCGCGCCTAATGGAGGTACTGTTTTAGCAACTATTAGCATAAACTTGAAGTCTACACCTGTAACCAATCAAGAGCCAACCCAGGAAAGAGGCACAGACCTGCAACCTGGTCCCATGACCTTGACACTAAAGCAAGATAATCAGGTAGCCAAATCAAGATTCCTGACCAATGAAAGAACTCCCGGACCAAGTGCCATTTTGCTGCCTTTTGACCCAAGCACCCAAATCCCCCGGCCCTGGCTTTCCAAAGCCCTAATGGACCCCCATGGAAAGTGTTAAGTTTGGAGGGGGGTACTATATAGACCCAAGGACCCCACACTCCAAACTTATCACCATTTTTGAATAAAGGTTATGTTAATTTGGCTCATACAGCTATTGCCTTATTTTTTATTTGCTGTCTAACAATTCAGTTTGAGATCTCCTGGGCCGCCTGCCCCACTGCCTACTGTTTTCTGTCCTCCTGGTGTACCCTTTGGGCCTGTCCACTTTACCAACTACCCTCTTAAGTCTGAATACAAGGAATACACCCCAGAAAAGATACTTGAACTCAGTCCCCTGGCCCGCATACAGTCCGCTTTTAGATACAATCAACAAGGCCCGTGGATATTTTCAACACCCAAGTTGTTCAGAGGAAAAATCAAATATCTCCCTGCTTACAACCTGTCCATGGAGCCGCCTGTGACACCAAAACCCATTCCTGCTTCTACACCCAACCTCCCAACTGACCATACTGGCAAGATGTTTGTGATTGTGTACATCACCCTCACAGGGCTGATTGACACTATAATCCCGGCTGCTGACCCATGGTCTTGGGTGGGGAAGTCTGCCTCATACCTTTTAAAGTTAGCTCCCCTCTTGTGGTGGGCACTGCCTGCAAAAAACCTGGCCCAAGTTACCCCTGAAAACGTTGGGCCAGCCGCCCAAGACTGGATCCCTGACAATTACATCAAAAAACTGGTTTTTATAGTACTGTCTTCAACATGTGAATATTTTTTATCATCATTAATAAATAAAGACCCTAAATGTAAATATTACATTAGAATATTGCAATTAGACATCAACTCTTGATATTTTGATATTATGTGCATAACTTAATGCTTTTTGTTTAATAAAATTCATTGTAAACTTGGCCTTTTCCATTATAATTTAATGAAATGGACTGTTTTTATATTAGAGAGCCATCAGCTCTTAGTAAGTGATTATTAATTAGTGCATTTTACAGCCTGTATATTTACCTATTGGTAATAATTATGTAAACTTCTTAGTAAGATTTTTTGAAGTAATAAACAGTAATTTATTAACACATTACATTAATATTAACTTGCAAAATCTGACTAAAAAAGTTTAAAAAATTATTACCAATAGGTAAATATACAGGCTGTAAAATGCACTAATTAATAATTACTTACTAAGAGCTGATGGCTCTCTAATATAAGAACAGTCCATTTCATTAAATTATAATGGAAAAGGCCAAGTTTAAAATGGATTTTATTAAACAAAAAGCATTAAGTTATGCACTTAATATCAAAATATCAAGAGTTGATGTCTAATTGTAATATTCTAATGTAATATTTACATTTATGGTCTTTTATTTATTAACAATGATGAAAATATCCATGGAAATAATTATATGTTACCACATCAAATGTATAACATTCTTTACATATGGAAATGCTAACAATGTAAAAAATTATATTATTAATTATGAACTGAAAGAACAAGATCAATTTTAATAAGTTGCCCCAAAGAAAAGCTTTATTTTACTCATCAAAGGACAATTAGGGGAGGGAATGGGTGGAAAGAACATTGCCTTCATCTGCTCCTGTGAAAGGAGTGGCATCAGAGATAGTGGGGAGGGGATGGGCGGTGGCTTGGGAGTCAGGGTTGAAAGGCAGGTGGCTTGGCGGGGGGTTGGGGAGGCAGGGTTTGTTGACTGGGAAAGGGCAGCAAGAGCTGATTGCTTCAATTGCTCAAATTTGTCTTTTGTCACATATGCGGGCTTGGTGCAACAGATAGATTGGTGTGGGGGGGAAGGAGTCCTTTTTGGACTTATCAATATCACTTGCATAGAAAATGACAAAATCTGATAGGTCCTGGACAAACACAGAAGGGAAAAGCTCATAACCCTTATCAATTTGGGTGCATAGTTCATTTTATGTGGCAGGCTTTAAGCGCCTGAGAGCGGAACTAAAATTATAGAGACATACATCTGCAAGATGCATGTTGGCGTGGTTGATGGGGTAGGACCAACAAGTATGCCCTGCCACTCTAATTTCTTTGGTTGCTCATTCCTGCTACTCCATCTCTGCACTCAGTACAACTGTGTGCATAGCTTGTTGGGTAGCCCACTCCTCCAGAATGTCCTTGAGCTCTTTCTGGTAGGCTTACTCATCTGCTGTGTTTGACAACACGGAGTAATGATTGACCCCCAATGGGGAAAATGCCAACAAAACCCCAACAAAACAATACAGGATTGCCCGCGCTTGTATACATCAGACTAGATACACTTTTCTCAATAGTATTGAATACTTGCAAATATCTTGGCATACAACAAGAAGATGATTTCATTGCTCTTCCTCATTGCCATCCCTTTAATAAAATTAATCATGGTTGAATTTTAGGTGTTGATATCCACCAAACTGGGGCCATTGAGACCCTGATTGGACAAGATCCTTTTCCAAACACAACTTTGTGCATCCACAAATTGACTGTTTGTATATTTGTGAAAATGCCATGGAGTCCCATTTGGAGATGTACCTGTACCAGAGGCATCTGCGGGTCATGCTCCATGATAGCCATCATGAGAGGGTGGGCTTTTCACCTTCAGTTGAAGTAGGGGCACCAGTTGGGGTCTTCTTGGGAGGGAGGCCACAGTTGGCATGGGCTCTCAAGGTTGCAGCCACAGTGGACTTTGAAAAACCCATCACAGCCGCAATTTCCCTGAGGGATATAAGCATCACTTTTTTTAACCATTTTGAGAACAATCTCTGGGGTAATTAGCTTTTTTCTGCTTTTTGCAGGCTGATTGGCTGGAGGTGGGGTGTGTCTGTCTTGGGAACCAGACAGTGCCATCTTATTGGCTGTTTCTGGGTTCTCTGGGTGACCCCATGGCTCACTTGGCCAATTCTGGATGCTAGTTTTGATATACAATCTGGGTTAACAGCTCCCTGTGTGTGATGGGCAAACAGGGCCATGCTTGAGGACGCAGGTGAAAAGAACATACTCCTGGGTAGTGCTTGCAGAGAGGCCTGCAGGTTGGGAGTGACCATAGACAGAGGCTTCACTATTGGAAGCCCTGTATAGTCCTGCATAATTTTGTCAAGGCCAGGGAACAGTAGTTTATTTGGTTGTTATTAAAGAAAGGCACAATAATTTTTTATTAAAAAATTAAACTCAAAAAGAGGAATGTATATTTTAGTCAATTTTATTGTTATATATGTTGATTTTGTGAATATTATGATCTAAATTTTAGCCGCCCTAAAATGGAATAGGGTGATTTTTGAGAATGCCTATGATTCCTAAAAAAATTAGCACAAATCCACTCTAGATCCTTTAGCATCCTTTTTGAGACACCCATAAATTATATTTATTTCAAATTCATCTCATTTTTTATTTGAAATTTGGTTCTTGGATTTGAAAATCTTGAAATTTCATGTTTGTTTATTTTTACATGTTGTCTATGATTTGTTTGACATACAGGAAATATCAAATTGTACATTAGAATCCTGTATTTGTTTGTTGTGTTTTGTCTTTTGTTAGTTGAGTTATCTGCTCAAGGGATTTGAAATTTGCCAATTTAAATAAACCAAAAAAGTCAAATTAAATGGTTAATTTTATTTGATATTTTACTTTTCACTCAGCTGAGTTGCCCGCAAAAGTGATTTGAAATTTGGAACAAGGATTTGACAATACTGCATTTTTACATTTAGGTTCTGAATTTACAGTATGTAAGAGATTTAATTGATTTTACAACATTATCAATCATTTTAAGTTGATGGCCAAGCCAACAGTTTGGATTTGCTCATCCTTCCATGCAATACCTTACATTCACCATTGAAACCATGTAGATTGAATCCAGTGGAATGTGGCTTAATTTATGCAGAAATGAGAATACATGTCAGGATTGACAATTCTTTTCCCCTGGAAACCCAGGCCCAAGAGCGGGATTCAAACCCTGACTCCAAATCCCTGCAGGCCGCTGGCCCTGTGGACCCAGGGACTGCCCGCCTGCATTTTCTTAAAACTGACCTCCAAGCTGAGGCTCCTGCCAAGTCCCAAAGTCGGAATATCAGCACAGGCCTGACCATGGGAATTCCCATAGAAGATCTTCCCAAATTGCCTAATGGAGGCAGAGGAATCTTCTCTGTTAACTTCATGAACTTGGAATCCTCTTGGATGACCAATCAAATCCAGTTACCACCAGAAACCATAGGCTTTAGGCCCAACCCTGTGACTACAGCAAAAAATCAAGAAGATTGAGTGACCAATTTGGATGTATCAACCAATGTAAGAACATCCAGCCAAGGTGCCATTTTGCTGCTCTTGCATCCAGGCCTCTTGATCACCCGCCTGCATTTTTTCCAATGTTATGATGAAGCCCTTATGAAAAATACTAAGTTTGGAGGCAGGATGCTATATATGCCTATAGATTCTGCACTCCAAACTTATTGCCATTTTTGAATAAAGGTTATGCTAATTTGGCTCATACAGCTATTGCCTTATATTGTATTTGCTATCTACCACTTCAGTTTGAGATATCCTGCCCTGCTGCCTGCAGTTTTCTATTCTCTTGGTGTACCCTTTGGACCCATTCATTTTACCAACTACCCTCTGAAGTCTGAATACAAGGGCTACACTCCAGAAAAGATACTTGAACTCTATTCTTTGGACCGCATACATTCTGCAGTTAGATATAACTGATAAGGTCCGTGGATATTTTCAACACCAAGTTGTTCAGAGGGAGATTCAACTATCTCCCTGCTTACAACATCTGCATGGAATTGCCCGCAACCCCAAAACCTATGCCTTCTTCCTCCCCCAATCTCCCTACTGACCACACAGGAAAGCTGTTTGGGATTGTGTATATTACCCTCACTGGGGTGATTGACACTATAATCCCAGCCACCAGCCCATGGTTGTGGGTGGGGAATTCCTTCTCATACCTTTTCAAGTTAGCACCTCTCTTGTGGTGGACTCTTCCTGTAAAAAACCTGGCCTGTGTTATCCCTGAAATCAACGGGCAGGCCGCCCATGATTGGTTCCCTGACAGTATAGGCCACTCAGAATTTATTAAATTATATTTGAATAATGGTTATTTATATTGTACAGCCCATGAAACTATGTAAAAGAGGCTTGTCTGTATAGAATATCCAACTCAGATTGTGTGGATTAACTTTGGAAGAGAAGTGTGATAGTGTCAACTGTTGATTCATCAAATTTAAGTAAATTCAAATTTATTGGTTGACACCAAAATGACAGGTATAAAACCCAACCTCTCATTATTCAATAAACATGTTCTTATCTCCCTATCTATTTTGGTCTTTTTTGTAGTTCACTACTACAAATTTATGGAGGTTATGCCTATCCTTGTACTTGGATTTCTTACCTGCTGCTTGATTGTGTTGCTGCACATGTGTTTGATGGTACTGCCCATTGTTGATTCCCAGCCTACTGAGGCTCCTGCGCCAACTTCTGTTGTTCTGCCTCCCTCTGCTTCCCTTCCCATGATCTCTTACACTGACCCTCCTCCTCTATCAAATTCTGGGCTGCCCAGAATTTTTGTCATTTCAGGGGTGATGAGTACAAAGTGTGGTCTTGATTGTTCAAAAACTATTGTACTGATTTTGGTCTTCCTGACTCAACCTGCTTGAAGGAGGTTGGTTCATTTCCATGTGACAAGGCTAGGATTTGGCATCAGGACTTGACCTTCTCCAGTTGGGAAGACTGGAAGGAAAAGGCCCACACAAGGTTGTGGGCAAGGAATCAAACACCTGACACCACCTCACCAAAATCAAGATATCTTAGTTTACAACTATGCAGGACTTTATTGTTGCTTTTCAAGATGCAGAAAACTCTGTCCTCTCCCAGTATGTTGCAGGCACTACCAACCGCGCCTCTGATTAGAAATTTTCACAAAATGATAGGCATTCCTACTTTTGAGGCTGCTCTAACACCTCTGTATGCCTCATACATCAGAGAGAAGGACCCTGTCACTTTGGATGAGGCATATGACCTTATCCAAAGCCACTACACTATTTATGTAGACCACAAGTTAAACAAAGAAACCCATACAAGCAGCATTTGAAATCCTTTCACCAAATACATTGCGCCAAAGAAGGAACCAACCCATAAAGACAAATTAGAGGCCAAACTACAATAGATCCACAGCAAGGTAGAATATTTGTTTCTGGCTCATGACTGTGGCCCCTGCCCAGCCCCACACCAACCATGCTCTGCCTCAACCATTAAATGCTATAACTGTAGCAAAACTGGACATGTAGCATGTGGGTGCAACAAGTCTTGCTTCATTTGCAAGAGGCCCAAGCACTCTAACTACCTCTGCCCCCATTGCTACCGTCCAGACCCCAGACAACACCTGCTATATGTGATGATGGCAGATCAGGAATACAAAAATAAGAAACATGGTATCTCCCCCTCATTAACTCCTCAAACAATGAATAAAAAACCAATTCAGATTATGTTGTTGACCCAAATGGGCACCATTTCCCATTTAAGTTAATTAATTGACAACATGTACAATCTTGTGGGCCTTCCCCTGACCACAGTCATACCCCATCCCTACTGAAGCAAGCAGATTTCAAAGCTGTCCCTTCTTCTGATGTCAGTAATATTTCTGACAACACCTTGGGTCAGGATAATATTTTGGCTGCAATCAAGCTCAAAGAGCAAAACAAAAAATTGCAGCAGTGCCCCCAATTGGAGAAACTGCCGCAAAAAGCCAGGCCAAAGATTCAAAAATTAAAAAATGTATTTTTGAAACAGACAGGTTCTATATCCTGGCCGTGCGCGCACCCGCCGCCAGCCCCCACCTGCCTGCCCGCTCCTGCCAGCGGGGGACGGCGCACCCCCACGGCAGGGCTGCCCACCCCGCCGGATGGGGAAAATGCCCAATGGGGAAACCCAAAAAGGAAATTTCCCCAAATCCAAAAGGAGGGGGAACTGCTGCCCAAATTTAGAATCTACCAAATTTGGGAGGGGCTGACAAGCTGCCCAACCCACCCATTCCTGTATTAACTGCAGAATTCAAAATTGGATGCATGGAAGTATCCTATGATACACCAAACCAATGCAAGCCCAGAAGTAATAATTCATTGCCTGCACACCACTTCCAATTCCCCTCCCAAAAGGAAATTACAGACAACACCAAGTGTTTGGGGTTCCCTGTCCATTGTTTTACTCTATTCATGCCCCACAAGGATGATAGTATATAATAAAGCCAAATCACTTGATGATAGTTTGTGCTATTGTTGAGGGTCTGGATGTACAAGTACTCCGGCTATTGCCATCACACCTAACATCCAGGCATTGCTTAATTTGGTGCCTTTCCAATATACCATTTAACATACCAAAAATGGCACCAAATCAATATCACATGACTGTCCAGGTATCCAGCGGCTCAAACCCATTCAGCACATGACCAGCCCCTTGGTTTGATATAGCTAAATCCCTGCCACAGCTAAAGCTATATAAGTTTAAAAGATTATCCAATAAAATATACTTCTTCTCTTCCTACTTTTATATTCAAAGCTTCCCCAAAAAGGTGCTCCTTATTACTGGTAGCACTACAGTTTTTGACCATGCCAATGAAAGAGAAAATGACTGAAAAGAACCTGCCCACCTTCGCTCACATACTCAACCAGGCCACATCCCAGAAGACCTGGAAAACGTACTTCCGCGCCCACGACATTGATGAAGATATTCCTAGTGGATTCAATGTATTTTAAGGTCTGGTCATGCCCAAAGCATGCACCAAGATAATTCAATACAGTTGCTCTCTACAACCACAAACAAACACACAACCACCTATCACAGGTGAAGTTACCAATACCAAGTACATTGGTATCAACAAGTTCTTTGGTAAAAACAAGGAAAAGATCATCAACTGGCTAGACCACATAGCTGCCAAACTCCGCGCCAGCTGCATCCCCCACAAAAAATGGGTCCAGGAAGCCAGCAAGTACCTATACAAGGCCGCAGCTAACTGGTTTGCCACCTGGGTTGGCGCACAAACCAATGACCAGCTTGACAACTGAGAAGAGTTCAAAGCCAACATCATTCACAATTTCTGCATCACTGAATCTTTCCAAGACATTGCAATACAGCTTAGTGATCTTCCTCAGAAGACCACTATTGCAGCCTACGCCAATGAATTCAAGGAAATACGCCAAAAAATTCAAACCCCAGCACAAGCTGACAACTTACACACCAGAGCATCATTCATCAACAGAATTAAACCCTCTGTTGCTGCCCTCATACGCCCAGAAGCAAATACCTCCATGCCTGCGCTCATTGCTAAAGCCAAGCACACTGAAAAACGCGCCAACATGAAATATGCTGCACGCAACGGCAACCACTCCTAAAACGGCAATGGCAGAGAAAACAACAATGGCAATAAACAACAAAATACCAACCATAACAAAGGCAACTCCAATTGTAATAATGGCAATTGCAGCCAAAGCGCAAACTGCTCCTGTCCCAAGAAGGAGGACACCACCAAAGTTAACAACGCCAAAGTAGAAATACACTATGAATCTGACCCCAAATTCTCTGACCTTGAAGGTCTCAAAACAGAGGAACAGGGAAAAGAGGAGGGGGAACAGGCTTAAGTGCCCCTGTCTCCCCCAAATTGACAAAAAAAGTACCAAGGCACAAACTTTGCTGCTTGCATCCCATGTGTCCCGCAATCCCCCAAATTTTATGAACATAAAAACTAAAGATCACTCATAACTTCTTGTCTATCCATGCACTTACAAATTCCATACAAATAAAATTCTATTTGACTCTGTTGCACAACACACTATGGTTAGCAAACCTTTTGTAACCAAGTACAAAATACCAGTTGTCAAATCCAACTTCAAATACACTAGAATGGCAGACAAGTCAAAAGTTCTGCTCAAAGGCAAAACAACGCCCTTCAGAATTGACCTCCAAGGCATACAAACGTCCATCAAAGTACTTGTCATGAATAACATAAACTACAACATTGTAGCAGGCATGGACTGGCTCACCCAAGTGAATCCCAGCGTATGTTGGAAAACAAAAACCATGACCATCAAATGCAATGGAGTCAATTTCAACATTCTCAAAGAACCCAATGACCTCATTCTAAGAGACACAATATTTGTTTAAGTCATAAATCAAGATGACTCTGAACATCAACCAAAGATAGTACCCTCCACATAATGAGGTACTCCAAATTTAATAATATACAAACACAAAAGATCCAATGCCCAGAACTCGCAGCACTCCTAAATGAATACGCTCATTTATTCAAGGAAGAACTCAAAGAGTTACCCCCCAAACAAGAGGTCAAACATGACATTGACTTATGCAAAGCCATGCCCAAACCTGCACCCCTCTACAGACTCTCTCCCATGGAGACCCAAACACTTAAAACCCACATCAAGGACAATATGGCCAAAGGATTCAAAAGTCCATCTGAATCCCCGTGGGGGGCAGTGGTTTTCTTTGTAAAGAAGAAAGAAGGATCTCTTTGCTAATTTACTGACTACAGAGCACTAAACGCAAGTACAGTAAAAAGTAAATACCCACTTCCCCTCATAGAAGACCTATTTGCAAGGCTCTCTGGAGCAAAACTTTCTCAAAAATTGACCTCACATCTGGTTATAACCAAGTTGAAGTTAAAGAGAAAGACATACCAAATACTGCATTCTGCACACAATTTGGGTTGTTTGAATGTAAAGTAATCAATTTTGGGATGACAAATGCCCCAGTAACATTTGTCACCATGATGAATCAGGCGCTAAATGGACTCTCAAACACATTATGCTACCTCAACAACATCATCATATTTTCAAAAACAAAAGTGGAACATATCACACATGTCTTCAAGACACTCAATCAACTTGCAAAGCACAAACTATACACTAAGCCTAGTAAATGCCAATTTATGGAAAAGAAACCCTTGTTCTTGGGCCACATTGTCTCTGACAGTGGCATCAAATAAGACCCAGATAAAATAAAAGCCATAAATAACATGCAACGCCCCACCTCCATGAAACAAGTAAGGTGCTTTCTTGGTATGGTAGCTTACCTAAGGAAATACATCAAAGACTTTGGAAAGCTCACTGCACCAATCAATGACTTAACCAAAGGTAATGCCAAAAAGAAATTCATCTGGACTCCAGAATGCGACAATATTCCCAGCTATTAAAACAAGCTTTGATTGAAGCACCAATCTTGCAATACCCTAATAACAACAGGTGCTACAAGCTTGAGTCAGACGCTAGTGACACCACCATTGGCACAGTCCTATGCATCTGCCAGCCAGGGCAGCAATATTTGCTGCCAGTATGTTACAAAAGCAGAAAGCTAACAAACACTGAGCAAAGGTACCCAATACACAATAAAGAATTGCTAGCAATATATCACACATTCAAGAATTGGAGATATTATCTTGAAGGACACTTAACCGTTTGAGTGCTAACTGACCACAAACCCTTAATCTATTTCAAAACTCAGAACGTACTCGCACGGCGCCAAGCCAAATGGATGTCCTTGCTGGAACAGCTTAACCTGAACATCCAATACAAAAAGGGGGAAGAGCTGGTCACAGCTGATGCTCTCTCTAGGCTATGCCAGCTAAGAGAGGATCACCCTGACCACCTAGACCCTGACTGGCCCAACCTATACAACACTGAATAAAAGACAAAAGAAAAAGACCCTTCCACACAACAACTAACCCATGATACACTAGTAAGGAATGAAAAAAATTTCCACATATCAAATGGCACAGTATACCAAATCATCAAGGATAAACACATTCCATACATTCCACTCGCACAAAGAGTTGACACTATACTAAGACACCACCGTCTGCTAGGACACACAAAGGCCAACAACCTATATCTCACATTAAAAGAGATAGTATGGTGGCCCAACCTGAAGCAAGACAACATTGATGTTCTAAAAAAGTGCACAGTGTGTGAAAAATAAGCCAGCACCAAGGCGCCACAGCCAACAGTCAACCCAGTACCTGACCCTGAATCATTTAAGGTTTGGGGACTGGACATAGTGGGACCCTTCCCCAAAACCAAAACAAATCAATGTTTCCTAATTGTAGCCATCAACTTTGCCACTTGTTGGCCCATCTTCTGGGCAACAAAAGACACAAGGCGGAAACAATAAATTGATTCATAAATAAAGCAATCATAGCAGACTACGGCACTCCAGACTACATCATAATAGATGGAGCAAAAGACTAACAGGTCATGTAGTAAACGACAATCTAAAAAAAAAGAACAACAAACACTCCACAACCTTGCCCTACAGGCCACATGCCAACAGCAGAGTTGAACACCTGAACATCAGCCTTATCAGAACCCTGGAGAAAATAATGGATGGCAAAGCCAAAGACACATGGCCACTCTATGTGAAACATGCTATACTAGTATCCTGGGTTTGTACCAATCAAGGGACAGGCTACTCACCGTTTGAACTAACATACAGGTACAAGCCAGAAATAGTCATCTGCAATAATCAACTGTATGTGAAGATCCCCCCGGGGAAACCTCCCAAAGTAGAACAGAAACCAGCTCTACAACACATACTCCTCAAAGCCAAACTGGGAGAAACAAAAAGACTCAAAGCCCAAAAGGTAACCTCAACAGAGGACCCACATCTCATCAACTCCCCCGTCTGGGTCCTAGCTGGGAACAAAAAGAAGCTAGAATCAGTACACAGAGGGCCAGGAAGAATAATCAGATACTGAACAGACAGGAACACCTACCTGGTTAAGTTCCAGGGTGCCAAAGAGCCCATCACCAAAAAGTATCACAGATCTTGCCTCTGCCCTAGCAAAGGAGAACACTCAACCCAGTTGGTGCCCACTAATAAAAAACTCCAGGAACATCAGGTGGCAGCTGTCAAGACAAAGCCCCCTCCTGATGTACCTGAGTAACCCCTTAAGAGAGGGGTGTGTAAAGTGTCTGGATGTACAAGTATTCCAGCTATTGCCATCACACCTAACATCCAGTCATCACCCAATTTGGTGCCTTTCCAATATACCATTTGATATACCAAAAATGGCACCAAATTAATATCACATGACTGTCCAGGTATCCAGCCACTTAAACCCATCCAGCACATGACCAGCCCCTTGGTTTGATCCAACTAAATCCCTGCCACAGCTAAAGCTATATAAGTTTAAAGTATTATCCAATAAAATATACTTCTTCTCTTCCTACTTTTATATTCAAAGCTTCCCCAAAAAGGTGCTCCTTATCACTATCATTGAGTAAAATTACCCCTCAATAGTATCACATAAATCAATCTAAACTTTACCTACCAGAAGTTAAAAACAAGACACTAAGCTTTGTCTGACCTTCTCCAGGATCAGAAGATGAATCATCTAATATTTTCAGCTAATCTCACAGCTTGCCTAGGAATTGGGGGCCACCAATATAATCAATAGCATGGGCCATTCAATAAACCACCTGGTGAGTATCTCTACAAGGATCCAGCACAGTTAAACTCCTCCAAGCAGTACTCCTGGCCCATGCTGGTATTTCCCCACTCCACCCAGTCCGTAGCCATATACATCTGTATATACTACGTACTCACGTATTTTGCCGGTAATTTTGGATGCTATAACGTTCACACCAAGGTCTTTTGATGGATGATGACAGTCTATCTAATTGTGAAAGCGCTCACAGGCTTCCAAGTTGGCAACTTGGTTCCTTATTTTGCTAAAATACTCCCCCAATTGTTGGGTCTTTACGCCTGAGCATTTTCATATGCACCCCCTTTGTAATTTCCCTGTACCAGCATGGGTACCCAACTCTGTGCACCCAACCTGTTTGCCACCCTTGACAAACTCCAGGAGGAGCAGCTTGCTTTTGACAACCCTGCTATTTCAGCAGAGGACCCACTTTACAATGTGTTCCTTGTTGAAACCGCTCCCAACACTCCCCCCAGCAGCCAGAATCCCTCTGGGCCCCTCCTACAAGAGGTTGAGCCCCAGGGCTCACCCCAAACTTCCCAGTGCAAGCCCAGCCAATTGAATGCTGCTGATGTGGCTTTCTTCATGCATCAGCCAGCACACCCATTGGCACCTGGCATTATTATTTATCCTAATAATATTAGTATGAATAATAATGACTCACCTTCTGACAACTAATCAGAATTTGCACCTGGGTATAAGGGCTTGGCACCAGATATGAGAGCCAATCATCAGTCAACTGGCTTGTAACTGTATGACAGTCACTGCTAATTATTTAGCCAAATAAATACTCCAAAATATAAAGATGTTCTATTTTTGCAGTTTATTTTATGTAGATAGGTTTGAATGGAATTCTGCAGATAGAGATTCCTGAAGGCTTGGTATCTATATTTAATAAAAGAATAGAATACAGGTTACTAGTTAGGATAGTCTAACTGTTAAAATCAAGGCAAGATTGGCCAAAACAATCTTGGGGACTAGGGTTCACAAAAACAATTTAATTAACTGGGAAGATTAATTAACAAATATTGGAGGGTATAATTAATGAGGATTTAATTATATTGGCTCAATATCTTGACTGTGTCAAGAGGTTTGATTAAGGTTAACCAAGAAGTGAGCCCCTAAATTTGGGTTAGAGGTGCTGTGGTGGTGCTTGTTTGAGTTTTGTAGCATTTTAACGGGGTTTGTAAAGTTAAAAACCATTAAATGCAATGATAACTAAATAAAGACAATGGTATCTAAGGATTTAGGATTGATCATCTGGTTCCCAGTTGGAACGTCAATAGCTGAGTTTTGGAATTGGTATATTCCACAGGTTTTTGGTGCCGGGAGCTGAGGAAGCTCTATGCTGAATTGGTACATTGGGATGAATGGATTCAGGTGACTTTCTTCCAATGTAGGTTAATTCTCATAGGGTGAAAATTACCAGTGATCTTTTAGGTAAAGATCTAGGTTTTGATGACTCAAATGTCATAGACCACGTGACATGAACCATTGGCTGGTTCAGAAACCAGAGGGGGGTTCAGCCAAATATTCCCTGAATAGTATATAAGTAAAAACAGCTAAGCTTTTATAAAATATAAATAGTGTCAAATTTGACGCTTTCCTCTCATTTACTTTTCAATTATGTCTTCTTTATTATCTTTTGAAAGAGCAAAATTTGGAATACCTTGTGTAGAAGCAGCAGCACTAAGAAATAATGTTCCTAAAAGTTCTCTAGAGGAAGCTTGGGCAAGTCTGGAGGTCACTAAGACAGCGCCTGAGGAATCCTTGGTGGAAGTTAAAGCGGCTTTTAAAGAGCTATATTCCAATTAATTTGCTAAGGAAGGGACCCCTGCTCAAGGAAAAGGAATCTACGCTTGGGATTCCTGGAACCTGTTGTTAGGATTTGATGAAATGTTGCAACAAGTAAAGGAAAGAGCCAATTGTGAAATAGAGGTATTGAGAAGTAGAGAGGAAAAGAGTTTTGAGATCATGGGTTGTTGGTGGGATGACAACAAGGCGTTGGCCCATAAAATTGCCTCCCTGGAGACAAAGCTCCTTGAAGCTTTGTCACAGGAAGGTAGCAGTAATAAGTCTCACAGGCAGAATGATGGTAAGTTGGACGGGTTGGACCTGGATCTGTCAAATTCTTGGGTAGTTTATCTTCTGATAATGTTAACAAGTTTAGCATTAATGATGACTCACCCTTAGTCAGTCAAAGCAGCCAATGGGATTTTGCGCTTGGGAATAATGGCTTTGCACCAGCTGCAAGAGCCAATCAGCATCCAGGTAGCTTGTACCACTCATCTAATATTTATAATGTTAATGTTAACACTCAGGATGACTCACCTTTGGTCAACCCAAGCAGCCAATCAGGTGCTCCCAAACTGAGTGAGTTTGGGCCAGCTGTCTGGCTTAATCATGAGCCCTATGGCTCCCAGCATCCACTTTTGGGCACATCTATGGATGTTAATGTTAGTCCTGGACCAACAGGCTTTTTCTGGACTTGCTGAGCCAATTGTTTTCCACATGGCTTAGTTACACCTCCAACTGAAGACTTGAATGCCAATATTACTGATGATAACTCACCTAGAGTCAATAATGTTCATGTTAACTGTCAATATCAATTTGACCAATCAGGGTGTGCAAATGTTAATGCTAACCATGGGATTGATTCCAAAGTAGATGATGATGTAAACCATACCAAATCATATATTCACAATTTAAATGGTAATGGCTATGACTCACATGGAGTCATAAATCCAGTCTTTTCCAACCTAAATCAACCTGAAGTTCCTGGTAATAACTTCAAGTTTAACTTGGGTGACTGATCATGTGAAGCAAATCTATCCCAGTCCCAAGCTGAATATTATAATGAGTTAATGGAGACTGATGACGCCTGGGGCATTCCCCATCCAGATCCTAATAGATTTTCATATGTAAGTTCACCAATGGAAATTGATAACACTCCAGGAGCTTCACAATATAGTAACCAAGCAATGAATGAAGCAAATACTCCACAGTAGATTGCAGACATTGAGAAAATTATTGCTGCCCTGAATCAAAGGATTCAACAGCAGATAATACACGGCAAAAAGTTGCAGGCTGTACCTTCTTTAACCATTTCAAAGCCTGAGGTTTCAAACAATGTGAAGGCTCCTGAGGTAGGTTTATTGGCTTCTGCAATACAAAAAAATTAGTCTTTGAAATATCATTGGAAGATTTGCTTTGCAAAAGTCCCAAGTTCAGCCAAAATCTTACAAAGGCAGGTTCTGCTCTTGTTCCCCATTTTAGGGAAAACTTCTACTTTCAGGAAAGGGTGCACCCAGAGCTTTGGGTACTGTAAATGGTGTCTGTACTTCTATGATTCTTGAAAGTGGCGCGTACAGCAATATTATATCTCTCCCATTCCTGAAACTCCTTCCTCAAGAATGGGTTGCCCCTTCTGATACAGTCTTTATCATGGCATATGATTGGGAAAGCTACAGCATGAATACTGCAGTGCATCTCTCCCTATGCCTTGGGGGCATCAAAATGTCCATTGATGCGGCTATCTTTAACCACAAACAATATACATTGCTTATTGGCTGTAACCTCATGAGCAACTTTGGGGTTACAACAAGGTACAAAAACAATCAATGAACTTTGGAATGAAATGGCAAAAAGCTTCCACTCAGTGTCTCCTTTGATAGCTCCCACGCCAAAGAATTCTTTTGTGAGCCTGTAGCCAAGTCTATTCATGGCAATCCTTGTTTATCCCAGACCAAAGGGAGCAGCTGGCTTCTGTTGTCAACAAATTCATCACAAACATTGTGGAGGACTCTGATGACCTCCCTGAAGCTTCAGAATTTGAACATGAGATTGATACTGGGGATGCATACCACATTGCTTTCCAATTCCATCAGCTTCCCCTGTAAATCCACTGCCACCTTTGGCTTTGGACCGATCTGTCTTCCCCTGCTGCACCAAAAAAGAGCCAAAAATTGCAGCCCAGCCACTCAACTCTCTAGACAATTTAGCGCATACTGTTGACAAGAGGTTTGTCCTGGCCTACCCTGCAGGTCCCCTGGCTTTGGTAGTCCCCTTCTGGGAAGAAACACTAATCAATTTGGACTATTTACTGGCCTGGTGTCGTCCTCTCTTAAAAACAGTTAGGAACACCCAATCAAAAGACACCACACCAATAACCACAAAATTGATTGAATCTGAAATGGATGAAATGCCCTCCAACCAATCAGATGCATCTGCAGAAATTAACTTGAAACTCTCCAGCTCTCATGGTTTTGATCTGAAAATTTTATACCCCACCCAACCAGATCCAATCCCTGCTGTCATGTGATTTCTTTCCTGCAACTCATTCCCTTTTATGCAGCAAGAGGACTTTCAGTCCCCTGCTTGTCTATTTTCAATCATTAAAGACTTAGACCTTATTGCTAAACTTTGCCTTATTTTTTGTAGTGTTGACCTGTTTTTGATTCTCCCTAAATATTATACAAAGTTTTAGTTATTTTTTGGTTTTGTTCTTACCTTTAACCCATCCTGTCCCAACCCGGCCTCCTTTTTGAAGCCCTTTAGCTTAGGCGCTGCCTTTAATCATTGCGCTAGCGCTTAATGCTTTTGAAAACTTTATTTGAACATGTGTTTTCATTTAAAACTCTTTATAATTCTTAGTTTAAGTTTTTATTTGATTTTCCTTGCTTTTGAACCCGCTCTTTGTTTTTATGCCTACCAAGCCACCCAAAGCCAACACCAAGGCACCCAAGTGTTTCCTGCCGCTTTTTACTGATTTCTTCTTGTGGCTTCCCTTCCCCTGGAAAATATTATCTCTCTGAGATTTAAAAATTACTTATTTTAATTCCAAATTTTGTGGCCATCTAACCATGATCCTCCCTGCTTTAAAATTTGTAACATTCACCTTGGCACCCCTTGTGATCCTCCTCTGGACAACTGCTCCTAAATTATGGTTGTGGTTTTCCACTTCTGCGCGCCTTGTGGGAAACAACCCCTCTATCCTTTTGTGCCTTCCTGGTGAGCTTCTTGTTTCAAGTGAGAAAATTGTTAAGAGCCTGACTTGTGATAACCTGGAGTTTGCTGCCGTAGACTACACTGTGTCTGCCCCTGCGTGGGAGATGGTTCCTGCCCCCCTATCCTTGGCTCTGAAAAAGACAATCCAGTTCCCCCCTAGCTTCAGTAGGACAGCATCCTGCTCCCACTTGTACACCCTGGTTGCTCACTGGGTTAGCTTTGAAGAGTTTGAATGTGTACTTCCCTTGGCTATCCCCTGCGTCTTCTCTTTGGTCCCCCCTCCAAGCAGCCATCCCAGTACTCCACTGGGCGGCATCCTGGTGGTTCATCTTGCTGGGATGGGAGCTGGACTTAGTTAGTTTAGCCCCCCTCTCTCACATCCCCACTCAAAAAAGACTTTTGTCAAGGCAGAAATTCAGAGGCTTCTGAAGCAAGGACTCATCAAGCCTAGCAAGTCTTGTGGTCCTTTCCTTTGGTTATTGTTCCCAATAAAGGTGACAAACAACATATGTGTGTCAATTATATCCCCTTTAACAAGGTGACTATTAGTGACAAATATTCTCTGCCTTGTATATCAAATATGCTTGCCTCATTTGGCAGTGCCAAGTGGCTCTCTAATGTTGACTTGTTTAGAAGCTTTCACTAAATCTCGGTTTGACCTGAAGACCAGTCCAAGAGTTCCTTTATAACCAAGCAGTGCCAGTATGAATACACTCACATACCATTTGGTCTCAAAGGTGCACCAAGAACCTTCCAGCTCATCATGAATCAGGTCTTACATTGGTTAATTGGAGACTTTGTCACAGTGTACTTGGACAATATCACCATTTACTCCAAGACTTTTGAGGAGCACCTGGCCCACCTGCATTCCTACTTTGAGTGCATTCAAAAGGCTAATCTAGTATCAATACAGAGAAGAATATCCTGGTTGTACAAGAACTGAAGCTCCTTGGACACATTGTGGACACCCAGGGCAAACACCCTGCCGTAAAAGTTGCAGCAAAGGGTTGCTAGTTTCTAAAAACAGTTAGTCAGTGACCTAATTCTTAATACTATACCTGTTGATGGTATAGTGGCAGCCTATGAAGGAAAGAAGAATAATAAGATGTATAGACAAAACTGGTATTTATTTAGATAGTATTGCACTTATATAGTGTGAGGCAGGGGAATTGCCACCAGAGGCAGGGAGGCACAGACAGAAGAATTTTCCAAATGGAGGAGAGTGGGTTGACACAGCTAAAAGTCCTGCGCAAGAGAACAACTGCTTTCTTGCGGCTTTCCTTAAGGAGGTAGATATAAATAACTTTGTTGTTCTATTTATAATCCTAGAAGTGAAGCCTGTGCCTTGTGCGCATTCAAAAGGTGAATAAAACACCTGTTTTTAGGGGCGTTTTAAACGTCTTTATCACTAGTAGAATCAGGATGCAATAGCGCAACCGCGCAATTGTTCCATTGCTTAATCCCTATATAGACAACTTTTTGTCTAATCCATTCAGGATCTGCAATATTTCCCTCCACTGGATTAGACAACAGGTTTAAAAATGGCTGGCGTCTCAAGGTGACGGCTATGGTAAACAGTCCCTCTAGAAGAGTCACAAGAAGAGTCTTGAAGAAGGTGCAAGTGGTAATTCCAAAAAGGCGCAAGCATATCAGCCAGAGGAGATGATGAAGGCAGCAGAGAAGCAAGTAGTCCTGCATGATGTGGACAGCAGCTACCTAGACTTGGGGGTTCACTTAGATCAGCTACTGGTGCCTCAGCTGGCCTTAGAGGGTACAGACCCATTGTTTGCTGTGCTGTTCCTAGCTTTGAGTGAGCCCAGGGAGGTGACAGGAACTGGGTTGCAAAGGGGTAACAGTATCTATTTGCAATTCTCCATGCAGGCAGCAGAAGAATACTTGGAGGCTCAGCTGAAGAAATTCCAATCTGGGGGTCAAGGCCTTTCATTCTTGCAACAGGGGACAGTATCCAACAGAGTGAAGTCAGTCCTTTGCGCTTGGGCAATACCTGGGGTTACCAACGCTCAACCAGTTAGTGGGAAAACCTCTGACAACTTTGAGCAATGTCTTCAGCGAGCCTTCCAGGAAGTGTTGAAGTCATACACAGTGGAGGGGACTGCCCATCTGGTGCCAATGGTGATGGATGGCAACCTTGTTCTTCAAGGAACCAACCGCTGTGATACCAAGCAGGAGGAGAACATGGGGGTCTTTCTTGAGTGGGCCTTATCCTTACTCTACAGGTGGGTGGTCAGGTCCCAGTAGAGTATGCCCTTTGCGAGAGTCTTCTGTGGGACTGTATCTTCTTGGGGGTCATCTTTCCTGTGGACATTGGGGTCAATTGTGTGTCTTTCTTGGTGGGTTTTTTTTTGCCCAATCCTTGGTCATCTGCTTTGTGGATCTGTAGGCAACCAGTTGTGTTTATTGGCTGTAATTCAGGTGGTAGAACAGTTGGTGCAGTACTGGAAGAGTCTTGTCAGTCTCCAATAAACACCTTGTTCTTTTATTCTTATTCCTCATACTTTGATGCAACACTATTGCAAACAGGACAATAACCCATGGAATTTTTTAATTAGACTTTTGTTTTTTTTGTGGTAATGTCCTCATTGGGGCTTACTCTTGGTCACTAGGAGCAGCACACATATACTGAGCGTGTACTCTAGCAATCAATTGCCCAGAATGGGGCTCTTTAAGGGTGTAGGAGTTGGGGCCGGTCTTCTGGATAACTTGAACTGGACCTTGTCAAAGGGAGGCAAGTTTGCATTCAAAGCCATACCCTCTATTGCTGAAGAAGTAGACTGAGTCTCCTACCGGTTAAGTGGTTAAGGCGGGGCGTTTGGATGTAGCTTGTTCTAGGTCCTGCAACTTGTGGTTTAAGTTTACAATGTAGGCCTCTGATTTCAAGCAAATAAGGGTTTGAACCAGCTTGTTGAGGTACGCCTCTGGGGACACAGCCATGCTGGGCTTTATCAAGGAATATAGTAAAGGGGGAAGTCCTGGTTGCTGGCCGTAGAGCAGTTAGAAGGGCGGCTTGCCAGTGGCCTGATGGTACCCAATGTTGTATGCAAAAGTGGCCGCAGGAAGGAAGGTATCCCATTCAGTCTCATGTTGGTGACTGAGCTTCCGGAGTATCTGGACCAGGCTCCCATTAGTGCGCTCCAACATGCCATTTGTCTGTGGGTGATAAGGAGTGGATAGTGTCCCACAAATTCCCATCAGTTGGTTGAGGCGGGGGATGATATAACTGGTGAAGTTGGTACCATTGTCTGTCAGCAGGATATGGGGGCAACCATGTTTGTATATGATATTCTCCACAATGAACTTGGCTGTCACCAGTGCAGATTGATTGGGAATTGCCTTGACTTCTACCCATTTAGTCAAATGGTCAACTGCCACAATGATTAACTTGTTGCAACTGTTGGTAGCTGGCAGGGGGCTTACTATGTCAATGGCTACAGTGTGGAAGGCAAAACCAGGGTGTACCAGTCTGTGTTGAAACTTGGCAACCTTAGGTCTCTCAATGTTGCAGTCATAACAGTTGGCTAGTGTATCCACTACGTCAGTGTGCATTCCTTCCCAGAAGTAGTGCTGCTGTAGCAGAGCTAACGTCTTCTGTATGCCACCATGGCCAGTAGTCTTGTGAGTGGCCACCACTGAGTCCATGCATAGGGATGAGCGTATTTAGGGTAGCCAAGAGTCTCCGCAAAGCTTCAGGAGTTGTCCCTTAGAGACCTTGGTATCAACAGCTAACTTCTTTAGAGCCCTCTGTATCTCTACTGGATCCTCTCCCCACAAAGAAGGATCCTCCATAAGCTTGTCATAGAGAATGTCAGCCATGGGGGATACTAAGGCAACAGTGGGAAGGCAGGAGAGACAGTCAGCATTCTGGTGGGCTGCCCTGGCTTGATTAGTAATCTCATATTAATAAGCCTGAAGTTTAATGGCCCAACACGCCAGACGTCCTTTGGGGTCCTTGAGGGTCTTCAGCCATTGCAAGGAGGCATGGTCTGTTACAACTGCTAAATGTACCCCATGGAGATAGACTCTGAACTGTTGGTAGGAGTATATCACAGCTAGAACTCTTTGTTGGTGACAGTGTAGTTCCTCTTGTGAACATTAAGTGTACGTGAGCAGTATCCAACAGGGTGTTCAAGTCTGTTGGAGTCCAGTTGGGAGAAAACACCCCCAATTGCTGTCAGACTAGCATCTGTATGAACCACAAACAGCTTGGCAAAGTCAGGGTAGGCCAGCAAAGGAGCTGCAGTCAGTGTTCCTTTGAGAGCATTGAAGGCAGATTGGCACGCTGGGCTCCAGAAGAATTCCTTATCAGCTCAGCAAAGCTGAAAAAGGGGGTCACCCAGGGATGCAAAGTTGGGGATGAAGTGGCAGTAGTACCCAATCATCCCCAGGAAGACCTGCACGTCCCACTTATTAGCTGGGATCTGCATTTGCTCAATGGCTTTCACCTTCAGAGGTACAGGGCAGAGTCCATCTTGGCTAATGATGAACCCCAGGAACTCAAGGTGCTCCTTGAAGAAGTTGCACTTGCGTGGCTTGAGCTTGAGATTAGCTACAAGTAACCTATGGAAGACTTTCTCCAAGTGATGTAGGTGATCATTAAAGGTTTGGGAGAATACATTAATGTCATCCAGGTAGACCAAGACACTGGTGAGTTTGAGGTTGCACATCACTGCATCCATAGCCTGTTGAAAGGTAGCTGGGGCATTGGACAGACCTTGAGGCATCCTTGTGGGTTAAATAGCCCTTGGTCATTGATTATTGCACATTTTTCTTGATCATCAGGGGGTAGGTCAATCTGCCAGCACCCACTGATAAATTTCATGGCGCTGAAGAGCTTGGTGCCACCCAGTTGGTCTAAGGTACTGTCAATACAAGGGAGAGGATATGAATCCTTCTTGGTAACAACATTCAGTTGACGGTAGTCAATCACCACATGGTTGCTGCCATCCTTCTTTTTGACAATCAGAAGAGGGGAAGCCCAAGGGCTTTTACTGGGGACCAGTAAGCCAGATCTCAATAGCTTCTGAAGCTCCTTGTTAGCCATGGCATGATTGGCTTGACTGCGCTATATAAGTCTGGAGCAGATAGGTAGACTGTCTTGGGTGTCAATATGATGAGCAACATCTGCAGCCTTGCCCAGGTCATAATCATCCTTGGCAAACACATCTTTATGCTAGGCAAAGAGATCCATAGCTTGATCCTTCTGCTCTTTAGAGAGGCTGGATAGAGAGTTGCGGCTTATGAACAATAGCACCAGTGGTTGCTCACAGGGTAGACCCAACTCAGAGAAGCCCACAAAGGGGGCGGTCTCCTGCAGGTTGTCATGCTCTTCCAGTTGTATATAAGCCAGAAGTTGGTGTTTGGAGACAACCATAGCTTCACGACTCATGTTGGCCAAGAGTATGAGTACCTCCTTTCTCACTTGGCATGTGGATGCCTGGTGCAACCCATGGTTCTAGTCTGGACGCATTAGGG
Source organism: Entomophthora muscae (assembly GCA_014839935.2). NCBI lineage: Eukaryota > Fungi > Entomophthoromycota > Entomophthoromycetes > Entomophthorales > Entomophthoraceae > Entomophthora > Entomophthora muscae. The sequence continues at coordinate 423,991 of QTSX02006421.1, forward strand.
ATGCCAAAGATTTCTCCATGAGTGTCAGCCAGTAGAGCCAGCAAGAGGCCTTTATTGTGGATCACCTGAGATCAAGGTGGAACAGTCACATTACAGGAGGAGTAGACTGGGATACCCTTGGCTTCCCCAATTGAGAGAGGTAGCACCTTGATCTTCTTACTACACAGCATATAAGTAACTGGAAGCTCTCCATCAGTGTACTCCAGATTGATGTAGTGCAGACGTTTGAACACTTCTTCCAGGGGTTCCAGGTGTTTGTTATAGATGCAAGAGAAGACGTTAATGTCATCCAGATAGACCAGGGCACATGAGGGCTTGAGGTTCCCCATCACAGCGTCTGTAGCTTGTTGGAGATGGTTGGGGCATTGGAGAGACCCTGAGACATCCTGGTAGGTTGGAACAGCCTTTGGTTGGCAAGTATGGCACACTTCTCTGGGTCATCTGGAGGGAGATCAATCTACCAGTATCCAGGTAACAGGTCCATGGTCAAGAAGAACTTGGATGTAGGGACCCAGTAGGCAAGATCATCTTGCATTCTCACAGTGAAAGAATCCAACATTTCTGATTGAGAGGCAAAGTCAACCAGCAGAGGGGTATCAGAAGGCTCTGCTGTAAAGGAACAACAAGTGCCAGGGTCAGGCACAGGCTTATCAGGGGGTAGAGGAATGGGGGGAGAGGAGGGAGGTGAAACCACAAATACAGCCAAGGATTTCTCCTTGTCCTGGCTGCTTAGTAGTTTTTTGAGTGATCCTCATTGTACTCCTCAATGCCAGAATCATCAGTAAATTCTTCCTTGCTCTGAATAGCCTGAGGCTTAGTTACTTCATAACCATCAGGAGTGATAAAGGGATTACTATCAGGTTCCCAGGGAGACTCTAGGGTGCCTGCTGAAGGTGCAATGAAAGAGACATCCTCTTCATTGCTGCTGTGACAGTGGTGGTAGTCAGGAAGGGGCAATGTAGTATGGATCTTCTGAGAGGGGGAACTATCAGCTTTAGCATTACCATGCAATCCCATTAGAGTATCAGGGGTACTAATTGCTGAGGCATCTTCAAGGTGCTTCCTTAGTTGGTCCTGGAGGGAGTCAAGGAGAGTACATTGAGCATCCAATTCATCTAGCTACTTTTTCTTTTCCTGAAAGGCCAGAAGTAATTCCTCTTCATGAAATCCCATCTATCTCTCTTGAGCCTTTATAGTATCCTGAAGAGCAGAGAATCCAATGATGCAGCTGTTATGGCTGCCTTCTGTCTTAGGAGTTTTCTGTTAATGATCATAGAACTCCAGGGCAACATGCTGATTCATCTGGGTGGGTACCAAGGAAGAAAGTACATGTTCTATCTTGCTCATCCATAGAGCCATTCCAGAGTAGGAGTGAACAGCTTCTGATATATTTGAGCAAGGTTTGGGGGGCAAGAGCAGCTAACAGTTTGGAGGGTGCCAGAATTAAGGGAGATTCTATCAGGAGAACAACCAGAAGAAGAAGAAGGAGAATATTGACAGCATAATTCCTTCACCATGGCAGGTTCAAGGAGCAGGAGACACAGTTCATGCCAGCTGCTTCAGCCATGGGGTCAGGCTGGATTGGTATCAAGGAGGTAAGGGCTTTTTCAATGGAGTTCATCCAGGAGATCATAATTGACTGGGAGCTGGCAATTTCCAAAAGTTGTTGGCAGTTAGGCAATCACTGGCTTAGTTCTGGTTGACCATAAGAAGAGCCTTGGAGTCTACCAGATAGAGAGCCAGAAGCAGTGAAGGTTGATCCTGGAGTGGATTGGGCAAAAGGAGCCGTATGTATAGGCAAGGAAATCTATCCCTCCACAAAAACAGGGCCACGGGGGTAGGAAGAGAGAGAGCTGTGGTTTGTAGAAGTCATGAGCGCCAATGTTGTAAAATATGCGCCTGTGTGCTGATTTCTACAAATAGTTAGTCTACTACTTCTTTATCTTAATACTATACCTGTTGTGGTATAGTGACAGCCTGGATAAGGACAGAAGAATATAAGAAGATAATAAGACAAAGCTGGTGTTTATTTAGATAGTATTGCACTTATATAGTGTGAGGCGGAGAATTGCCACCAGGGGCAGGGAGGCACAGACAGAAGGACTTCCCTAATGAAGGAGAGTGGATTGGCACAGCTAAAAGTCTACTGCAAGAGAACAACCACTTCCACACAGTTTTCCTTAAGGAGGTAGATATAAATAACTTTGTTGTTCTATTTATAATTGCAGAAGTAAAGCCTGTGCCTTGTGCGCATTTAAAAGGCAAATCAAACACCTGTTTTAGAGGCGTTTTAAACGTCTTTATCCCTAGTAAAATCAGGATACAATAGCGCAATTGCTCAACTGTTCTGTTACTCAATTCCTAGATAGATAACTTAATGTCTAATCCATTCAATCTGCAATACCGTGACACCAAATTGGGACGCAATATCCCAAACCACCATCCCCCCATTCAAACAGTTGAGGAGAGCTTCACACTCACTATCCATCAACCAACGCCAGCCCTTGGCAGGTACCACAGCATCCTGGCTACCAGGCTCAATACAGGGGACAGGGACCTTTGTGTAAAAGGTGGGATCACGCTTGCTTGCAGTGGCGCTGCCAATGGCTGAATACACAATAGGTGCAGATGGTTACTCAGTTGTGGCCAATGGCTGATAGGAGGTATCAAAAACGCAGAAAAGGAAGTAGTAACTCTTGGATCAAGAGTGCAGGGCCAGGTAACAACTGGGTACACAGTGGAGGTGTAAGTAAACTCAGTGTTCCCGGTGACCCTGGTGTAGGAGACTTTTGTGGCAGGCCTTGATAGTGGCTTCTGTCTGGGATTCAGGCTGGCGCTAACACATTGGGAGGCCTGTGTATCAGCATGACTCCCTTCAAGTTGGGTTCTGGGTCTGTTCTTAGACCCTCTGGGATGCCCTCGTGGACAGGCTGCCCACAGGCTGGTGCAGGAGCTGGTTGGGAATGTGATTGATGGTCCATAAAAATAAAAAAAATAAAAAATATATTTTAGATTAAATATGTATTTATTTGGATTTATTGGTTTATATGTGAGTAGTTATTTAATCTTGAGTTAGCCTTGAGTAGTAGCAGATTTTCTATATCCATAATTTGAAGTGTATGATTGTGTATCCTTTCCAGTTTTGGATGATTTTAAAGTTCAATCACTTTTTATGTCTAAACATGGTTATTGAGATTGAATTTTTAGTCTGATTTTAGTTGTGGTGGAGCTTCTTTATTTGGGTTGGTGTTTCCTAGTGTGCTTACTGTACATTAAATTTGAATCCAGTTCCTGCAATTAATATCTGAGTTTACTAGTGGCATTCAAAAGTGATATGGAATTTGGTTCTTGGATTTGAAAATCCTGCAATTTTAAAAAACATAGTAAACTTAATGAAAATGGTTAATGGAATTGAACACTTCAAAACTGATTCCAGTTAATTCATTTTGTCCATTGGAAATATGCAGTTTGACTTGAACTTTGCAAAGTGTCTATGAGTTCCTGCATTTTCAAATATTCAAATAAAAATACAAATAATTCAATTTAATTAAAAAAGGCCATCCTGAAAAGTGATTCAAAATTTGGACCAAGGATTTGACAATCCTGCATTTTTACGATCAGGTTCTGAATTGTCAGGGACCCACTTTAAGGGGGAAAAGCCCCCAATTTGGTGAGCCAAGGCCCCTAAATTAAGCCCTGAAATGGCTGAACCAATGGGTACAGTGACCATGGCAAGATGGCCTAAGTGACCTAAGTATGCAAACCTTCCCATCAGTGAGCTGAAATGACCCAAAAGATAATATCCTACCATGTACGTCAAAAGATAGAATGAAGTGTGGGGCAGTACCAATGAGGGTTCAGCAGGTGGAGGAGTAGAATGGCGACCATAGTGGAACTTTCTTCCCCAATGACCAGAAGGGTACTTGAACCATCCAATGGCCAAGGACTCCTTCTGATGGGCATCTTTGGGAGAGGAGTTTTGCCAGTTAATGGTGGGAGTGGGATTCTCAAGACCTTTTACCATTTTAAAAAGGGAGACTAGAAACCATAGCAGGAAATAAATTCCCTTCATGGCTTCAAATGAAGTTATTAAGAAATAGATGTGGCAAGATAGGATAAGAAATATTCTTTATTGTTGGAACAATTGAAGTGAATAAGAAACAGGCACTTATATAGCCTTATAATCAAGGCTGAAATATCTGAGTGGATCTTTGGGAAATGAAAGGGGATTTTGATGAGTATATCATGTAAAGCTTACCTGTTTCAAGTGTTGGATGTATTGCTGCTTAATAATTGGCATACAATTTTGATGCAATAATAGGAGCCACAAAGATTTTACAAGAATAAGGCTAATTAAGCGGTATGAAGCCAGAAGATCAAATATCTTGGTATACAGAGCCTTGCTCAAAAGCATAGAGAGCGGGTCAGAGATTGTGGAGCTGGCTTGAAACAGCCAATAAAAACAAGAGCAGTAAGTGACGTTATCCTTCCTGTTATTAACCTTTTTGCCTTTGAAGTGATTTTTGAATTCAAATTCCAATTGAATAGGCAGATAATAAATAGGTAATCTAAAATGATTTTTCTGGTTTCATACTAACATTATCTTCATAATTAGAGTCCTGGGTTTGATTCTTGTTCTGCAAAAGCCTGAAAGGCCCAAGAGAGTTAACAATGTTGTGTTTTTGTGACTTTATCTTGAAATTCACCAACCAATTATTCATAATTAACAGTGAGTCAGGAAAGGAATTCCTGATATGAATTTACAGTAGTAAGACAGGGGACTGAAATCCCCCTGCTTGCTCATTTTATCAAATAAAGTTTTGTAACTTTCCTATACCTTTTTTGACTTAGGGACATTGTACTTTGTCTTCTTTAGTCCTTGGCTTTGTTATTAGAAGATTTCTTTATTCTTTACCTCCCAGTACTTCCCTGGTTACTGGCATCTCTTTTGGAGCTTCTAAAGTTGAAGTTAGTAATAGCATATACACTTACCCTGCTTGCTTTCAAAAATCTAGTTTGAATTCTGAATTTAGTGTTAAAATTGTTATATTTACTTACTTTAAGTTCATTTTTGTCTTTTTTTTGCTTTGCTGTCTCTTCTTTTTTATATAAGTTCAAAGTAGCACCTCCTGCTCACTTTAAAGTGTATAGATTGTGACCGTTGTCTCCTTGGATCTTAAGCTTTTCTATAGATTCCTTGCTGCAAGGCCTCTTCAATTTGATCAGTTTTGCTCAAAGAAAAGTTTAAAGATTCCTCTGGCCTTTTCTTCTGTCTTGTGAAATGTTGGTCTCCTTGTTGAAGTTTGTGACCTTTACCCTAGCACCTGCTTTGGTGATGATAGGGACTACTTCTCTGATCTTTGGAGTTCTATTTTCTATTCTTTTCACCATGTAGGGAGCAACCCCACCCAATTAATGCATACATTTGAGGACATTCCTGGACGCGCCCAGGATATCCTTATTACCAGTGAGAACATAGTAAAGACCCTCACTTTTGATGACCTCAAATTATCTGCCCTCAAACCAGTCCTCTCAATGACTCTAAGTTTAGACTTCCCAATACCTCCTCCCTCTGTGGATAAAGGTGTTCAGGTCCAAGAATAAGGGTTGAATATCCAAAAGCACACTCTCAAGAGCACTTCCTGGTTACTTGGTGGTGTCTGTCATAACCCATACCATATTCCTACTGGACTCCCACAGGGGAGGCAGGCCAGGCCTGGAAGGCCATGTACACAATAGGCACAATTATGACCAGGTAGTTGACTGCAGTAGCTAGGGATGCCAACTCCCAGTATGGGGCACAACCTGGTTGGTCAGCTCTAATAATGTGATATAGACTAACCCCAAATTACTGAAGTCTAGAGCAGAAGGCGCGTTGGCAAAGGGGGGAGTAGTAGTAATCTCCTTCATAGCAGGCAGGATGGTCTCTTTAGCACAACCAGGAGAGAGATCCAGATGATGAGGGTGTAAATACTCCAAGTCAAGAGTGCAGGGTGGATTGATTGAGGTAACAGGAGTATAGCCAGGAGGGTAAGGATAGGCAATTTTATATTGAGCAGTACATTCACAAATAGATGTAAACAGAATAATTAAATTTGATCAAAAATATATAATTCCTGCAAGAAGATAATAATTTCTGGGCATAACCTTGTTTTATTTAAGATGTCAACAGTGAGGAGGGCTTTCCCCCTCACTACTTATACTTACTGGTAAAGATACAACTTTTGTCCCACCAGAGATCTGGCAGCAACATTTTCAATCAAACTGACAATTTTACCTAGGAATTGCGTACTAGAGCTTAGGGATGGAAGCTCATTGATTACTAAAACATGAACCTTTCTTGAATTGCAGCATGCCAAGATGCCACAGTTATTTATAGATCCTGCAAGTAATTGAGCGTCCAATTGTTTGATCAAAAAATTGTGCTCCTAATGTACCATTTTCTGATAGTTGAGAGGCCCAAATTCAATGATAGAATTGAAGCCAGGGATTCAAGGCTTGTGTGCCTTTCAAATCCTGGGCCATTTGCTAATAAAAGGGGGTTTTCTTGCTCTGGGAGAGAATTGGTAAGGATTCCCAAGCTGTGGGGTGTTTGGCCTCTAGTAAGACCAGCTGATTGTCCAGGACAATCTGGGCCATGACAGTGTGATCTTGATGGGTTTAAGTTCTTACTTTCCCCAACTATCTGCTATGTCCTCTCTTTAGATGCCACTTTGAGCGGCTGTACCAGTCTTGCACTGGATGGTGTCCTGGTGAATCCTTCCCCTGGATGGGAGCCAAACTTAGTTAGTTTAGCCCCCCTCTCTCACAGCAGACTTCCAGTTCCAAAGACTGGGAATCTGACAGCCCACTACTGATTGACAAAATTGCTGCCAGCCTGCCAGGACCTGAATCCTTAAATACCATGCAGGGTTCTGCAAGCAAACTGCCAGTGCAAGATGCTGGGTATTTCCCCAAAGTGCTAATACCTGACACCAGCAGTTTGCTTGGTGAAATGCACAAGTCTCCCAATGAGAGTTGCTCTGAACTCCCCCAAAGCCCAGGAAGTGGCACTGAACCTTAAGGGCCACCCAACGCCTGAGTTGCCAAACAGAAGGATTCAAAGCCTTCTTGTCCTGAAGCAGCCAGTGGCAAACCGCCAGTGCCAAGCGCCACACTGCCATCTAAGACTCTTGATGCCAAGCTGCCCAAGCTCAAGAAACCTAACCAGGAAATGAAGCCTGGCATTGCGGTATAAGTACCTGCAAGGCCAAGATCAATCCCCATCATCATTTATAAATAAAGGTTATTAGATATTGGTTTCCCCTGTTATTGCTGTATTTTATTCTTGTCATCTGCCAGTTAACTTGAAGTTCATCTGACCCTTCTGCCAGCCCGCCAGGTGTCCTCTTTGGTCCTGTACATTTCACAGAGTACCCCTTAAAGCCTGAGTATAAGGACTACACTACCAACAACATACTAGCCCGGGATCCCTTGGCCAGAACTACAGAGTTAACCAGATACACCCCAAAAGGCCCTTGGTACATTACCAAGCCCCTCCTGTTTGGAGACAAACACAACTTCCTTCCTGCCTACCAATCATACATGGAGCCATCTCTTACCCCCAAACCAATGCCCGCATCAGCTGCTGAGCTTCCCCTGGACCATACCAATAAATTATTTGGGATTGTTTATGTTGCTCTCACAGGATAAATAGATACTATTGTTCCTGCCGCTGGCCCGTGATCATGGGTGGGAAGCCAATGTCCTACCTTGTTAAGTCAGGGCCAATCCTTTGGTGGGCCCTGGCCATCCAGCCCCCAACCCGTCAGCTCCCAGACGCTAGCCAGCTGTCAGATCCAGGTTGGTACCCAGACAAGGGCAGCCAGGAAGATGGGCCTCAATCCTGGACAGGGTACCCCAGTATACCTAATCAGCAGGGATGCCTCAGCCAACAACCTTGGCACAGCATGGCCAGGCTTCATGTCTTGGACAGGTCTAGTTGGGGTATGGGTTGTTGATTCTATCTTGGGCCCCTGGTATCAGGTCAATCTGGAGCTCCCATGCCAGCCTGACTGTTGGCCCTGTGGCAGGCCTGGGACCCCCAGAGTGAGCTTCAGTCCAAGAAGACCAGCCCATCTCTTCCTAGGAGGCTACAGGGTAGCCAATATACCTTTGCAAGAAGTAAAATCATCCAGCTTTGCTCTAAGAAGCCAGCCCCAGTTCCTTCTTGGGGGATGGCCATTGCACTTGGGTTACTGAAGCTTGGTATAGATGAGGAACTTGGATTTAGGAGAGGGGGTGCTAGACTAGCTAAGATCTCACCCTGGGGATGGATCCACCAGTATACAAACCAGTGAATCACTGGGATGGCCCCTCAGAGAGGGCCCATAAGGAGGAGGTAGAGGGCACTTGGAGAAAGTTTTCATTCACACCCATCAAAAGTAAGTCAGATAGCCCCCAGGGTGTTCAAACAGGAACAGGCGGGTCCTGCAGGAGAGGGCCATCTTTGGGAATATCATATTTAGAGAGAGCCACAAGGAATGTTAAGACCATCAAGAGAGGGGGGTCCTCATAGCAATCAATCACAGTAGGAAAGGGACCATCACTGAAGATAAGGATTTTCATCAAGGGTGTACCAGCAGACAGCAACCCTTGGGCTTGGCCAGGTAAGCCATCCAAAGGAGAAACCTATCCTACCTGGGTCATCACTTAGGGCAGCAACAGAGAAAGCCAGGTTTCTCAAGGGTCAGGGAGGTTGACTACAGCAGAAGCAGATCTGGGGCTGCAGTAAAAGCTATAAACTTGGTCAGAGGAACAACATACTCAGAGCCTTAGAAAATTATGTCTCCCCTGGCAGGAGAGAGAACCATATAAATAAGCCTGGTACAGGGGTACTGTCAGGTTGTAGAAGGCCTGGGGGTTAAACACAAGACCAGGAGCAGTGAGAACCACACAGAGGGATCAATGAAGAGGTGGGAGGGTTCAAGGCTGTTACTTGATTTAACAGCTCTGAAAACCAAGCTTGGGCAAGAACCTGTTGAAAATCTAGTACTGTAAATTCAGAACCTGAACGTAAAAATGCGGGATTGTCAAATCCTTGGTCCAAATTTCAAATTACTTTTGTGGGATGGCTTTTTTAATCAAATTGAATTCTTTGAATATTTATTTGAATTTTTGAAAATGTGGGAACTCATATACACTTTGCAAAGTTCAAGTCAAACTGCATATTTCCAATGGACAAAATGAATTAACTGGAATCAGATTTGAAGCGTTCAAATCCATCAGCTATTTTTATTAAGTTTACTATGTTTTTTAAAATTGAAGGATTTTCAAATCCTTGGTCCAAATTTTGAATCACTTTTGAATGCCACTATTAAACTCAGATATCAATTGCGGGAACTGGAATCCAAATTACATACAGTAAGCACACTAGGAAACACCAACCCAAATCAAGAAGCTCCACCATAACTAAAATTGAATGAAAACTAATCTCAACAACCATATTTAGACTAAAAAGTGATTGAACTTTAAAATCATCCAAAACTGGAAAGGATACAATATTATACACTTCAAATTACGGACTTAGAAACTCTGCTACTATTCAAGGCTAAATCAAGAGAAAACAACTACTCACAACTAAACCAGTAAATCCAAATAAATACATTTTAATCTAGAATATATTTTTTATTTTATTTTATGGACTGTCAGTTGCATTCCCAACCAGCTCCTGCACCAGCCTGTGGGGCAGCCTGTCCATGAGGGCGTCCCAGAGGGTCCAAGAACAGACTCAGAACACAAATCAAAGGGAGTCATGCCAATACACAGGCCTTTCAAGGTGTCAGCGCCAGTCAACTACCTCCTGCATCCCAAGCCAGATCACACAGCCTTAATCCCAGACAGAAGCTGCTCTCAAGGCCTGCAACCAAAGTCTCTTACACAAAGGTCATCAGGAATAATGAGGTTACATACACCTCCACTGTATACCCAGTTATCACTCGGCCCCGCACTCTTGATCCAAGAGTTGCTACTTTCTGCCCCTGCATCTTTGACACCATCTACAAGCCATTGGCCACCACTGTTGAGCCATCTGCGCCTATTGTGTATTCAACCATTGACAGCTCCACTGCTAGCAAGTGTAATACCACCTTCTACACAAAGGTCCCTGTCCCCTGTGTTAAGCCTGCTAGTCAGGATGCCATGGTACCTGCCAAGGGCCGGAGTTGGTTGACAGATAGTGAGCGTGAAGATCTCCTCAACTTCTTGAACAGGGGAATGGTGGCTTGGGATATTGCGTCCTGATTTGATATCACAGCCAGATACATTGCCAACATCAACACCAAGTATGGTAACATCAAGAAAATTGCAGAATCCACCAAGGCTAAGCGACAGCCAAAACTCTTGCAGCCTGTGCATATTGACGCAATAAAACAGTGGGTAGCCAAGGATTGCCACCTGGACTCACTTGCTGTCCAATCAATGTTCACCACAGAGTTTGGGCTTTCTGTTTCCAAAACCCTTGTCTACAAAACAATGGTTGATTTTGGATTCTCCTGGAAAGTACTGGGAGCTTTGCTGTATAACAGAAACAATGAGAAGACCATCAAGGATTGACGCATTTATGCCAAGACATATCTGGCACTAAAGAAGACTGGGAATGTCCAGTTCTTCTACATCAACAAATTTTTGTTTTCCTCCTCACTCAGTTCTAGGCATGGGTGGGTTGAGAAGGGGTCCAAGGACGGCGTAGCACATTGTGCAGCTGTCTGTTCCCAGATCTATTCAATGGTTGTGCTTCTTGGTCCTTGCGGGTTGGGCCAATACCAAATGATCAAGGGTTCCCATAATAGCAGGACTTTTCTCAATTTTCTCTGAGTTGTCAAGGAGTATTTCCAGATTAATTACCGCAGTACAACCAACATTGTTGTGCTTGATAATGTCAGGCTCCACAAAGTGGATCTGGTTGTGTCTGAGTTCCCCCCATTGACAAAAACAGCCACACCTCCAGCCACCAGCTTACTGATTGTCCAATGAGACTTCTCTTCCTCCCGCCATATTCCCCATTCCTGAATCCAATTGAGGAGGTGTTTGGTTGGATCAAGAATAAGGTGAAACAAGGCTTTCCTCAGGACACTGAGGATCTATTTGATATTCTTGAGGTCATTCAATTTGCAATGCCATCTGATGTGGTGGCGGCTTTTTACAAGCACTCAGTACTTCCTCTCCAAAGCCCTGGTCTCCAAGCCAATCAGATAAATGGGCGCTCCGGGTTTTATTTGTTTTATTTTTATTTATTTTGTTTTTAGTAGGACTCAAAAATTATTATTTATTTATAATGATGTGACATTTGATTGTATTATAGACATATAAGAGTATGTAGAAAAGGTAAGTAAAATTAATTATACTAGGTATGAGAAATATATTTTTATTATAATGCACTGAATATTATATTGACTGTTGTGCTAACAAATAAATAAATTAAAAAATATAGAAATAGTATTAATTTTATTTAAATAATTGCAAATCCTTGTTGGTAATTTGGCTTTGTTAAGCCACAAATTGGACCTTGCAGGTCATCATCTGGTACTTATTAAATCAGTACCACTATAGCCACACAGCACAGAAGCCAATGATTTTTATGTATTGCTTACTAATTAGTACTTAGAACGCGGGTCAAGCATATCAAATATATTTATTAAGTAAATATATTACAACAGTAAGGTAATTTGAGTCTTAAACAATAACTTGTTTAGAATATAAGTAGAGCGGGCCGCATGATGCGGATAAATTTAATTCTTGTTGTTTGTATATGTAATAAATGAACCTGTACTCAACAAGCTAGTAAATAAAAACATTTTTAACTAATTTTTATTTTTTGATGTGGTTGCAACTATAACTAATGTCTTGTAATATATTTAGATATATCAATATTATAATTTACATAATAAAATTAAAAATAAAATTAAAATATTAAAAGTAAAATTATAATTATAAATCTTTAAAATGTATCTATTAAAGTTTAAATATTAAAAATTTAAATATTTTTATTCTATTGTGATATATTAAATATTGAAATATTATATATTGAAAATTTTAATATTGAAATATGTATTATTAAAATTTTAATATTTAAATAATTAAAATTAAAATTTTATTATAAAAATTTTAATATTACATATTTTGATAGTAAAATTTTAGTATTAAAATATAAAAAATAAAAAAAATTAATTTGCAAGGGAAAAATATTTATTGGGGGATGCTAATTGCAAAGGGAATGTGATTATTCCAGGGAATTATACCCCAAAATTAAATTTTCAGCTAAAGCGTCTAATTGGATCCACATACTCTTCTGTATGTGGTGGACAACCCTGGATGCAATTGCTAGAGGGGTGGTGCCCTGTACCCCAGTGGTTGTTGAACATTTAATAAAAGGAAGGCGGGTGAGTGAATTGACTAAGGTTTTTTCAGGGGGCACATAGTACCTGTACAACGTTGCCAATGTAAATGAGTCATACAGGACGTGCTCAACTGTCCTGTATCCCTGTGGTGTCTTCTGGTGTTTGAGTGCTAAGCAGCATATATCCATTTGAATAGGTACATACTCCAACTTTTTGATGTTGGTTTTTAATATGCAGTGAAGAAGATTCCCAGGTATACCGCAACATGAATTCTTTGCAAGGTATATTTTTCCAAGAACATGCATAATTTTTTGAAGACTTGAACTAATCTATTGATATAGGATGTTTGATTGAATTTGAAGAGGGTTCTGGGGGGCGCCTGACCTGTATCAGCCCTTCATGCCTCAGCAAAAAATATTAATAAAGGTTTAAATGTGTTCACAAGGACTGCGTCCCCAACTTTGTTTGACAATGCCTTGAATACTTCATTAAAAATTTGAGTTTTTAAATATTCAGTTCCAATTTGAAAGTCAGTTTTTGTTATTTTTTTTGTATTTGTTGATGTTTGCAAATGGGAATTGTTGAATGCTTTCATAGATATATTCATCAAAGTTTAACTTGACATCCCCACAAATTTTATTCATTTCTTTGAAGTTGATACTTGATCCTATTTCATATGCTTCCCTCAACCACAGCAAGCATCCCGCAGGTGGTAAATATTCCCTATTTTTAGCTTCAATACTTGAAAAATTATTCATATTCTGTTGAATTATTTTATTTATTTGGTTTTTATTATTTGTTTTACAGGGGCTACCAGTGACTAGTAACCCCCGTAAAACCAACTTGGCGTAAAAGCCGCCACTTCTGCAACTTTGTCCCCATTCCTGGTGAAGACTAAAATAAATATAAGTAAAACATAAAAAGACTTACTAATAGTTTCCCCTGTGGCCCCCTCAGCTACAGGCGCCACCTCAGCAAATTTCATGAGTGTTGGCTGCTCTTCATTAATTTTTCTAGGCTTAATTTATCTTATAATTCTTGCAACTTGTGTTTCTTCTTGGTTTTCATTTGATAAAATTTCTGTATTTCTTGAAGCGCTCCTGCTTCTTGACTGAGCTTTGTTCTTGTCTGTTTCCATTTGGTCGGTTTTCTCTTCATTTATGTTGATTTCCTTTGAAATTTTATTTCCTTCAATTAGTTTGATTATTTGAGTATTCTTTCTGTTGGTTTTTGCAAATTCCCACAAGTTTTAACCTTTTCTTTTGAAATCTAACTGCTTGAGTATTTCCTTTTGAAGATTTAAAATTATTTCCTTGTGTTCTTCATTGACTATTGTTCCCAGGCTATTTTTTGGGGTTTCCTTTTGCTGGACCAAGGCCCTTCCCTCATTTCCCAGTTGATTTACCACAATTTCCCTAATGTTGTATTCAAGCTCAACAACCTTTTGGAGGGCTGACTCTAATTTGTTGATAAGTGTGTAAATATTTGACATTATGTTTGAATTCCATAAAAAACATGTTTTTATAGTACTACCTTCAACGCATACATATTTTTCTTCATCATTAATAAATTAGACAACAAACGTAAATATTGCATTAGTATATAGCAATTAGACGTCAACTCTTGATATTTAGAAATTATGTGCATAATTCTATGCATTTTGATTAATAAAATTCATTGTAAACTTGGCCTTTTTCTTTGTAATTTATTAAAACTGATTGTGTTTTTATTAGAGAGCCATTAACACTTAGTACAAATATTGATACATAATTAATTTTACAGCCTGTATATGTACCTATTGGTAATAATTCTGTCAATTTTTTAGTTGGATTTTGCAAGGTAATAATAATGTGTTAATAAATTACTGTTAATTGTCATTAATTGGCTGATTTTCTTTGCTCTGGCAATTGTGCATTTTCTGATATTTACTCACTAGTATCCAATTGGTTGGTTTCACATAAAATTGCACAGGCAATAGGAAATCAAGCCGCCACCCCAAGACTGGATGTATCAGGGTGGCGGCTTAATTTCCTATTGCCTGTGCAATTTTATGTGAAACTAATCAATTGGATACTAGTGCGTAAATATCAGAAAATGCACAATTGCCACAGCAAAGAAAATCAGCCAATTAATGACAACAAACAGTAATTTATTAACACATTACATTATTATTACCTTGAAAAATTAACTAAAAAGCTATAGAATTATTACCAATAGGTACATATACAGGCTGTAAAATTAATTATGTATCAATATTTGTACTATGTGTTAATGGCTCTCTAATATAAATGCAATCTGTTTTAATAAATTACAATGAAAAAGGCCAAGTTTACAATGAATTTTATTAATCAAAATGCATTGAGTTATGCACATAATTTCTAAATATCAAGACTTGACGTCTAATTGTAATATTCTAATGCAATATTTACATTTATTGTCTTTAATTTATTAATGATGATGAAAAATATGTATGCTAATAATTTTAAGCTATTCATAAAATGTACAACATTATATTAATTATTGGAAATGTTGATAATGTAAAAAGAAAATATTATTAATTATGAATTGAAAAAGAGATATCAATTTTAATAAGTTGTCACAAAGAAAAGATTTCTTTACTGATCAAAGGATGGGAAGGGGAGGAAATGGGAAGAATAAACATTGCCTTCATCTGCACCTGTGAAAGGGGCGGTATCAGAGATAGTGGGGGGATTGATAGTGGCTTAGGAGTCAGGGTTGGAAGGCAGGTGGCTTGATGGGGGGTTGGAGAGGCAGTGTTTTTTGACTGGGAAAGGGCAGCAAGAGCAGTTTGCTTCAATTGCTCAAATTCTTCTTCCTTCACGTATGCAGGCTTGACAAAACAGATGGATGGATGAGGGGGAAGGCAAGAGTCTTTTCTGGACTTATCACTATCACTTGCATAGAAAATGATGAGGTCAGATAAGTCCTGGACGGACACGGAAGGGAAAAGCTCATACCCCTTATCAATTTTGGTACATAATTTGTTGTAGGTGGCAGGCTTTAAGCGCCTGAGGGTGGAACCAAAATTGTAGAGACATACATCTGCAAGAATCATATTGTCGTGGTTAATGGGGTAGGATCAACAGGTATGCTCCGCAGCCCTGATTTCTTGGGTTGCCCATTCCAGCTGCTCCATCTCAGCACTCAGTACAACTGTGTGCACAGAGTTTTGTGTGGCCCACTCCTTCAGCATGGCCTTGAGCTCCGTCTGGTAGGCATACTCACTTGCAGTGTTCAATATTGCCGTTTAATAGTTGACTCCTAATGGGGAAACTGCCAATAAAACCCTGACAAAACAATACAAGATTGGGCCGTGCTTGTACACATCAGACTGGATACGCTTCTCTCCATAGTCTTGGATACTTGCAGAAATCTTAGTGTATGATAGGAAATTGACGTCATTACGGGCCCTCATTGCTCTCCTTTTAATAAAATTAATGATGGTTGAATTTTATGGGTTGGTATCCACCAAACTGGGGCCACCAAGAGCCTGATTAGATAGGATTCTGGTGGCAACCACAACTCTGTGCATCCACAAATTCACCGCTCTTTTGTTGGTGAAGATGTTGTGGAGTCCCAGCTGGAGACGTACCTGGACCAGGGGCATCCACAGGTCATGTTCCATAATGGCCATCATAATGGGATAGGCTGTGTCACCTTTGGTCTCAAGTACAGGCACCAGCTGAGGTCTTCTTGATAGGGGGCCAAAGTTGGCGTGGGCTTGCAGGGTTGCAGCCACAGTGGACTTTGCAAAACTTATTGCAGCCGCAATTTCCCCAAGAGACATAAGCATCCCTTGCTTTTCAACCATTTCAAGAACAATCTCTGGAGTGATTAATTTTCTTTGCCTCTTGCAGGCTGATTGGCTGGGGGAGGGATGTGTCTATCTTGGGAACTAGTCAATGCCATCTTATTGGCTGTTTCTGGATTCTGGCTTCCATTGGTGGCCCCATGGCTCACTTGGTCAATTCCAGATGCTAGTGTTGCTGTATGATTTGGGTTAGCAGCTGCCTGTGCGTGATGGGCAAACAGGGCCATGCTTGAGGACACGGGAGAAAGAACACACTCCTGTGTAGTGCTTGTGGAGGGGCCTGCAGGTTAGGAGTGGCCATAGAGGGAGGCTTCACTATTAGAAGACCCAGTGTAGCCCTGCATAATTTTGTCAAGACCAGGGAACAGCTTGTTGACTTGGTTGGTGTTGGAAGAAAACATAATAGAAATTTTATTATAATTTTAAACTCAGGAATAGGAATGTACATTTTTGTCAGGGAACCAACCCTGATTGGATGGCTTGCTAGTGTTTGGGAACTGGCAGGTTGCAGACTGGGTGGGCAGAGCCCACCAAAGGATTGGTGCTAACTTAATGAGGTAGGACATTGACTTGCCCACCCACAACCACAGACCAGCGGCTGGGACAATAGTATCTATTACTCCAGTGAGAGTAATATATACAATTCCAAAAAGCTTGTTGGTATGGTCCAGTGGGAGCTCGGCGGCGGAGGCAGGCATTAATTTGGGGGCAACAGGTGGTTTCATGTCCATTTGGTAGGCGGGAAGGAAGTTGCATTTATCTCTGAACAGGTGGGGTTTGGTAACGTACCAAGGGCCTTCTCGGTTGTATCTGGTTAACTCGGTAGTTCTGGCCAAGGGATCCTGGGCTACTATGTTGTTGTTGGTGTAGTCCTTGTACTCAGGCTTTAAGGGGTACTCTGTGAAATGGACAGGACTAAAGGGGGCACCTGGCGGGCAGTACAAAGCTGGCGGGCTGGCAGGGGGAAGACAATCTTGGGGTTAACTGGAAGATGGCAAGAATAAAATACAGCAATAGTTGGGGAAACCAATATCTCATAACCTTTATTTAAAAATGACAATGGGGGTTGATCTCAGCCTGGCAGGTATTTATACCACACTGCCAGGCTTCACTACCTGGTTGGGTTTTCTGGGCTTGGGCAGGTTGGCATTGGGGGTCTCAGATGGCAGTGTGGCGCTTGGCACTGGCGGTTTTCCACTGGCCGCTTTGGGGTGAGAAGACTTCAAATCCTTATGTTTATTGATTTGGGTATTGGGTGCCTCTTTGGGTTCAGTGCCTTCCCTGGGATATTGGAGGAGTTCAGAATAACTTTCAGGGAGAAATTTGTCTATTTCACTGGGAAAACCACCGGTATCAGGCGTTGGCACCTCAGGGAAATTCCCAGCATCTTGCACTGGTGGTTTGCTTGGAGAACCCTGCGGGGCAGCTAAGGGTTTGGGTCCTGGAAGGCTGGCAGGCTGGCAGCAACTTCATCAATTAGTATTAGGTTATTGTGTTCCCAGCCAATGAGTCTGGCGGTCCGCAAAAGGTTTTGTTCAGGGTTTGACTCCAATTTTGTATTTTGAGATTTAGGAGCATCCAAATTGTCATTCCTGACATCATCCCCTTCTTCCCCCAAAATTCCCCTTTCAGGGCCTTCTTCTCAAGGTATTGTTGGATGGCCTGTTTGGCATTGGTTAGGTTGCTCAAGGGTTCCCAGGTACTTTCTTCTGGGGGGTAGCCTGATCACTTGACGTAGTACTGGGGGGTCTTGTAGTGGACTTGGTTGCCGTGGATGTACTCAACTTTGTACTCAATTGAGTGGTCCTTCTGGATTGGCAGGGGGCTTGACTTGATCTTCTGGTGGGGAAGGGAGTTTCTGTCTTATTTTGAACAGCAGGGCATGGTGGAACACGTTATGAATCTTCCACGTGGGGGTAGGTCTAACTTGAAGGCAACTTCTCCAATGAGCTTGGTGATCTTGTGTGGTCTGATTCTTCTGTGAGCTAGTTTTCTGCCAGGCACATGCAGGGGCACGTTACAGGAATCCAAATAGACCTTGTCTTCAACTTGGAGGGGTTTACCAGGGGTCTATTTTCAATCAGCAAAGGCCTTGTATGTCTGTACTGCTTGGTTCAGGTTTGCTAGGCGTATAGTTTGGGTGTCGTGGATCTGTTCAATCCAGGTTCGTCCAGACAGGTTGGTTTCCTTGTTTCCAATGCTAGGGTCCCATGTGGGGTCAAACCCGTAGTTGGCTTTGAAAGGGGACATTCCAGTAGATGCATGGTCTTTGTTGTTGTAGGCGTACTGTGCCATGGGTAGCATCTTGGCCCAGTTATCTTGGTTGGCGTTAGCATAGCATTGTAGGTACTGTTCAAGTATTTGGTTCACTTTTTCAGTCTGGATGTTGGTCTGTGGGTGGTAGGAGGTTGATACGCAGCACTTTACCCCCCAAACCCTTCATCACCTGAGCCCAGTAGTTGAAGGTGAATTGTGGCTCTCTATTAGTGATGATTTCCGTCAGAGTGCCATGTTGGGTTAGAATGTGGTTGTGAAAATGTCTAGCTGTCTCTGCAGCAGTGCAGTGGGTGGTGGTAGGGACAAAATAGGACATTTTATTGAATCTATCTACCATGACTAGTATTGCATTGAACAAATTAGAAGGGGGCAGTTCCACAATATAATCCATTGAAACAAACTGCCAGGGTCCCGCTGGTATGTCTAGTGGTCTTAGCAAGCCTTTATGTTTGGATCTACGGGGTTTGGTTCCTCCACATGTCTCACAGCCTTTGATGTAGCAGCCATGTCTTTGTCCAGTTGGGGCCAAGCATAATTCTTCTTGATTCCTTGGATTATCTTGAGTCTGCCAGGGTGGCCGGCCATCTCTGAGTTGATAGTCTATGAGTACTTTGGTCTTTGTTTCACCTTCTGGTACATAGATCCGGTTGTGTAATAGCAGGGTGGTTCCTTTCAATGAGAATCCCTTCTTGTAGTGAGGGCTATCTGGGTCTGAGGTCAAGTTGGCAATGAGTTCCGCTGAATACTTGTCTAATTTCTGTGCCTCAATTATGTCAGGCTTACAGGCCATGATCTTCATGAACATCAGTTGGATGCCTAGGTTGGCGGGGCTGAGGAGTACATGGGTGTTGTGGTCCTTGGTCTCAGCTGTGGTGGGAATCATATCTGCTCTTCTGCTCAGTGTGTCAAGTATTATGTTGACTTTCCTGGGTTTGTAGTCAATTGTTAGGGTGTAGTTGGCCAGTTCTAGAGCCCATCTGGCCTGTCTCTGGTTCAACTGTCTGTGTTTAAAAAATTAAACCTTTTTTCTTGTGGTCAGTTAGGACTTTTACTGGGAATTTGGCACCACATAGGTAATGGCGCAAATGTTTCAAGGTCTTCATTATTGCAAGCATCTCTTTGCCTAGATTGGGTAGTTTCCTTTGGCAGACAGCATCTTCTTGAAGTAATATGCTACAGGATGTAGCATACTATCCCCTCCTTCCTGAAGAAGGACCCTGCCCACTGCAAAGTTGGATGCGTCAGTTTCCAGTATGAATGGTTTGGATGGGTTGGGCATGGCCAGGACAGGAGCAAAGGTGAAGGCGAGTTTCAGGGTCTCAAAGGCAGTGGTGCATTCTGGAGTCCAGGTAAAGGTGACCTTTTAAGAGTACAGGCAGGTCAGGGGGAGGGTAATGTGAGAAAAATTTTGGATGAGATCCCTGCAATAATTTGCTAGGCCCAAGAAACTTCTCACGTCCTTCCTGCTTTTGGGCACCGGCCAAGACGTTATTGCTTCTACTTTGTCTTGTGCCATGGCAAAGCTGCCAGTCTTCACTATGTATCCCAGGAATTCAATCTCAGACTGAAAGAATTCACACTTCTTGAGCTTAGCGTGTAAATTGGCTTGGGAGAGTTTCTCTAATATGAGGTCCAGGTGGCGCAGGTGTCCCTTGTGAGACTTGCTGTAGATGAGGATGTTGTCCAGATATACCACACAAAAGCGGTCAAGGTATTCCCCTAGGACAGTGTTGATTATTCTTTGGAAGATACTGGGGGCGTTGCAGAGGCCAAAGGGCATCACCATGTACTTGTATAGCCCATATTAGGTTTTGAAGGCAGTCTTGTACTTGTCTCCATCCTTGATTTGGATTTGGTTAAACACATCTTGGAGGTCGATTTTTGAGTACACCTGGGCTCCAGTCAGTACATCACAGAGGTTGTTGGCATTGGGGATGGGATAGCGGTTCTTCACTGTGATGTTGTTCAGTTTTTGGTAATTCACGCATGGGCGCATCCCACCATCTTTTTTTCCTACAAACAGCATGGGTGAAAAGCAGGGGGTCTTTGACACTCAGATGAAGCCCTTTTTTGTCATATCTTCCATGTATGCTTTCAAGGCTACTTGTTTGTGGTGGTTGCAGCTGTAGATGGGGCTGTGGTGAGGTTGGGTTCCCGGTATCAGGTCTATGGTGTGGTTGTATATTGAATGGCTGGGTAGTTTTGTGGCTTCTTCTTCACTAAACACATGGTCCCATTTCTGTAGGGTAGTAGGTAGTATTCCAACACTGGGTTCTATCTTTATGGTTAAGAGTTTGTTGGTAGGGGTTTGGCCATGGCTCATGCAAAACAAGATGGTGTTGCAAGATTCAGGCCAGCCCAACATGGCGGTTTGTTTGCAATAGTTCAGGATCAGGCCATGTTTGTCAGACCAGGAGTTGCCCAGTATAAGGAGGTGGGGTAGTCTGGGTAAAAGGATCAGGGACAACAAGTACACATTATGTCCAATTATCAACAGGAGTTCTTGTTCACACTCATAGCCAGTGTCCAGAGAGCTGTTTCCCATGACTACTTGTAGGCTACGCTCTGAAGCTGTCATGCCTAGTTCCTTTGCCAGGCCGGCGTAAATGAAGCTTTCATCAGATCCTGTATCAATAAAAGCTTTGATCTGGTGCTTGTTTCCCAATAGTTCTATGGTCACTTGGATGAATTTGTAAGACTGGGAAGAAGTGTTTATTTGAGCCAGTGAGACTGGGGCAGTGTTCTTCTTAGGGCAGGCTCTGGTCAAGTGGCCCGCCTCGTGGCAGTGGAAACAGAGTCTTTTGCAATAGTGTTGTTGGAGCTCTTTGGGTGTCATTCCTGTTCTTTTGGGGGTTGGTGCTTGGGTTTAGCGGGTCTGGGAGGGCCCAGCATTCTCTTGGTTCATGCTAAGGCCTTTGCACAGGGGAACAAGATTGTCTAGGCTGAGAGTGAGCAGATGGTGCTTCAAAAAGTTCTTCATTTCTAGGTTGACTCCCTTTTGGAAGATGATGGCTGCCAGTTTGTCTTCCAGTTGGGTGTGAGTCTTTAGTTTGAGGAATTTGTCAATGTAAGCTTGGATAAGATGGGTGCCCTGGTGGATTTCCAACAAGGAGTTCAGGGCGTAGTATCTGGTATCGCGGTCTTCCCCTGTGGCCATCAGTTTGGCTTCAAACTTGGCATAGTCTAGGCAAAATTCCATGTCTTCAGCGGTGGCTTTGCCAAACCAATCAAGGGCGTCTCCTGATAGCATGTTGGCTACTCCAAGTACCTTTTTGGTGTCACTGAAATAGGATTGGGCATTGGCTTGAAAATGTATTTGGATCAAAGGCATGGTGTGGTGGGCCTCTTTGAGAGTGAGTTTTCTTATCTGGGGCCTCTCCAATTTGATGAGGGATTGGTTGACTATCACATTCTGAACCTGAGAGGAGGGTCCTTTGGCGGTTTTGGTGGCAGGGTTGGAGTTCTTGGGGCTGTCTGAGGTCACATTCATATTCTTCTATGTGGAAGAGATCTGGTTCTTGGTCATCATAAATGTGTAATAAGTGATTATCATTACAAAAACATACAAGATGCCCCAAGAATAATCAACATCTTGGGGCTCAGGGTACCAGGTTTAAAATAGATTGTCATAATGTCAGGGAACCAACCCTTATTGGCCGGCTTGCTAGTGTTTGGGAACTGGCAGGTTGCGGACTGGGTGGGCAGAGCCCACCAAAAGATTGGTGCTAACTTAATGAGTTAGGACATTGACTTGCCCACCCACAACCACAGACCGGCAGCTGGGACAATAGTATTTATTAATCCCATGAGAGTAATATATACCATTCCAAAAAGCTTGTTGGTATGGTCCAGTGGGAGCTTGGCAGCGGAGGCAGGCATTGGTTTGGGGGCAACGGGTGGTTTCATGTCCATTTGGTAGGCGGGAAGGAAGTTGCATTTATCTCTGAACAGGTGGGGTTTGGTAACGTATCAAGGGCCTTCTCAGTTGTATCTGGTTAACTCAGTAGTTCTGGCCAAGGGATCCCGGGCTAGTATATTATTGGCGGTGTAGTCCTTGTACTCAGGCTTTAAGGGGTATTCTGTGAAATGGACAGGACCAAAGGGGGCACCTGGCAGGCGGTACTTAGCTGGCAGGCTGGCAGGGGGCAGACAATCTTGGGGTTAACTGGAAAATGGCAAGAATAAAATACAGCAATAGTTGGGGAAACCAATATCTCATAACCTTTATTTAAAAATGACAATGGGGGTTGATCTCAGCCTGGCAGGTATTTATACCACGCTGCCAGGCTTCACTACCTGGTTGGGTTTTCTGGGCTCAGGCAGGTTGGCATCAGGTGTCTCAGATGGCAGTATGGTGCTCAGCACTGGCGGTTTTCCACTGGCCGCTTTGGGGTGAGAAGACTTTGAATCCTTCTGTTTATTGATTTGGGTATTGGGTGCCTCTTTGGGTTCAGTGCCTTCCTCAGGATATTGGGGCAGTTTGGAATAACTTTCAGGGAGAAATTTGTCTATTTCACCAGGTAAACCGCTGGTGTCAGGCGTTGGCACCTCGGGGAAATTCCTGGCATCTTGCACTGGTGGTCCGCTTGCAGAATCCTGCGGGGCAGCTAAGAGTTTGGGTCCTGGCAGGCTGGCAGCAACTTCATCAATTAGTAGTGGGTTATTGCGTTCCCAGCCTATGAGTCTGGCAGTCTGTGAAGGGTTTTTCCTAGGGTTTGACTCTGATTCTGTATTTTGAGATTTAGGAGCATCCAAATTGTCATTCCTGACAATTTTAGTCAATTTTATTATTATATATGTTAATTTTGTGAATATTATGATCTAAATTTTAGCCGTCCTAGAATGAAATAGGGTGATTTTTGGGAATGCTTGTGATTTCTAAAAGAATCAGCACAAATCCACTCTAGATCCTTTAGCATCCTTTTTGAGATGCCCATAAATTATATTTATTTCAAATTCCTTGCAATTATGATTTGAAACTTGGTTCTTGGATTTGACAATCCTGCAATTTCAGATTTGTTAATTTTTACATGATGTCTATGATTTGTTTGATATACAGGAAATCTCAAATTGTATATAAGAATTCCGCATTTCTGATTCATGTATCCTGCATTTGTTTGCTGAGTTTTGTCTTTTGTTAGTTGAGTTATCTGCTCAAGAGATTTGAAATTTGCCAATTTACATAAATCAAAAAAGTCAAATTAAATGGTTGATGTTATTAAATATTTTAATTCTCACTTAGCTGAGTTGCCCGCAAAAGTGATTTGAAATTTGGACCAAGGATTTGACAATCCCGCATTTTTACATTCAGGTTCTGAATTTACAGTACTAACTCTAGGTCCAGGCTGAGAAGCCAGAGCAAAAGCAGGCAACCCAAACTTTAAGTGGCTATACACCAGCTTAAAGATAGCGACCAGATAGCTGGAAGCCCCAGGTTATGGAGTTAAGGTGATACTGGCTGAAATGTTCATTAACACAGATTTGATAAAGGCAGAGGGCCACTAGGAAAAGCTTTAATAAGGGGCAAATTTTTAAGATACTTTGATTGAGAATAGATAAGCAGGGTACCTGAAGGAGCCTGATTGCCCTTTACATTAGGGCTTTGAGAATTGAGCCCTATCATGGGAGCCAGATTCCAGGGGATGTGATTTTGTGTTGGATAAGATTTTAACCCTGTGTCAGCAGGATTATAAGTTTTAACAATAGCTTTCAAAGCTGTTTCTGAATTATTAGGGATGTGGTCATGGGTCAGGAGGGAGAATTCCTGATATCTGGGCCCAGATGAGGGCAACAATGTGGGGAGCCTGATTGGTCAGAGTGGATGGGCTTCAGGTGGGAGCCCTATCAGGCTAGAAGGCAATCCAAATCAGTTAAGGTTTACTCTAAAGTTGGAGTGGGGGATGGGGAGCAGAATAGAATCCTGAGAAGGGTATACCAAGAAAAACATTTCATTGAATTTATGACCAAAGTCTTTTAAACCCTGCAGGATTTTGCTGGATTCTGGGGAGATTTCTCAGTCATTCGGTAAAAATGGATTGGTCCAAGGCTAACGGGGGAGTAACTTTAAATTGAGAGTTCAAAATCCAAGGTAGCTTTGGCAGTTCATCTGATCTGAATGGAAGGTATAGGCCAATCTTTCAAACCTACTCTAACAATAGGATGGGTGCCTCAAGTAGCAGTTGTTTGGGATGGCCCGAGCTTGGTTAATTCTTTGCTGAGTTGGTTTCCTGGAACTTGGGGGATTTCTTGAGCTGCTTGGCAACCTTTCTATAGGTTGGTCCTGTTCTTTAGCTTGGATGATTGGACAGGGATATGCTTGGGTATTTCTCTTACTCCAGCCATTTTTCTATGCATATGCTTCTTTAACCTCAGTTTTATAATCTAGGTAGGTTCAATTGGGAGATGATTTGTATTGATTTTATTTATCCAGATGATTTTAAAGGGGCATAATCTATATTTGGATGCTTTTTGAGATGTTTATCCATTCTAGATTTTGCTGATACGTATGAAATTGTGGGTATCTCTAATACCCTGTCAGCCAGTTTCATTCTTGGGTTTCCTCTGGGATGCTGGTGGTGGGTATAGTTTAGCCACCGTGTATCAAAACCGAAGGGGTCTGTTCCCTGTTTAGGCTGGGATCCAAAGGGGAAATCAGTCACATTATTCAAGCCAAATCGTTTCCAAGGATCTTACAGCAGATGGAGTTTAATAAGTAGCTAGTCCAATTTACAAAAATGATCAGCGTTCCTATATCATTTGATGATAAAAGGATGGTGTCCAGCTAATTAGATTTGTTCTTCGCCAACTCTTGGAACATGCGTCAATGCTTGGCTTGATGCGGGTTCAGCACAGTTCCATTTAAGCCTACTGCGAGCTTCTCCATCCCAGGCTACTCTGCTGGAATGAATGGCTTATCAAAACCCCGTTTGCTCCAACATGGAACACTGCCCTGTTTCATCCACCAAAGTAAACGCTGCAACTTGTATGCCAATGAGAAAGTAATTCATCCACGATCATCCATTCCTGCTTTCACCTGTGTTCCAACACCTGTGTTCCAACACCTGTGTTCCAACACCTTAATGACAACAAGAACTCAAAGCAATATCCACATGCAAGGATGGAAACGTAAGCCATGTATTTAAGCGCTGTTGCCACCATGTCAGGTTCGAAATGCTCAAACACATTCTCTCTGCTCTTGTTTTAACCAGCCACGGTCTGGCCTACAACCAGACCTGTCATTATGAACCAAGAATGATCTTGTATGCCGAAGAAGACCCTAAGCTCTACCAAGTCCCAGCCAAACCTGACATGCATGTCACTTTTGAGCTCCCCATGACCAGCAAGCCCCTCATGAAGACCATGCTTGACATGCGCACCCGCCTTCAAACAGCACAGAAGTATTACGATTCTACCCTGCCCAAGGCTGTTGTCGATGCCAAAGTCAATACCATCATGCGTCTCCTCTTCCAGGATGGCCAAGATATCCTCAACTTCCTCTACAACACCCCCGACGAGCCTTGCCTGCCCATGCAACCTGATAACCAAAATCACAACATCCTGATCTCCAACAGCAGCGTCACTATCAACTATCTGAGCGTACCCAAGATGTACCCTGAAGAAATTCACGAACCCACTGAAGGCGAAAACTTCCATGAGCTTCTCAAGTACTATTCAGATTCCAACACACCAACCCCTAGCGATCCAGACATTTATGACTTTTTCACCCCATCCAGCTTCTTTCAGGGAGGAAGCGATGGTGCTGCACCCCCTGATTCTGATGCCAAAGCCCGTCCCACTGGCTCCGCCCAAAACCTTCCCACCGAAAAGCCCAGTGCTTCTGTCAAGAAGGATCTCGATTACGGAGTCTACCCCCAGCACACCCCCTTTGCCATCTCTGATAAGCCTGGTTATGATGACTACCCCCGTTATATCCATTACGAGTCTCCTGAGAAGCCTGGTTACGACGACTATGAAGATGATAATCATCTTGAGGACAAGTTCTGGGCCTAAATTAAACTTTGATATTTCCTTATAAGTTTTCATTTATCATCCAAGTTGATCGTACATATAAATTTCACTTTAATCTGTAGCGGCATGGCTCAACTTTCATTGGTCAATCTTTAAAAATTATCTTCCTGGGGTGTTCGAACAGTGTATATAACCCATGCTAAGAAAAACTTCCTCAGCTCGAAAACAGTTCCGATCCAAGTTTCAGAGTAGATACTAAGCCACCCATCGCTCTCATGCAAAGGGGTTTTAATTCACCCAACACCGTCTATTTGATATACCGACTATTCGCCTAGATGTACAGCTACCCTGCCCATCAGAGGCGGGATGCGCCACCCCCTCCCATGACTTTACTTAGCTCCCCGCTCTGCCACAAGTTACCGTTCAAGTATATCTATCGCACCCTGATCTTGCTGCGGTTCCTGATCTGCTTCTCCGACGCAAGCCATTTCCCATCTGATTACTTTTGCCATCTCGAAGGCCTGCTGGGTAAGTTTTGGTTCTGGGGTTTTCTTTGGTCATCTTTGATTCTATGCTTTTCAAGTAGAGGGTCATGCCATTTTTTCCAACGCGGTAGGGTTGGTTCAAGTACCACTATATCGGCAAACTTAGGCTTGGCCCGTTAACTTTAAAGAGGCCCGATAAAGATTAACCCCGACGCAACTAATTTCTGCAACGGTTTTGAATTTTCGTCTCCTGTTTAACCTTGGGTATCCTATAGGGGAGACCCTTGGCGTGCAAAGCACCGCATCCGGGGGAGGGACATGCTCGCCACCCCTTTTATTGTAATTATAAAGCCAGACTTTTCCAGCGTCGTTGATTAACTCGGTTAGATATTTGGTAGCATCCCCGCCACTTTATCTGTATCGGGTGCTCAGCGAATCTGGGTGGGTGGCCCTGAAGCCAGCATCCATAATGGTAGGGGTAGGGTTGCGACTCACGTTCACACTTCAGTCGCTTA
The DNA here is from genome assembly GCA_014839935.2 of Entomophthora muscae. Lineage (NCBI taxonomy): Eukaryota > Fungi > Entomophthoromycota > Entomophthoromycetes > Entomophthorales > Entomophthoraceae > Entomophthora > Entomophthora muscae. The sequence goes on from QTSX02006421.1 coordinate 451,445, forward strand.
TCGTTGACAAAATTTTGGTCTCGCTGGTGGGGGCACAGAGACGAGTGGCTCGGGGTATGCTCCTTCTTTGGTCAACGTCGTACGTGGGCTTGGCTTATTTCACCCACCCGCTCATCGAGACTAGTCTGGCCATCCTTGTTGGCGTATCCATCCTCGTACTCTTTTCATCCCACTGGACCCCGCAGAGAAGTACGGAATCATACCAATGGTACTCTATCCGGACGGCGGCAGTAAGTTTATCACGGTTATATTTATCATCAGTGCTGGGTCCTTTATGGCGCCTTGTTTGGGCTTGGCGCTAGCGCTGGGCCAAAGTTCAGTTTCTTTGGGTTGCCGCTGGCCGTCCTGGGACTTTTGAAGTCTTTTGGTGGATGTTACCGGGGCATTTTAAATCAAAACTCATTCGAAAGGAAAGTCACCTGCCTCGCCTTGTGGCTTAGCAAAGAGCTACTCCCTTGGTTAGCCGCCGCCTGGGCCACCATGACCTTGTGTCGGCGATACATGCCTCAGGAGGTATGCAATACAAGTGGACAGACCAGGGTGTCATTGGTACGGAATTCTCTTGGGCTGGCACATACCCTCTGGATCGCCACATATATGTTTCTTCCCCTGCTTGGAGGAGGCCACGGCTTCATCGTTTGGTGCAAGACAAAGAAAAAAGTGCGCTGTACTACTTGTTTTGTGCTTCTCAAATTGACATATTCTCCTAGTCGTTGTTATGTTTATAGCTTTAAGCCTTGCGGGATTGTTTTTTTCTGATCCCCAGGACAGGACGCTGCTTCCTCTTACAGTCCCTGCGTTTTATCTTGCAGTGCCGGTGCTGAAAGCCAAACTCTTATCCCCGACGGTACAATAAGAAATTAACCTCTAATGATTCAGATGGGCCTGGTGATATTGCATTCCTCAATTGGCGTTTTTTATGCCCTCTCTTTCAATTTGGGGGTTAGACCTGCGTTCATCAATGTTCAACTCAAGCTGAATCATTTCAACGGCTGTGTTGTCGAAAAAACCTCATCCCACGTAGAGTGCCAACCGGACGAGGACAAAGTGAAGCCATTCTATGGTACTTACGCTGCAACTTTTATAATTAAAATCTAGTTTCGCCCTGTGATCGCTTTTATACCCACATTCTCACGTACAACACCCACCCCTTCCCTTCCCATCTGCTTCACATGCCCGATTTCCAGCAAAAGAAGCAGCAGGACCATCATGTCGTTATTACAGATATCCCCAAATCAAACCAAGCTCATTTGATCCAAACCCTCCACACCCTTGGCGTGCCGTTTGTACCCAACAACGCACCCCCGAACAAGGTTTTATGGAGGCTAAGTGAAGATGAGGAACTGAGAACTCGTTGCTCCAGGTAAAGCAACCGGCCATCCACTAACCAATAGGGTTATTCTGATTTCCCCCGACCCTCAAGCGGCAGAGTTGATCTCGGCTTCTCCTAAACACCCCTTGTCAGATCCCATGAAAAGGGTTTGCCATGTCCATCACATGTTTGAGAAAGGTAGGGTGTAAGCTACTTTCCAAAGTTAAACAGCTGCACTTTATAGACTGCAGATTCGATGCCCTACAGTTTTCCCTACTTCCCTACCACAGCCTCGAGCCACGGTTTGCCTTTATCACCTGGCCCCGCATCCAGCATTACTTTGCCCACTTCAATCTCGTTCTCTACGTCAAGAATGTCGTGCAAGTTTTGCCGGATCCCTAAAGCAAAATCCTTGCCCACCGGATAACGGTTGGGGCTTACACAGGTCAAATAAACGATCCACCTCTGAACCTATATATCCCTTGAGCTATCCGGATGCCTCCTTTGTTTTTTTTGAAATCGGGTTAAAAGTATACTTTTATACCAGTAAGGGATTCAAGATCAGTATCGCAATTCAGCAAACATTTAAAGCTTCCATGTCTACTGCGAGTTAAAGTGAAGCTACCATTTTATCGAGCTGTAATCTTGCTTTGATACACAAATAAAGTTGATATCCGTCAGGCTCAGCTGACGGCCGATATGTTCATAAAGTAATTTTCAAACCTACTGAGATAAACAAAAAATCCCAGTCTAAGAACAAAAACAGCTCAGTCTAAAAGCGAAATCAAAGTGGAACCAAATCTATTATAGTTTGATATAAACCCCTTGGTTTTTGATCTCGGGGTTCCACCCAGTTGTTTTCGCTCTTAGACGAAGATTTCCCGTCTATTTCAGCAGGTTAGAAAATTCCTGTAGCTCAACTCAACCCATCACACGACATAGATACCAAGCAAGCTTGGCATCCCGCTTGAACATACCCAACCCTTTAGGGGATTCACACCCATCCCTAATGTATGGTCCATCAACCTCCCTCGCTATCCGGATGCGGTCAAGCCTAGCCATGATAGCTATCCCAACCCGGCAACTGTGACAAACTCGGCTGTATGAATTCAAAAGTGAGAATCCAAAGTTGCCAAGCCAAAACCTGGTGAACCTTCAGAATAGCTTCTTACAACAAAGTGGCCCCTTCTTCCTGGCCCATTTAGTCGAGCAAACAAATCAAAAGGGTTCCATAGCAACGTTCGATCCCGGATAAACTGTTTCGATCCAACTTCAAAGCATTAGGACCCCCGCTCGGCTGCTTCTAGGTCCCCGCTTCTGGATCCTCCCCCTTGGTCCATGCCGCCCAGTTGCCCCCAAAACCTATATCCGGCTGCCAGGCCCATCTTGCAGGGGTTTCAGGATCAAAACTCATCCTTTATAAATGCGGTGCCTAGGAACCATAGGGACCATAGGAACCCTTGTGGTCCCAGGATACTGTCCAGGTAACTTAGGTATCACTAGGATTGCTGTGGACCACCCCCAAAAACAAACCAATTTTTACCCAGCATTTCAAAAGATCCAGACCATATACATATATCTACTTAAACCCCACATCCTTGGCATACCAGGCTTGCCTGGGGCCTGTCTGGGGGTAGCCCATGGCAACCCAGGTATCCCTGGCTGCTCCATGAGTATTTCCAACCTGGAGTCAAGCCCTGAGCAGCCATACATCCCGGGTAAATGTATCTATCAGCTCAACCCAGCACAAGATCCAGGGCAATGGCAACCTCCAGAATCAACCCATACAGCATGGGACATTCTCCATGTGGACAATCCTCAAAGAGATCTTTCGTATTTTCAATACCAAAGGATACTCTTTCAGGATTAAATAACTGACACTGATAATGAAAGCAGTTTTTATCTCTATCTCAAACTTTTAATTGAAGCTATAAGAGATAGCCCAGAAACAATTCTGAAGCTGTTGGCATGAAGGATATCCCCTGCAGTATGGATTGATTCTGGAGGTTGCTGAGGTGATGAAAAAGGACAGGGCAGCAGGATTAAAATCCCCAGCCAGGTTTAGCAAGGCCAACCTTTGGTAGAGATGCAATCTTTTAACAGTACTTATCTTTACTGTGACCTGGGCCGACCTGATTCTCAGCAATGGTCAGCCAGGGTTGATCAGGTCACCCCTGCACTAGCCAGGTTTCTGGGGACTTGTTGGCTGGCCATGCCCTCCGCAGGTATGTCTGGAACTTATTGCTGCTTAGCACCCTCTCCCTGGGTTGGGTATGGATCCCTGGCCCAGAGCCGCTCTGGATATCCCAGAACCTTTGTGCCAGAACCCTCCCCAGCTTGCAATATAGTGAGACCCTTCACTAATACCAAGCCTATTGATGGCTTGATCATCTTAAGGGGACAGGGACTATATCCTTACCTGGATAAACGGGACCAAAAGGTATTCCACCAACTGATGCTCCATTGTTTTGGGGGAGGCTGGATGCTGGAACACAGTTTAAACAGCTCTGTGGCTTAAATCTTGGTTAGCTAGTGCAGCCCTGTACAGGTTTGACTCAAGCCCAACCCCAAACTTTAGAGCCCCCAGCATCTTTCTGCCCTAGGGCTAACCCTTGATCCCTTACTTTGGGTCACTGCAAGAGGATAGATAAAGGGGCAACATATGGGGTGGGATCTAGCACTCATGAAAAGCCCTGCTAGCCCCTATACCAACCCTATCTGATCCAAGCTGACCCCAGGCTCATACCGCTGAAGGTACATCTCCAACAACATTTTTGATTTATTTTTTGGTAATAAATTTAATATGCAACAAGAGAACAAGGGTAAAGGTTCATTTTAAATGTCCTGTGATGCTATTTGTTTGCGGGTATGGTTATCACCCCTGTTTTGAACCCAGCAATAAATTGCACTAGGGGAAGCTTAAAAGCAGGGTTGGGATGCCATGCTTCTGGCTCCGTATTCAACATATTTGGCGTCTCAGAAGGGATTTTCCTGGCAACCCTGATAAACCAGCTGCTCCCTGCCTTAAACCATTGAGCTATAAGGGTTTTCAAGCCATTGTAGCATAAGTTTTATCACTACCAGCAGCAAAGTTTGGGGGAAGGTAGACTGGCAATTAAGTTTTTCAATCCCCACGTAAGCTTTAAAGAGATTGATCTAGCATCCCCAGAATAACCCAACATCACCCCCAAAACCCCTGCCAAAAAGCCCTTAACCCCACCAAAAATATCAAAAGAACCTACAATACCATCTTGAAAGCCTTATATAAATCCTTTCATCCCCTCCCAAATCCTGGATAGGGCATGGGGAGCTGAAAACCAGCACCTGGCAACCTGCACTGTGATTCCTGGCTCTTGAAAATTGCCAGCCCAAACACAACCACCAATGAAGAACCTGAGTTCACAGCGCAGCAGCTGGGAAAGCATCATTGCCCCAGGAGTTCACACCCTATAGCCAAAAACATCCAAGATCCATAAATGGTCTAAACCTCTCAGAGCCCCAGAACAGGCAAGATAAAGTTAGGGCGGCTAGCAGCAACAAACCTGCACAGAGCTTCAGAGCCAAAATGCCAAAGGAAGCCTTCTTCAGCTATATCATCTATAAGCTATAACCTATAATGTATATGAAATAACTAGACATGAAGAAAAGATTAAAAGTGTTCAGACTAAAAAAGGGAGGGGGAAGAGTTCATTGAGGAAGCTTTTTTACATTTACTGAAAGTGTGGCTGAGATGGCTTAAATATTCCAAGCTTCACATCTCTGAAGCGGTGGGCAAGGAATGGCTTGCCTATATCCTGATATCTGGCTACAGCCCTAGCTTGTTTGAGGGGTATCATTATTTCTCATGCCAGCCTCAAAAAGGGGGCAGAGATAGCCTTTGAGGCTTTGAGATGGGCCAGGATATTGTTGGGCTTTGGGTTTTTTACTTGGACCCTTGCAGCAAGCTTGCTATGTCACTCTCAAAAGTAGAGGGGCCTTAGCTCATCCATTTCTTTCTGCTTAAAGCAGACCCAGCTTGCCTCCCTTCCTTATCAGATATAATCCTCAGAAGATTTAGATCCAATTAGGTTCAAAGCACTCAATGGAGAAAGTAACAGCTGGCTGGTTGAAAGCTATTAAATGAACAGCACATTGATGCACCAAGAAAAGCATCAATATCCTCTTTTTTCACTATACTAAAGGCAGAAAAGAAGGTGAAGTTGCCTCCAATCCTTTTACTTCTTTCCAGGTTAACAAGCATGTGCATATAAGAGGATTTTTCAGGACAATAGCTGCAAGAATAAAGTGACAAGCAGGACTGTTTAAAGACAAATGATGAGGATAAATCAAATAGATTGCCAATTGCTTTAAGAGTATCCAGCCAAATTGGTAGGAGGGACTGATTAATTTTGTACCAAAATTGGTATAGCAGAACACCAACAGGAGCACGGAAATAAGGAACAGCACTTTGAGCGGTAAATCAGAAAAGTACAACGGTTGCAAAGCCAGGTACAGGGCAGGCCACTGCACAGTGAGGGACTCTGTAGCCAGCGTCAGGAAAGAGGTGATTAAACTATCAACAACTGGGACCAGAAGGCCCAAGTGGTCTAGCATAATGGGTTTTTGGGAAAATTGGATGATTTTATTTTTCTCAGTGATAATGAGCTATCTAGAAACAGGTTTCTAGAGTGGGATGGGGGAAGTCTTAAGGTGCTTCAGGATGGGGGTGGTGGGGTTTGTCAACATCTGATTGGTTGACAAGAATATTTTCAGCAGTGGGAGGTCCTCCATTGGAATTTATGCCAATGATATTATAATTCAAAAAATTCTGGCAACCAGTGAGTCAAGCACTACCATCTCCAAATAGCGCATAACGCGTAATTTTTCTTGTTGTAATTATTTGGATAAAAATAAGGCAGATCCAGATTTTCCAGGGCTATTTGAGTGGCCCCAGCTTTGACCCATTTTTGTCAATAACAGCATTTAAGCCATCTATTTCTCTCAAGGGTTTAGCGGCGGTTCTTTGCTGGTTTCTGGGTTTGTGAGGGCGTACTATCCCTTCTATTTGATTTCCTACTGTAACAATATAGCAGGTGCTTGCCTAAAGTGAGAACAATACCCCTGGGGCAAGCTCCTGAATATTTTCATGAAGTCATCAACCTGAACTGTCCAAAATCAATCTTATAATATAGGCACCAGGGCCTTCTTCTTATTTCATCTGGCCTTTGCGGGTTCTTTTAAGATTAGAAAGGGGTTTGTCCAGATTACCCTTTAAAGTAGCAAGAGCACAGACATGTGTGGTATGTCTTTTATTTGGTGAAGTGTAAAAGACAAGGGGAAGAGATATATTGCCAGCCTGCCTGTGTATGTTCCAAAGCTGACTGAATAACCTTTTAAAATATGCATATGATGACATCTAAAAAGTCTAGGTGTGTATTTTATACAGTTGTGTAAATCTTGGCTGGTAGTAAATAAGGTTATACATCTATTGGCATTTACTTCATTATCATGAAAACAGGACCTCTTTTTATGATGTGATAGCTTTTTCTCCCAAGTGAGGATCCACTAATTAATGGAGGTGATACTGGATTTCTCTATGATCTAAGAATAGCAATGATCAGTTAGATGCATCTGCAGCTTTACCAAATCACTAACAGAGGTAAGCTGAAAGCCATGTAAGCCAATAATTTTACATTAAACCCTCAGTCAAGGTTTTATCCTCTGTAATAAAAATAGCCTGGAAGAGATACCAGAGTATTAGCTGATAAAAGCTCTCAACAAGCTCAGCACAATTGTGACCCATAGTTAGGGCCTTAAACTTAGTGAACCCATATGTAGCAAGCCTTGTTTAACAGCCAATATTGTCATGGATGACATTTCAATACTTGTATTGAAAATCTGGGAATTGAAACCCGGGTCTCAGGGAAAGCCTTATGTTGACCAGAGTGGACAGGGAACTGCCCAACTGCTAGTTGGGTCAAGCCCTGGACCACCAGAGATAGATGACCCCAAACAGGGGGAACAGAAACCTGCCAGCCTTCCAAGCGTCAATACTGGAGATTTGAAATCAACATTGGAGACCCTGGAATCAAACCCTGACCCTCTAAAGACTACTCAAGTCACACAAAGTGGACAGGAACCCGCCTACCCGTTAAATTGCAAACCCAAGTTGACAAGTTACTCCAATACCCGCCAGTCTCCCTAGGACAATTTCCCAAATGGTCACCAGATTGCTGCCAACCTTGTGCCATCAAAGATCCAGACCTATGCAGAGGTTTTAGCTTGCCTTAAGGAGGTTAAAACAAAACCTACTGCTAACTCTGCCAATGACCACCAGCAGCTGCCAGTCTTCTGTCCAGAAGGGGTAGTACAATTGAACTACTCAGGTGATGTGGTGAACAGTGGTGGCGGAATAAAGCATTGTCACTTCTATTCATAAGAGCTGGCCTAACCAGGATCTGCTGCCCTCAAAACCCTTCCCCAAGGTCCACACTCTGCCAGAAAATTTCCTGCAGACCTGAAGTCTGCAAAAATTGAAGAAGCAAAATCATATGGTATAAAAGCCCCAATGGTATGGAGATGACTATATTGTCATTTTCAATAATAAAGTTTTATGAACCTTTGGTTTGAACAAATCTTACCTTATCTAGTCTTAGTGATCTTTCATCTTAACTCCATCCAAGTAGACCATCAGACAACCACCCCCTCTGGAGACCAACCTGCCAACTCTCCCCAGGCACTATACTGTCCCCCAGGAGCCCCCTTTAGACCTGTGCATTTTACCAAATACCCACCCAACCCTGCCTACACAGAGTACAACTTGGAGACCATCCTCATTGCCAATCCCTTGGCAAGGACTAGAGAAACTGAATACATAGGACGTGAAGGAAAGAGGATCAAGGTGCTGCCCTTATTGTTCAAAGACAAGTACAATTATCTGCCTGCCTACTTTGTTCCCATGACTTTGCCCTTAACTCTGCAACCCAACTGCCCAATGAAGACCCCCACCGCGGCCAAGACTATGTCCATCCAACTGTTTGGAGTACTTTAAATTACTTTGACGGGAATGGTAGACACTATGGTTCCCAACTCCGGGCCCTGGTCTTTGCTTGGGCGATCCATTTCCTATATTATCAAGTTAGCACCCATCCTATGGTGGGCATTACCCTCTGGCCTGGCCGTATTCCAACCCAAGCCAACCAATGCCTCTACCTATGCCTGGCTTCCTGAAAAATATTGCTGAATTTTTAAAAGTGTTGACAAACTGAACTTTTCTTGTCATTGCAGTTAAAGCTGTAGTCTTTATACACAAAAACTACACATTTTTCTTAGCTATAAAGATGTAGCTCTCAGAGAGCTTGGTGGGCAAAGAAAAAGTGTTATGTCTGTTATATGTTATGAATATTATGGATATATCAAAGTTCAATATTAGTCTAATCAAGAGAAAAAGGTTCAAACTGATATTCTTCTTTATCTTAAGGCTCTAAGATATGAAAGCTCTTTTTAAAGTTAAACAGTTTCTTTTGAGAATCATAGAGAGAATAGACAAAGAAAGTGGCAGAACCATCTTTCTAGATAATTCTTTCATTAATAATGACATCTCAAGCTCTTTTTCTCAAAATATATTTTTTAGGAACAGAAACACTAGAAACAACAAATGGGAGGATTAAAATTAACTTGGTTTCTTTGGAACCAAAATTCAAACTCAGAACCTCCTCTGAACAGACTGTGCAACCTGGTCTAAGCTGTGCGCCAAGTCTGGGATTTAGATCTGAGTGTAAAATCAAGGAAATACACTATTCTAGCCAATCAGAAGCTTTGAAACTTGCCAGTGACGTTGACAGCCGTTCAAGCCTTGCAACAGGCTTCAAAAACTTTGATATTAAGACTATAGACTTTATTAATAAGTTTAAAGCTTATTTAGAGTTTAAAATGATTTAACTGCAGTTTTAGGTAGCAACAAGGCTAGCAAGGATTTAAAACTGATGGGTATCAGTTATATGATGGAGATAAGTTTGAGAAGTTTAAGATTTCCCTTATCTGTTTGTTTTCCTGATGTAATAGTTAAAATTTCCTCCTCAACTATTCATTTCTTTTATCATATAAACTTTAGAGCTTTGGTTATATTATTTGCTCAATTAATAAGGTCTCTTAAACGACATATTGCTTTATTGTTTGTCAAAATTTTCTTAGAATCACCATTAAGCTGCCTAATCTTTCCCTTCTTTGGGGAAATAGGTTCAAATGGTTGTTTTTACTCATAATTTGTACATTGGTACTGTGAGAGAGGAGGGCTAAACTAACTAAGTTTGGCTCCCATCCTGTAGGGAGGATCCACCAGGACGTCATCCAGTACAGGATTGGCATAACCGCTCAAAGGGGTGTCCATAGGGAGGACGCGGCAGACATCCAGGGAAAGTAGGAGTCCAGACCCATCAAAATCATTCTGCTAAGCAACCAGGATGCACGCTTAGGAGTGAGCTCTGGGGTGTCCAAGCCTTCCTCTGAGACCAGGACAGGCGGGTCCTCAGAGGGAAGAAGCGTGGGATGGCCCAGACTGGGGGGAGTAGCAGAGGCTGTCTTGGCGGTAGAGAGCTCTAGGTCATTGCAGGACAGGCTCCTCACCACATTATCACAAGTGGTGTATATGCCCTGAGCAGGTGCCCGGATATCTTTGAACAAATTCAAGAACTGATTGGGGTTGGTGCCAACACAAAGGAAAGAATTGGAAATATGTCCCCAAGGATCTGGAGAGGTAGACCAAATCATTGTCAGAGCTGGTGCCAAGGTAAAGATTGCAAATTTGGCTAGTGGAACCAGCATTTTTTGGGTCTGAGAGTGGAGACCAACAAAAAGCAGGTGGTTCTTGGTGTTTTGGGTCTAGAACTCAGAGCAGGGGGGTCAAGGGTGAGCAGAAGATCTCTTAAACTTAGCAGGAGAACAAAGAGCAACAGCCGCGGACCAAATTGGTAAAAAAGCGTATATGAAAGCTTTGGAAGATGTATCTGAAGTCCAATTGTAAGCAAAAGCAAACTGTGAATGAAATCAAACTTAAAATAGGTAATTATACTAATTTCACTACTTATTTTAAAAATTGAAGCATTTTCTTCAAAGCAAAAGCAATAAGCTTCAACTTTGACGTTAACAACATCTTTAAAGACTTCAAAGAGAGGCAAGAAAGCCCAAAGGAAAGGGAAATAGGTAAGGATAAAGAAAACCAATACTAACACTTTAGATGATCAAAAAGGGGCCAAGTAAAGGACCCAAGAAAACCAAATTCTTAAGTGAAAAAAAAGGTTCAAACTTTAATTTTAAGAATGAGCAAGCAGGGGACCAAAAGTCCCCTGTCTTGCTTTAAGGTACAGGCTTCAAATTTGAAAGGTCACCTGACCCAGGAAATGGGTCTGATTGGGCAGAAGAGAAATTTGATAAGGGCTTATCCATTGAGTTGGAGGGTTTTGCAATAATTTCCGACTTCAACTCTTATTGGCTGGTATTACTGGAGTGATTTAAATCAGCATTCAATCCAGTTGGATTGGAATTCATTGGTTTAGCAGTAGCGCGACCTGGTTGATTTGGACTTAGTTGATTTTAAATGTGGTTGAGCCCAAGCCAGAAGATAGTCCAAATTAATTAGGGATTCCTCCCAAGTGGGGACAGAATCTAAAGAGCCATTATTTACCACTTTAGAAGGGTATGCCAACACAAATCTCTGATTGTGTGGGCTAAATCTTCAAGGGAATTGAGGGGCTTAGCCAGCTTCTGAGCAGATTTTTTTGTGCAGCGCGGGAAGATTGTCCTATCCAGGGCTAAAGGGGGAAGTGACTTTACAGATACAAGGTTCTGTCCAGATGCAAACTAGACCAGGTTTAGGGACTAGCACCAAGTATTGCAATAATGGGAAGTGGGCTCCTGTGGTTCCAGGGAAGTGGTATACTGATTCTGTGTTTTCCACAAGTACTCCAATCAAGGAGAAGCCTCAACCTGCACTAGCCAATTCCTGTCCTACTAGTCTTTTACATACCTTTGCTTCTGTCTTCTTGCTCACCCACTTGTGAGTTTATGCCTTCTTGGGTTGCTTTAACCCACTTCTAGGTAGATATCAAATCTTTGGTGAAAATTTTCACTTGGGTATGGTATCATTATCCATTGGTTTTATGTGTCATGGCCAGCGGCGGTCATATGCCAAGGTGCCAAAGGGGAGCTCAAGCCATCAGTATAATGTATCACAAGGGCCCAATAGAGGAATGGAGCAGAACAGGTTAGGTAAAGCAATCCTGCAGCTAAGGAACGGTAGGCACCAAGTTTGGGAACAACAACTTTGGCCAGACTGAGGATGGTCAGGATGACCATCCCAGCTCTACTGTGATTTTAGGGCTATGGAAGGTATGGAGAAGTGGAGTCATAGGAAATGCCAGCCATTCCAGGGTCTGGACCTGGCTGGTAGTCCATAGGTGTAGGTCTAGGGTGATACTCTAGTCTTCTAGTCTGACTTCTGCTCAAGCAATGTATAAATTAGAATCCTAATAAAGCAAACAAAACTAATAGATCCATTCACTTTATTTGAAGTTGTCTGCACTTGATTTAAGTGTGAGGAAGTGGTTTTTATACCATTTATCTGGTCTACCTTGGAAAATACTACTTGCTACTTCTTTTGAGCTTTTGGTGTTCTAACTCTTGTGTACTGGCTTCTGAGAAGTAGTGAAATGTGGCTTGGGAAGTGTGAATTGGAATTTGGGTGACTTGGTCTGGACATGGGAATTCTGTTGGCAGCTGGTGGATAATTTGCTATCATATTCAGTCTGTGATTTTGTTTGGTTGGATGCTGAGGCAATTTCTTCCTAAGGGTTGGATTTAATTGCAGGGATTACTGAACCTTGCAGCTCAACTGAGGTGCTGTTCACAACTAATTTATTGGCTGTGTTATCAGCAACCCCAGTGGCTGCAAGATTATTCACTAGAACCTCTGTGCAATTGGCAGGGTTGGAAGCAAAAGGAACAGAAAAGATTTCTGATGCAGATCTGCTGCAGGACCACGCAGATCTGATTGAGAGTGGCATTGATACACCCAGTCTAATTATAACATTGGGGCTTGGTGCTCCAATGCCAATGGGAGCCACAAGCTCTCCTGGGCTGGTATTAAAACTGGCCCAGGTTGGGACCTGTCCTGGGGACAATCTAAACTGCCCAAATAGGCCAGGGCAGTTTGAATCACCCCACACCCGCCCTGGTGAGTAGTTAGGGTTTGAATCCCCCAGCAAGCTTTTGCAACCACCTGTACTTTTGCTTGACGGCCTGGTGTGGGGGTTCAAACCCCGTACTGGGCGCTGCTGAGCAGGCCCTTACACTATGATTACTGGTTTAAATTCCTCTGCTTTAATCCACCATGATAGGAAGTTATTTTCTGCAGGGTGAGTCCCTGACAGAAAGAGTGAAGATAGCTAAGGCCAAGTTTCTCAGATTCAGGTGAGAATGTTGGAGTCTTATGAGGCACGTTTTCTTTAAAAACTGTTTTTAGGGTAGCCTTTTTAGATTTAGAAGCTTAGTATTATGCTTGAAGTCTTTGAACACAGCTTAGAGTGTAGGCTTGGGAGGCATTCAAAGATAAAGTGGTGTTAAAAAGATTGAATTTTGGGGAAATTTTAAAATCCAGAAAAAAGAATCTTTTTGATATAAAGTATAAGAATTTCAGATAGTCTTTTAGAAAAATAGCAGAAAACATATAATATAAGGTTTATACTTTTTAATACAAAAACATTTTTATTATAGCACAGGTATGCAAAACTTTGGGGTTTAAACTTAAACTTGCAATCAAAATGACATAGCTTGATATGCTGTTTTTGATATATAGTAGCCTATCATATTAAGCTTTATAATAGTCTAGATCATCTTCTGCCTTATATGCCCTTTTGAGAGTATTGAATTTTAAGTTTTTAAAAATCTTAACCTGATGTTTTCAAGTTAATATAATAAATTAATTTATCTTTTAAAGTGTTAGTTTTTACAAAATCATTATATTATTGTTATAGGGTTAATCATTATTCAAATTTGATTTATTTAAAAATAAACTATAAGGCTTTTTATCAAGATTTTTGGTCATGGAGGTTTTTTGTTTGTTTATTATTAAGATGTGAAGACATCTAGGAAGAGTTATTGACAGGTTTGGATCTGTATGATGGCATATGCTCTTCCTTATTATGTGGGTGGTTGGCAGGCAGGGTTCTGTCTGGAGGCAACTAACTGAAATATCATCTTTACTGTGACAAGGCACCAGCTTTGGTCAAAGTGGCTGTAAATATTCTGAAAGTATTAAAAATACGCTTTTGTTAATACTTGACACTACTTAAGGGTTGTTGCAGTAATGTGATTGCTTGTAAATTGACTGCCTTCCAAATAAATTTAGAAAAACTTTTTATAGGGTATTTTCCCTATAACCATACTGCTGTCTGTTTGCTGTTAACTATTACTAGCTAGTCTATCATCCCTAAGCTACTAGCTTCAGCCCCCATAGTTAAGATTTCAAACCTTATCAGGGGTTTGAAATGATGGAATTATTCTGCTGCTTGAATCTCTGTCTTCAAGGCAGGATTCTGTGGCTGCATGTAAATCAGACTTAGTGTAATGTGATTGGGTGCACTCAATCCTATAACTGCAGGGCCTTAATAAAATGGCAGTCATCTGTCTATTTTTTGGTCAATTAGACTAATTGGCCAATGCCTGTTCCATTTTATCTTTTATTGTCCTTAGCAAAGCTTCTTGAATATTTATTGGTCTGTGGTGCATCCATTTATCCAATGAGAGTTGATTCAGAATGTCTTGGTTAATTTCTTTGGCAGGGAATCTTAGTTCTGGATAACCTTCTTTCAAGGTATTCAAAAGTCTTTTTAGATCAATCTATTGTCCCAATAATTAAGTATTCAGAATAGAGGTATCTAATTGGGCTGTATTCTGTCTCTTTTTCAATTAACCATTGTGATGAGAAGATGGATCAGACAATCTAAAATAATCAGGATTTGATGACACTTGTTTAACCCTAATATTCAAACGTTAAAATGTTTTATTTAAATATCATTTGTTGCTAGAATACCTATCATAAGAACTATTAGCTTAAAAATTATTCAGGTTTGATGATTTATTACTTTGAGAAGTTAAGTTAGTTACAATGTACAATAAAATAAAAATATCTTATGTTGGTATATTTTTTCTCTTATGACTAAAATATTAGCCCCAAAAATACATGGTTATTTTTGGAGTGTAGCCCTAGCTTATTATCAGGATCAACACTGCATTTCTGAATGATATCCTTTCAATATAAAACCTCTTTGATACAGTAGTTTTAAAAGCTATGGCAACAAGCAAAAATACTTCAGATTTAAACAAAATGATTTCAGATTTAAACAAAATCCAAGTTGCGTGAGATTCAGGATTCAATTAATTTAAATATTTTTGGTTAATAAATGAACTGTCAAACCAAAACCAAAATTTCACTAACCCATTATACAAAATTAAAGCAAACATCAAGCGGTGTAGTTCAAACCACAAACAAAATGAACTGACACAACAAGTGAAATGGATGGATGCTGTTCTGGAGTATATTATAATCCAATCAGGATTCATACAAGCACTGACAGAAGAACTAAAACAAAACAAAACTTGAGCAATCTAGAAGCAAGATCACACAGGCACAAAACAAAATGAACTCACACAAGATGTGTATTATGAGCAGCCTAAAATAGAAAAATATCAATTTAACAGCCAATCAACAGCTATCTAATTTAGGAACAGAGGTATTTTATCCATTTTCATGGCTCCATATTTATATGGAATGGTTTTGAGAACCTTCCAAATATGGACTTGGGATTATAATAAAAATAAACTATTAAATTTTAAAAATTCTACTTTTAGTGATTTTATCCTAGGTTTTTACAATGGTTTTTACAAGCAACATCTTCAACCGCGCCAGCAGCCAAGCCAGCAGCAGCCAGACCAGCTTCAATGGAGGCAAGGCTCAGAACGTGGAGGCACCTGTTTACACCCAAGCCTTTGAGGCAGGTAACAAGGAAGCTGACCTTTTACTGTCCCCCAACCCATATGGCTTTGACTTGTTTGAGAGTCACTTAGTGTCTAGCTCTGCCCTTGCTCCCACACCAACCCCTGCACAAGCTACCTATCAACCAACCAATCAGGATGGCAACCTTGATTTGGAACAACTTCCCGCCACCGCCTAACCTGCCCCCCCCTCAGCCAATCAGGCTTCAGCTCCCGCCGCCCAGCGCCCCAAACACAGAATAATCACTGCCCAAATTCTTCAGGAAATTGTGGCACTCAACCTGCAGGGTCTGTCCTGGGATCAGATAGCCAGCCAATTACAATTCACCCGGGCTACTGTCATGTGGGAATTCAACAACCTGATGAACAGGGGGAATCTGATTGGGATGGCCAAGAAGCCAAAGAAGGCCAAAGAGTCCCAGATCAATGAGGCATACCCAATAATGCTTGACCTTCTCCAGCAGGACCCCAAGATTCCCTTGACCCAGGTCCAGAAGCAACTTGTGCATCATGG
This sequence comes from Entomophthora muscae, assembly GCA_014839935.2. NCBI lineage: Eukaryota > Fungi > Entomophthoromycota > Entomophthoromycetes > Entomophthorales > Entomophthoraceae > Entomophthora > Entomophthora muscae. The sequence goes on from QTSX02006421.1 coordinate 467,299, forward strand.
CGTTTGAGTGTCTGAGCGCATGGTGCAGCTCTGGATGCACGGAAAGGTGGCTTTAATTAGGGTTCTTACAAATTCTGCCGGCAACCAATGGGATGGCACTGAGGATTCCCCATATGACACCGCAATTGAATCAACCCTGTTCAGATGCTTGACAAGTCTAACAGATGACATCATGTTTATCTTGTACTACAAGTTATCAATTGCATTTGACAATTTTGGTGAGCAAGGAAAAGCCGCCGCCAATAATAGAAGGAAGAAAGTCAATAAGGGGATGTTCATTGGTGCATTTCTGACTGTTTCAGCCAAGGGTTTTGTCTACTATTGAACAAACCCTGATTTCATTGATGGGTACTCATACAGCCACATCCTTGGTGGATTGCTCAACTCCTGAGATGGCTTAAATTCCAAATACCGGGTTTTCTTGAGCCACCAAATGGAGGGTAGCTCCACCGCCCCTGAGGCCATCCAGCAATGCGGGCACCAGGCCTCAGTGTACCCAGCTGGCCACGCAGACATCCATCTGGCTGATGTCGTGTTCTTTAATATTGGAGATACACTCCAGGAGCGCTGTCCTCAGGCTTTCAACGACCTCTATCTTGGGGTCCTTGATCACAATTTTCTCTTTGGTCACCAAATGGTGGCTGACTTGTTTGCGCAAATTGTTTTCCATGTGAATATGGGCAACCAATCACGTAAGGATAAGTGCCTTCCACCTCAGGCCACTGCTACTTACCAGCCCATCCAGCCAATGAGGAATACAACAAGCGTTATATGGCAGCCATCACGCAAAATCCTCCTGCCTCCACCCCCGCCACCAACACCCCTAACCCCCAAGCCCAACCCACCCAATCCCAGACCCCCCAGGCTAGTACTGCCTCTACGTCTTCCTTCCTGCGCCATTCTGCCTACTAGGCATCACTCTTCCCTGCCTCAATAAACCCCCTGGTTCCAAAAAATTCTATTTATATTATCTTTATTTTGAATTTCAATTGTTTGTGTTCTCTTTGTTTATAGTTGAGTATATTCTTTATGTTCAGATTATTTCTATAAAATCAAATATTTACTGTGCCATGTATCTAGATCCAGAACACAGTTATTTTTAGCACTTAAACACATCCCCTTGTGAAAATATTATTAACAATTAGGTTATCAACTGAATTTGAATTAGAAAATTATAGTGTTAACTGTTTTTAGATAAAGTTGTTACTTATCTAAATTCAAAAACTTAATGATAAACTTTAAGCCAATCAGGAGCCAAGTGATAAAGTGATTGTTGTGACATAAAGGGTCATTCAATAATACTTTGATGCATGTGCACTAATTAATAGGATTGGCTGGATGTTTTTCCATTGTACGCCATTGCCGCTGTGGCAAGTTGTTGATGGACTAGTGCCCAATCAGCTGCTGAGTTAGCACTAGTCCATCAACAACTTGCCACAGTGGCAATGGCGTAAAATGGCAAAACATCCAGCCAATCATATTAATTAGCGCACATGCATCAAAGAATTATTGAATGTCCCTTTATGTCACAATAATCGCTTTATCACTTGGCTCCTGATTGGCTTAAAGTTTATCATTAAGGTTTTGAATTTGGATCAGTAATAACTTTATCTAAAAACAGTTAATACTATAATTTTCTAATTTAAATTTAGCTGATCACCAAATTGTTGTTACTATTTTCACAAGGGGCTATGTCAAGCGCCAAAAATAATATGGTAATCAAGGAAACAATGCCAACACAAAGCAAACAACACATATTGAGATGAGCCTAAAACATATACACAATGGGTAAAAAGATGGGATAATGTAATAAATGGGAAAACAAAAAGGAATAAACAAAGAGGCAACAGTATCAAAATAACACAGATTTAGTTGGTGCAAAAGTTATAAAAACATATGGAAAGGTTAGTAAAAAATCAATGAGAGAATTGGAAAAGCTTCTGAAGGACCTCAACTTGGCAATTGCCAAAATAAAGGACATTGACTGCAAGGTCAAAGCCAAAGTGAAGTCTGCTGTCCTTGAAGGGGACAAAATAGACAAGGTGTCTGCAAAGGCACTAATGTCAAAAATGCCAGACACCCCAGAGAAGACAATTGAGCGTTTACTAAATCTTCAAAAAACTGTGGTCAAGGGCCTCCAGTTCAAGGCATACAATATTTCTGCGCTGTCTGTCTGGGTTGATGACCTGGAGATTTATGCCTGCCTCAAACTTGCCAAGCGTGCCAGGGCAGAAGATACCAAATTGCCAGCGCAATTGCTTGCGCCAAGAATGGCAAAGCCGGCTGAAGCCGCTGGCAAGGAAGAAACCCAAGAAGGTAACCTAAAAAATTATAATTAATAAAAATTCTTAAATACTTACCTTTTTAGAAGATGTTGATGGTGAACTCCGCCAGGTCCTGATTCCTTTTGTCCTCCCACCTTCTACTCTAACTATGCCACTCATGTGGCCAAATAGCTTTTCCTGTCCCCCCTGTCTTTCAGGAGCTTGAAGACAGGATCCATGGTACATTCCCAATGTCCAGGGAGACATTGGCTGGGCTTTTGCATGATGAGGGGGCATCTGAGTGGGCAGTTACTGCCTACAAGGATGCCCAACTGGTCCTCCTGGACCCGGTTAACCTCAGTGGAGTTTACTGTGTAAACTCCATTGAGCTTGTTTGGGATGTCCTGGTGACGCTCCCATTCAAGAATATACCAGAGATGGGCTGGGCTCATGCGGCTGCTTGCTTCTGCTTCCTGGTGGAGCATACCATCTCTTACCTGTGGAGAACTTTGGGTGTGCAGTGTCAAAATTAGCTGTTGCAGACGCAACAGCTGTAAAGAAGACAAAAATCCTCCTGGCAGACTTTGGGCTGGCCTGGAGTGCCAACAAGACGGGGGTCCCTGCAGCTATGGAGCTGACCTTTGCCAAAACCAAGCACAAGAAGAAGATTAGCACTGTATACAACAAATTGTGCACGTTTATAGAAGCCTTTGCTGGACAAAGGCTTCACCTCCTTGTTTACCTTGGGTATCTTTTCCTCTTTGGGATGAGCGCCAGTGTAGAGGACCTGGACAGGGCCCTTCTTGGGGTCAACAAGGCCAGGCTCTCACTCGACAGGAAGAAGGTCCCCCCTGGGTATGACTTGGTGGAGAACATCATCCAGGACGCCCTGGTCCTGGCTGGCATCTTCAGGTTTGCAGCCCCGCCAGAAAAGCTGCTCCTCCATTCCCACCTCACCATCCTTTTTTTACCAGCAGGCACAAATACTTTAATAAGGATGTATCCACCGTCCACCGTGTGGCAGTAGAGGTTGTGCGCCATCTCCATTGCAGGGTGGGTACATACCGCTGAACCCATTATAGGCACACTTAATTTTATCTCTATATCAATAAATATATTTATACTCTACTATATTTTTATATTATGAATAAATTTTCAAACAACATTTTAGCAAACAAGATTTGCAAAATATATTGCGTAAATGAGTTTGATAAAAGTATAAAATAATACGTTAATAAAATAAATTCTAACTTGTACATTTTACGTTTAATTTTTTTAAAACTATTTTTATATTTATTTGACCAAAGTGATTTAAATCTATTTGCGTAATCCAGTATTAAGCATTTGGAATTACCTCAGATGGCATAATGAAATAATATATAAAATAAATAAATTACTTACTTACATCTATTGATGGATCTTCTGAATGTGATTGCGGGCTTGGAAACATTTAAATATAAAATGATAATTAATAAATCTTGAATAGTAAATAAGAGAATATAAAAAAATTGGACACACTAAGCCTTTAATTGATTGGCTGCTCAGAAAGCACGTGGGGATGAAAAAAAGTGTGGCCATAGAATTTGGCCACAGTCTCAGCTGGGAGGGTGTGGATCCCAGCCTACAGCAAATCAAAGAGGTCCTCAGTCCCAGTTGGGGTGTCTTGCTTGACAACTTGCTTGAGCCACCCAAAGACTTTCTCAATTGGATTTAGGAAGGGCAAATAGGCAGGGAGGAAGAGAAGGTGCAAATTTGCTGTGGCCAATCACTGGGGGCCCACTGCAATGCTTGGTCAATCATTGGGAATTCCTCAAGAATATTAGCCACCTTGTGGAGACCAACATTGTCCAACACAATCACATTGGTGAAGCCCGGGCTTGTGCACCTCAAATGCTCCTGGACCAATCAGAGGAATGAAAAGAAGGTACGGCTGTTGTGAGAACCCAATATCATTTGATAAAGCTCAACCCCCTTTGGACCAAGGAGAGCCACCATTGAGTATGCTGTGGCGCAGACTGCAGCACACCAAGCCATTCCGTCATTGAAGCCTTTGGGGACATAGCCATACTCATTGCGCATCAACGAGGCAAATGCCAATTTGTCAATATAGTAAAATTTGATTGTCCCCTTGGCTTTGAGGGCAGTGTACACCTCAGCGTAATTTTTCCGGGTCTTGATATTAGCTGGGCTGTTTCTGTTGTAGGGAGATACCCTGAGCTTTTTCCAGGAAAAGCGTATCCCCTTCATCAGATGGTAGTAAAAGGAAATTGAGGCCTTAATCCCAAAAGTGGACTTGACCATGGCCTGTATATTTGCCAGTTCAAGATGGCAGTCCCAGGTGATCCACTGGCAGATTGCCCATTTGTGCTCCTTGGTGAGCATGGTGGAAATATGCAAGGATTTCTCCACGGCAAGGACTTGTCCAGTATCAATGAACTTGTTGAAGGTCTTCAAGGCGTACTTGGGATCCACACCAACAAGAGCTGCAGCCGCCTTGTAATCACCAGATTCCCACATAAGCCAGAGAAGGATGATGCGCTTAATGTCAGGAATGCGCTTTTGAGCAGGATTTTTAGCAGTGGGGATTGGCTTGTTGGCGTTGGGCACAACACAGGGCATGGGCACCTTGGTTTAAAACACAGCAACTTTCTTTAGAACTAACTGTCCCTCATTAGTTTGGTAGAACTTGGGCTCCTTGTCCTCCTCCTGATTGCCATCACTGATGTAGGGCTTGTAGCTAGTATCAAGTACAGGCTTCACCTTCTCCAGCATGGCTGACGAGACCGACTCTTGCTGGTACACAATGTTGAACACATACAAAGTAAGTTCTACCTCCTTGTCTCTAACTTTCTTGGTAGTGGTAACCTTAATGGGCTTCCAGGTCAGCTTTGGGACCCAAGAATTTATGCTATGCACCCTAGCAGCTTGTGCTCCTTGAACCAGTTGTGTCAGTGCAGTGTCACTATGGAACTCTCCTCTCCTGCCTCCCTCCTGAGTAGGCACTTGTGTTGCACTAAGTCTATTCTTTGACCCGCGGGAGCAACTGCAACCGCAGTGCATAACAGGTGCAATGGTAGTCTGTTGCTGTGTTCCTTCCATTTGAGGATTCAATAAAATATTAATTAAAACTTAACTAAGTTACTCCCTATTTTTAATTTTTGCTTTTATCTGTTTATGGATATTCAATTAATATTTTTTCCCACCCAATATCCCAATTTTAGATTTTTTATTTCTTAGTTAATTGTTTTTGGGTTTACCATACCCATTTTAGAATACCCAAAATAATTTCCACCTGTTTTCTCATATTTTACGCCAAATTAAGCACCTGACACAATATTTTTAAAGTTTATGTTTCAGATCTTGTGTCTTATTTTAGATATCTTGGTATCATTCATGATTACAATCCATTGTACACATTGTGTGAGTGATTTTGTTTACGTAGTGAGTTGCTATTGTGTTTTGTTTTTGGTTTGTGTTTTGACACACCTTGCTTGGGTGTATTTTGTCACCAATTCACATAGTAAACATATGTACACCAAAAGTCAACTCACACCATTTTGTTTGTGAATCAATGTATTTCAGATTGTATTTTGAATGGTTTTGCTTTGCATGTGAGCCCTTTGTTGCTGTGTTGACCCATTTTGCCCATTAACGCCAATAAACCCTGTTTACAGAGTGTATATTTTAACCTGAGAGTTGGATTTTGTTTAAATCTGAAATCATTTTGTTTAAATCTGAGGTATTTTTGCTTGTTGCCATAGCTTTTAAAACTACTGTATTTAATAAAGAAATATCTCCTCTCTTCCAATTTTTGCTTTGCAAAAACTTATTGTTTTCAGGATACCAAGAGTACTGTGGAGCTCCAGAAAGTGAGGGAGGAGTTGAAGCAGATACTGGCATGGTCCACAAGATGATGGGACCTAACTTTACCAGATAGGAAAGGGTCTTCCCAGCCACAGACCAAGGCCCAGCTGCTGGCAAGGCAGAGTCAATCAATCCTGTGAGTGCCAGGTAAAACACTCCCAGGAATTGACTACTCTGGCTGGTGGCATCAGAAGTGGGTGAGGTTGAGATGGTCAGTTTGGGTGTTGGGGGTGGTTTCATGGGGACCAGGTAGGCAGCAGGATTGTTGTACTTCCTGTTGAAGATCAAAGGGTAGATGGTGATTGCTTTGCCAGCACGGACAATTTGGTAGGGTTTCTTGGGTGTATTTGGGTGGGTGTACCACTGAAAGTCTTCCAAGGTCCAGGGTTTATGGTCAAGATTTGGGAGATACTCAGTGAAATGCATATGGCCAAATGGTGCATTGGGTGGAAAGTAGTAGTCAAAGGCTTGGGTTTTATCAAATGGAGTCTGGCTATCTATCCCAGTGGATGGGTACTGATGCTTGGGTGTATGCAGATGAAAGAGTATCAAAAATTTGTATGGAAACAGATTGGTGAACCAAAGGTTCATAACAACTTTATTTGATAAAGATGACAATATAGAACTTTTTCAAGTGCTTCTGGTTTATATACTTACTCACATGCAGGTGCCTCTGGGTATTCTTCTGGTGCTATCTGTGTGGCAAGACTTGGCATCTCAGGTTCTGCTATTTAGTTGGCTGCTTCATGGTTATTTTTGGAGTTTTCAGGAACAGTTATTTGGCTTTTTGGTGGTCCATCTTGGCTTGGCTGACTATTGGTTCTGGCAGGTTTAGCTTCTGGGGTTATGGGGTTTTCCCCCCAATTTGATCACCATTTTTGGACTGGCTTGACAGGCTTTCCTGAGCCCAAAGACTTGATTAAAAAAGGGGTCCCAAATTGGGAGCCTCAAATTAATTAATGAAGAGTGGGCTTGATCTGGGTTTACTGGGCAGCTAAAAGTAGCCTGCCAGACCCACCGAGGCTTGGGTGTAGCTTTTGGGGCCCAGAACAGGCCCCTCAGCTGTCACTAGGGCAGGAATGATTCCTGTACTGTCAGGATTGACAATTCTTCCTCCCTAGAAACCCAGGCCTGGGAGCAGGGATTGAGCCCTGAACCTGGATTCCTTTGGGCCGCTGGGCCTGTGAACTGCAGGACCACCTGCCTGCGTTTTTCTGGGATTGAGCCCCCACAAGCTGATACCAAGCATATTGACCCATGCAGTAAAAAGAGACAAACCAAAGAAATCATTGCACCAAATGGAGGATTAATCACCGCGCCTAATGGAGGCACTGATTTGGAAACTATTAGCTGCATGAACTTGAAGTCTATGCCAGCAACCAATCAAGAGCAAACCCAGGAAAGAGGCACAGGCCTGTGGCCTGGTCCAATGACCTCAACACCAGAGCAAGACAATCAAGCAGCCAAATCAAGATTCTTGACCAATGGAAGAACCCCCGGGCTGGGTGCCATTTTGCCGCCTTTGGACCCAAGCACCCAGTTCCCCTGGCCCTGGCCTTTCCAATGCCTTGATGAACCCCCCATGAAAAATGTTAAGTTTGGAGGGGGTACTATATAGACCCAAGGACCCCGCGCTCCAAAATTATTGCCATTTTTGAATAAAGTTTATGTTAATTTGGCTCATACAGCTATTGCCTTATTTTGTATTTGCTGTCTACCAATTCAGTTTGAGATCTCCTGCCCCTCTGCCCACTGTTTTCTGTCCTCCTGGTGTACCCTTTGGACCCATCCATTTTACCAACTACCCTCTGAAGTTTGAATACAAGGTATACACCCCGGAAAAGATACTTGAACTTGATCTCCTGGCCTGCATACAATCCGTTATTAGATACAACTGACAAGGCCCATGGATATTTTCAATACCCAAGTTATTCCGAGGAAAATTCAATTATCTTCCTGCTTAAGACCTGTCCTAGGAGCCGCCTGTGGCACCCAAACCCATGCCTGCTTCTGCAACTGACCTCCCAAACAACCATACTGGCAAGCTGTTTGGGATTATGTACATCACCCTCACAGGAGTGATTGACACTATAATCCCGGCCACTGGCCCATGGTCTTGGGTGGGGAAGTCTGCCTCATACCTTTTAAAGTTAGCTCCCCTCTTGTGATGGGCATTGCCCGCAAAAAACCTGGCCTGAGTTACCCCTGAAAACAACGGGCTGGCCGCCCAAGACTGGATCCCTGAAATTATGGCCATCTTTATAAAACCTGGTACCCTGAGCCCCAAGATGTTGTTATTTCTTGGGGCATCTTGTATGCTTTGCTATTGATAATCACTTATTACACTTATAAGATGACCATGAACCTGATCTCTTCCATGCGGAAGAGTACAAACCTGATTGACCCAAAAAGAACTGATACCGCCGCTACTAATACCAACAAGGCCCCCTCCTCCCAAGTGCAAAACGTGATTGTGAACCAGTCCCTCACTAAGGTGGAGATGCCTCAGATGGGAAAGCTCACGCTTGAAGAAGCTAGACGTGCCATGCCAATCCTCCGCCTGCATTTCCTTACCAACACCCCCTCTTATACCAGTGACACTGAGAAGATCCTTGGGGTTGCTTCAATGCTATTGAGGGATGCCTTGGATTGGTTTGGCAAGGCCACAGCTGAGGATGTAGAATTCTGCTTAGACTACGTCAAGTTTGAGGCTGAGTTAATGGCCACAGGTGAAGATTGCAATACTAGATACTACATCCTGAACTCCCTGCTAGAAATTCAACAAGGTCCCCAACCTATCTAAACATATACCAACAAATTCCTCAAACTGAAAAGCTGCACCCAACTGGAGGACAAACTGGCAGCTATTATCTTCCAGAAAGTCGTCAACCTAGAAATGAAGGACCTGTTGAAGCACCATCCACCCACCCTCAGCCTAGACAAGTTAATTTCCCTGTGCAAGGGTCTCAGCATGAACCAAGAGAACGCTGGCTCCTCCCAGGGCTGCCAACCCCAAACACCAACCCCCAACAGAACAGGGATGACCCCCAAAGAGCTCCAACAGCACTACTGTGAAGGACTCTGCTTCCACTGCCACAAAGCGGGCCACTTGACTAGAGCCTGCCCTAAGAAAAACACTTCCCCAATCTCACTGGCGCAAATAAACACTTCTTCCCAGTATTAAAAGTTCATCCAAGTGACCATAGAAGTAGCAGGGAACAAGCGCAAGATTAAAGCCTTTATTGATACAGGGGCAGACAAAAGTTTTATAGACACCAGCCTAGCAGAAGAATTAGGCTTGACAGCCTCAGAGCGCAGTCTACAAGTAATCATGGGAAACAGCTCCTTGGACACCAGCTATGAGTGTGAACAAAAACTCCCGTTGACCATTGGACACAATGTATACCCGTCATCCCTGATCCTCTTTCCAGGACTACCTCACCTCCTTATACTGGGCAACTCCTGGTCCAACAAACATGGCCTGATCCTGAACTACTGCAAGCAAACTGCCACGTTAGGCCAACCAGAATCTTATAACATTGTTCCTTTTTTCATGAGCCATGATCAACCCCCTACTAACAAACTCTTGGCTATGAAGATAGAACCTAGTGTTGGAATACTGCCTAACCCCTACAGAGATGGAACCATGTGTTAGTGAAGAGGCAGCCACCAAAATACTCAGTCATTCAATCTATGACCACGCCATAGACCTGCTGCCAGGGACTCAACTGCACCACAGCCCCATCTACAGCTGTAACCACCGCAAGCAAGTGGCCTTGAAAGCATACCTTGAAGATATGACAAACAAAGGGTTCATCTGGGTGTAAAAAGCCCCCTGCTTGTTGCCCATGCTGTTTGTAGGGAAAAAAGATGATGGGATGCGTTCATGCGTGAATTATCAAAAACTGAACAACATCACAGTGAAAAACCGCTACCCCATCTCCAATGCCAACAACCTCTGTGATGTACTGACTGGAGCCCAGGTGTACTCAAAAATTGACCTACAAGATGTGTTCAACCAAATCTGAATCAAGGAAGGGGACAAGTACAAGATGCCTTCAAACCCCAATATGGGCTGTACGGGTACCTGGTGATGCCCTTTGGCCTCTGCAACGCCCCCAGCACCTTGCAAAGGATGATCAACACCGTTCTAGGGGAATACCTTGACCATTTTTGTGTGGCATATTTGGATGACATTCTCATCTACAGCAAGTCTCACAAGGGACACCTGCGCCACCTGGACCTTATACTAGGAAAACTCTCCCAAGCACACTTACACGCTAAGCTTAAGAAGTGTGAATTCTTTCAGTCTGAAGTCAAATTCCTGGGATACTTAGTGAAGACTGGTGGCTTTGCCATGGCAAAAGACAAAGTAGAAGCAAAAACATCTTGGCTGGTGCCCAAAAACAGAAAAAATGTGAGAAGTTTCTTGGGCCTAGCAAATTATTGCAGGGATTTCATCCAAAAATATTTTCACATTACCCTCCCCCTGACCCACCTTTGCTCTGACAAGGTCACCTTTACCTGGACTCTGGAATGTACCACCACCTTTGAAACCTTGAAACTTGCCTTCACCTCTGCCCCTGTCCTGGCCATGTCAGATCCCTCCAAACCTTTTGTTCTGGAAACTGACACGTCAGACTTTGCGGTGGGAGGGGTCCTTTTTCAGGAAGGAGGGGATAGTATGCTACATCCTGTAGCTTATTACTCCAAGAAGATGCTACCTTCAGAAGAAAACTACCTGATATATGACAAGGAGATGCTAGCCATAATGAAGACCCTGAAACATTGGCGCCAATACCTATGTGGCACTGAATACCCAGTAAAGGTCCTGAAATACCACCAAAACTTGGTTTACTTCTTCAAACCACACCAGCTTAACCAACAGCAAGCAAGATGGGTCTTAGAACTGGCTGAATACACTCTGACCATAGACTATAAGCCAGGAAAGATGAATGTGGTGCCTGACGCCCTAAGTAGGAGAACTGACCTGGTGCCTACCCACCTAGAAACCTGCAACCACAACACCCAAATCCTCTTGGACACAGCAAGCCTAGGTATTCACCTGGGATTGATGAAAATCAGAGCCATCAAACCAGAAGTAATAAGGGCCCAAGCACTAGACAAGTTCACCAAGACCTTGACCTCTGACCTCTCCAAGTCCCTGGATAGCGCCCACTACCAAAAAAGCTACTCATTGAAGGGAACCATGCTAATGCTCCACAACAGGATCTTTTTACCAGAAGGGGACATCAGAACCAACGTCTTGAGAGACTTCCACAATCCTGAGATGGCTGGACACCCAGGTAGGCTCAAGATCCTCCGGAGCATCAGAAGAAACTTTGCTTGGCCAAAAATGGACCAAGACGTAAGTGCATACCTGAAGGGGTGTGATACCTGTGGGTGGACCAAGACTTGTAGAACCAAACCTGAAGGATTCCTAAGACCCTTGAGCATACCTCATGGACCCTGGAGATCTTTCTTCATGGACTACATTGTGGAACTGCCGCCATCCCTCTCATACAATGCAATTCTGGTCATGGTAGACTGCTTCATCAAGATGGCATACTTTTTTACCAACCACCACCAATTGCACAGCAGCAGAAACAGCCCAACATTTCCACAACTGCATCCTCACACAACACAGAACACCTGAGTAAATCATCACAGACAGAGGACCCCAATTCATGTCAAACTACTGGACGCAGGTGATGAAAGACTTAAGAATCAAGCAATGTGTATCTACCTCCTACCACCTACAGATGGACAGCCAAACTGAGCAAGTGAACCAGATCCTTGACAGTACCATTGATGCTATGCCAACGCCAACCAGGACAATTGGGCCAAAATGCTCACCATGGTTCAGTTTGCCTACAACAGTAAGGACCACACTTCCACAGGCATGTCCCCATTCAAATCCAACTATGTGTTTGACCCCACCTGGGACCCCCAGATTGGCAAAAAGGAATCAAACACCACTGGGCGCTCCTGGATTGAACAGATTCACAACACACAAAAAACATGCTTGACCAACCTGAACCACACAGTGCAGACATAAAAAGCCTTTGCTGACCACAAACAAATCCCAGGCCAACCCTTACAAGTTGGAGACAAAGTATACCTAGACTCCCGGAACATACCCCTACATGTGCACTGCAGGAAATTAGCTCACAGGAGAAGTGGCCCCCACAAAATCACCAAACTAGTTGGTGAGATTGCCTTTAAGCTAGACCTACCCCCCTCCTGGAAGATTCATGATGTGTTCCACTGCTCCTTGTTGTTCAAAAAGGACAGGAATTCACTCCCCCACCAACGGATTAAGACAGCCCCCCGCCCATCCAAACAGGCCGCGCTGAGGAATATGAAGTTGAATGCATACACAGCAACAAAACTCACTGCCAAAAACCCCAGTATTACGTCAAGTGGAAAGGATACCCACTAGAAGAAAGTACTTGGGAGCCACTGAGCAACCTGACTAATTCCCAAGAAGCCGTCTAACTCTACCTGAACAAGAAGAATTGGAAGGGAGGGCCCTCAGGGGAAGAAAGGAATGGTGTCAGGATTGACAATTCTTCCTCCCTAGAAACCCGGGCCCGGGAGCAGGGATCAAACCCCAAACCTGGTTTCCTTTGGGCTGCTGGGCCTGTGGACTGTGGGACCACCTGCCCACGTTTTTCTGGGATTGAGCCCCCACAAGCTGATACCAAGCATATTGACACATGCGGTAAAAAGAGACAAACCAAAGAAATCATTGCACCAAATGGAGGATTAATCACTGTGCCTAATAGAGGCACTGATTTGGAAACTATTAGCTTCTCAAAATTGAAGTCTACACCAGCAACCAATCAAGAACCAACCCAGGAAAGAGGCATGGGCCTGCAACCTGGTCCCATGACCTTGACACCAGAGCAAGACAATCAAGCAGCCAAATCAAGATTCTTGACCAATGGAAGAACCCCCGGGCTGGGTGCCATTTTGCCGCCTTTGGACCCAAGCACCCAGTTCCCCTGGCTCTGGCCTTTCCAATGCCTTGCTGGACCCCCCATGGAAAATTTTAAGTTTGAAGGGGGGTATTATATAGACCTAAGGACCCCGTGCTCCAAACTTATTGCCATTTTTGAATAAATTTTATGTTAATTTGGCTCATACAGCTATTGCCTTATTTTGTATTTGCTGTCTACCAATTCAGTTTGAGATCTCCTGCCCCTCTGCCCTCTGTTTTCTGTCCTCCTGGTGTATCCTTTGGACCCGTCCATTTTACCAACTACCCTCTGAAGTTTGAATACAAGGTATACACCCCAAAAAGATACTTGAACTTGATCCCCTGGCCTGCATACAATCTGTTATTAGATACAACCAACAAGGCCTGTGGATATTTTCAACACCCAAGTTGTTCAGAGGAAAATTCAATTATCTCCCTGCTTACAACCTGTCTATGGAGCTGCCTGTGATACCAAAACCCATGCCTGCTTCTGCACCTGACCTCCCAACCAACCATACTGGCAAGCTGTTTGGGATTGTGTACATCACCCTCACAGGGGTGACTGACACTAATCCTGGCCACTGGCCCATGGTCTTGGGTGGGGAAGTCTGCCTCATACCTTTTAAAGTTAGCTCCCTTCTTGTGGTGGGCATTGCCCGCAAAAAACCCAGCCTGAGTTACCCCTGAAAATGACAGGCCAGCCACCCAAGACTGGATCCCTGACATGCACCTGGATTTGCTTCAAAAAGCAAAAATCCAGGTGTGAGAAAATATCCCCTGCCTGCTAGCCCTGCCTGGTGGCTAGGAGCGGGTTTGATTCCTGCCCAGGGCCTTGAAGCTGTTACTTTTATAACACCTGAGAACTGGTATAAGCAGCTACCAACTGCATTACTTGTATGCTGGACCTGCGTGAACAGATCCACTAGTAAAAACCCCTTTGAGTTAGTTTATGAAACACAACCCAATACCATCCAGGCGCTATCAGGACCTAAGTTAGAAATGCCAAACAAGGTTCTGCCCCGCTCAGATCCCTGGGTCATACAGGCCAATAGCAACCAATCAGAAAAAGAAGAAAAGTGTCTACAAAAGACCTTTGTCCCCATCCAAGACAGACATGATATTGGTGACAAGGTTTGGGTCATGAATACTGGCAAAATTAAATTGCAACCAGAAAAAGTTGGCCCTGCCATTATTCTAAAGGTAAACAAAAACAGCACTTACCTTGTGCAAGGACTCAGAAAACAAAAACAAGACAAAGTCCTCCCCCATGATTGTCTCAGGCCCTGCAAAGCAAGACAAAAGCAAGAAGAGACTTTACTACCTGCCACCAAGCAACAGCTAGTCCAGTATGGCGCCCAGGCTCCTGACAATCTCCCTGAAGGCCTGCCCCCAGAGAAGGCCAACCTTCAGCTGGGGGGTGTCAAAACAGCAGGCTTGATCTGCCAGTAAGGTTCCAAGTAAGTGGTTTTGTGACCTGTGATCTAATTATCCAGTCACCTGAAGCCAAGTTAGGGAGTTTACTTGGATTTCCAAATACAATAACATGAACAGAAGCTGATCCTCCCCAGTGGGTAACTTGTTTTGGCGCTTGACTCATTACAAGGATCAAGCCACCCCTTTCACCATCCCACCGTTTGATCTACGCTATCATGTTCCTACTATCCAAAATTAACAATGACTATATAATACTTATCTCTCAATAAAGAATATTATCTGGTTTCTAAATATTTTTCCCCTTGTAACTCTGCTAAAAAAGCACAGTTACAACACTATAAAAATAGCTCTGAAACAAAATTTATTATACAAGTAAAGGAATTTTTGACAACTGCTAGAATTAACTCATTCTGCAAGTTGACTTACTATATGTTGATAACCAGAATTAAAAATACTTTTCATGTCAACAGCATTGAAAAGTCAGAATTAAGTTTTAACTCATGCAGACTACTAAATGTTGACACTTTTTTAATAAGCAGAAACCTGTTTCCTGAATATTTTACTTAATAAAAATTAAGCTTCAAGATATTTTTTAGGGTAATGTGACAACATAGATTTTAAAAAGTCTATAAAAAATTATACATGACAATTAAAAAAATTCATAAAAATACACTTTTGTTTTATTTTACTATAAAATTAGCTATCTTTACTATAATAAATTTTTTCCCACTTATAAAAACAAAAAAATCCAATACACAAAAAATACTACATAATGTTTCATGTATTATAGGAAAATATAATAATCAGAAACAGTAATATAAAGTTTTTTCTATATTGAAAACTACATAAAACATATAATTTACTAGTAAAATATCAATATAGGCCATGTAATACAGTCTAAAGCATCAAACTATCAATAGAAAATCAATGACTTTATAAAAACAGTATCATAAATTATTAATGAGTTATTTAGAATAACTATTTATTTAAAAATATTATACTTAATATATAAGAACTATATAAAAAAATTAGGTAATACTCAATAAATTTAATTGAAAGCTAGACTGTGATCACCTGGTTGCCATTAAGAACTGTGGCAATCTTCTTGATGTATTCCCCAATCTCTAAAAGCTTATACTTGGCCTTGACAACGTTCTTGATCTTCTCTTGATACTGTTTCTCTTTGGTGGTTCTCTTCTTCTTGGATAGGCGGTTCTCAATATCTCTGATGGATGCAACAGTCTTCCCCTGTTGGACTTTGAGGTGATCATAGAAGATGTTGTATCTAGGCTTGATTCCAAAGAAGGACTTGATATGATTATTCCAGCCCTCCAAAGATGAAGTTGTTTTCATCTCATCCTTAAGAACTGCCTGGTAGCAGTTCTGGTTATCTTTGGCTCTGGGCTTGCTCTGGCACTTAGTGACCTTACGTCCAATCCACTGTGGTTCATAATATTCAATGAAAGGGTAGAAGGCACCATCATGTTTCTTGGCATATGGATCCTGGAATAGGAGGTCAAAGGCTTGTCCAGTATGCTCTGGCTTTACAAAGGCTAGTGCTACAAACTACTGAATTAAGAACTTGCACTTTCCTGATGTATCTAGACGGTGGAGCTTGCTGAGCTCAGGTAGACCCTTTAGTTGCCTGTTGACAGCCTATCAATAATGGAAAAAACACCCCTGGACCTCTCCATCAAAGGTATTTACAAAAGCGTTATACTGGGCAGTTTCATAGTCCATGATTATAGTTGAGGTTAAGTGCTTTATCTTGATCTTCTTTTTCTGCAGCAAGGGTGGCTTCATCCTTTTCATCATCATCCGGATTGGTTCTAGTGTTATGGCCAGGGGGACTCTTTCTATTACTGGGTAGGGCTTTGATGCCCTCCTGAAGGATTTTAAAGGCCTTTGTGTAGATATCTTCTGTTGCCCCAGGAGGCAGAAAGTAGGTAAATGGGAGCACCTTGCCTTCAATAAGGGAATGTAAAACCCATAGTTGGTAAAAAGGCGGGGGCATACTGCAAAGGTACCGTCACATAACCAAGTGTCTGAATCCCTCAACTGCTCCAGGTTCTGTTGTGTAGCATAGCATATAATTCTTGCCTCTGCTGTAGGCCCATCCTCATGTAAAATGAATACCTCATCACCATTGAACATCTTTAACTCCTCTGTCAAGACTAACTCTCCTTGGACCATGGCAGATTTCTTATGGGGGAATAGATCATGGTGTTTGTCACATATGTAATTCACTAACTGGTTGTGGTCAGGGATGAGCTTCATAATCTCATTACTTGGGTGTGTGGTGGCCTTAACTGCCAGATTAGAAGCCTTGACGTCTTTGAAGACTGGGATCATTTGGTAGAGGTACCACTTTAGAAGCTTTTCAATAAGATTTATTGGGGCATTGCATGTGTGCTCTCTTTTTTCACTAGTGGCTTTATCCCTTTCTTCTGTATTGATCCTGGCAGCGCAGCTTCTATCTTCATATACATAATGCTTGCTTCTTCCTACTCTCTTCTGATTGTTGCAATTGAAAATATAGCCATCACAGACTAAACTTGCACCTTCTTTGACAGACATTAGAGGGAAAAACCAAGGGAACTTCTTTGGGAGCTTAAAATCTCCTTTGATGTTGCATATGTTGTGAACCTTTAGGGGATCCCATGAGCCAATTGGTGCTTGATGATAGTCAGACAGGTAATCATCAGGATCTTCTTTATTGATATTAGATGAGGAGGATGGAGGTGCAGATTTTTTGAGTGGTGGAGGGGAATTATCTGGAGTTGGATTCTTGTGCTTCTTGGATTGGGATGAGCTTGATTCCTTGGGGCTTGATTCCTTTGAGATTGATTCATCTGGGCTTGACTGGGGTTCTGGACTCTTGGGTATCTTCTTTCTTCCTTGCTTGTTTAGTGGAACCTCATCTCCTTCTGATTTATACCAGCTTGGAGAAGAGGAGGGGGCAGGGGAGGGCTCTTTGCTTTCAGGGTCTGGGGTCTTCACCTTTGTCTTCTGTTTTTTTGAGGGCTCTTTGGCTGGTTTTTTGTTGGGTTAGGTACTTTGGGCCTTTCCAGAGGCTTTGGGTACTTTCTTGGTTAACTTGGGGCTCTTTTGTGGCTTCTTGGAAGATTTGTCCTACAATAATTAGAGTATAGTTCATAAAGTAAGAATAATCATGTGAAACATGAATAAAATTAAATAATAATTACTTGTTTTATTTTTTATTATGAATTAAATAGTTTATAGAAGTATGGAAAGTAATTTTAGAGCTAGTTTATTAGTAAAGAATAGGAAAAAACCCATGTTTAAATAAAAAGTTGACATTCTGGTAGTCACAATAGTCAAAAATATTTAATTTAGTTTGTCAGCATAAAAAAACGCTTTAATTTTGACGTCGACATACTGACAGTCAGCATTAAAGTAGAAAAACACTATGTAAATCACTTATAAAGCTTGGTTAATATTTTCTGGAGTTGGTTTTTTAAGTCCAAAATTGATTATTTTTAAGTTTAAAAAATTTAAAAATTTGCATATGTAACTTATGAAAACTAAATAATAGGGATTGTAGAGGGAAGTCTAAAGTACAGCCCTGGGTACCTTGGCCTGAATTACCATACCATTGTATGTGTGCTTTTTGTTAAGCGGAGTGTTTTACTAATAAACAAGTGAAGGTGTCAACATTCAGGCAGTCAGCGTTCTTTTATAGTAACTCTCCTATCAAATCTCGCTTAAATTATGTCACTTTGTTTTCTTAGCCAAACTCCTTTGTTGCAATTTAGGCAACACGTCAATTTGACACAAAGTCAACATTATAATTACATATATAATTTCTAGTTTTAACATATGTGTTTTAGCTTAAGTGGACTTCCGGAAATAAGCTATAGTTTATCCAGTGAGTTTAAAATAACAGTAAATATCTAAATAATACAAAGAATGCTCTTAAAGTTGGCATATGTCTTTGTTCAATGCTTATTTTATTATTTATTTAATAAAAAAGTAGTAGAAAAATATAAAAATAGTTATTTTTAGAATCTTGTACAATTTATTAAGAAACTCATGGATTCTTATTTGGGGTTGACATCCAGATATTACTTACTGTAGTTGACCTTAATGTAAAAGTACAAAGAAACTTACATTTTCATAGTAAATTATATTAGTTTTTTGGCTTAAAATTAAGCCTTTTTTTAAATGGTGTTGACATTATGTCTGTTTCTTTTTAATTTTGCAATTCTGACTTAATAATTCACTATGAAAAATTAGCTTAGTTTTGGAAATGCCCAATTCCAGCAGATAAATACTAAAATAATGTCAACTTACTGAATGTCAACAATTTGTTGACATTCAGTGAGTTGACTTGTGGAATGAGTTAATTCTGGTGGTTACCAATTTTTTAATTGAATTTAAATTTTTATCAGATATCTTTGCTTTGTTTTTTATAATAATTTAAGCCTAAACCTGTATAAATTATTTTGACTTGGTATTAAATAATAATATGTGAATTACCCATAAAGTCATAAAATATAATGAGATCAATGTGAATGGGAAACAACACACCATGTGGTTACTGTGCCCTTCATAGTTTTGCTTGATAATCATAATAAAAATATCATGTGAAGTCTCTTCAGAATTTGAAGGTATTGAGAGATTGGAGATAAAACCCCAAATGCCAAGGATATCAGTATGCAGCAACAATCCCAAAAATAAAATAAAATATGGCAAGCTGCAAGTATTGCATTAAAACAATGCAGCAAAAAAACAAAGAAAAGAGATAAAAAACTAGAAATTGAAAGAAGCAAACATGCTTTTTTACAGAAATAATTTTTAAATGGGTCCAAAATGCTCTCAACTCTGTCCAAAAAGCTCACAGATACTAAAATTTTAACACTTCACATTGCAAGGAACCATACATGCATGTGCATGATAGGAAATCTATTTTAATAAGAAAAAACCATTTAATCTAACATTACTGTAGTGTTTAATGAACTACTGAGGTAGTTCTGAGCCTTGAAAAGACTCATATAATGATTAGAAATTCTTGGTTGAGTCATCAGGGGGTTTTGTGACCAACTCACCTGAAGTCACCAAAAAGTTGATGATATCATAAATTGATTTTTGGGCCAAAAAACACCAAATTACCAGTTTTTTTTAAATTTTTATCCTAACTGGCTGTATTGTAGATTCTGACAAAAAAATCTACATGTTTTGCCACAACCAGCCTGTTGTCAATGGCTTTGTTCAAGTCTTTGCATCTCTTCATTGGCTATTTCTAAAAATTATATCTAGTTCTTCCTTTTTTGAAGGTGTTCAATTTAAACCAGGATGACATCATATGTGATATGAAAGTTCTTATATCAATATACTATAGGTTTGTGCGGTTTTATTTTGTACATTGGTGTACTTTAATTACATTTAACTTTCAATGTATAACTAAGCATTTTATGCATTAAAAATTCTAGTTCTTAAAATACCATGATAATTTAATGTCAAGACTAATTAAAGGGTATATAATGAGTTTACTTCAGTAAAATTTTAACTATCTATCTTTACATTTTTTAATCTTCATTATTTATGAAATAATTTTACTTAAGATACCTTTTATATAGAAAATGAATAGAAATTTGTAGCTGTGAAGTGTCACAAAAGCATAAGATGTGAAAAGAGTGAATAAGTTAGCCTTTTGAAGGTAGGGCATTTCATTTCAAAAACTGCATCTCAAAAAACACTATATTGAAATGCGGCATCTCAAAATTTGCTATCTCAATTTTATAGTAAAAACAACATTTCAATTTACAGCATCACAGCTATGAAAAACAGGTTTTAAAAATTTAGTTTTTTTGAACCCCAAAAAAAACCAGAAAAATCCAAAAAATTAAAATTTAAACCCCATTTATAGTCTTAAAAAGGCCATATAATTTTAAATCTGCAATAAAAAAAGGGGACAATTAGAAGCAACAAGGCTGCGTAAAGGGCAAAAGTCAAAATCTACACAAAAACAACTATTTTCATCTATTATAGCTGTCATATAGTTTAAAATAAGCAAATATTTGTACCAAATGCTAAATAAAAGTAAAAAATGATGAAACTGAAAAAATAAGAAGTGCAATAGTTTATTGAGGAAGGCTCATACATTGGTTGATAGTGCTACTGAGATGGCCTGAAGATGCTCAAGCTTTCTATCTGTGGTACTCAAGGGTTCTAAGGGTAAGGTTGGAGTGGCTGAGCAGCAACTGGGGGAACACAGCAGGACTATTATCTTCTTTCACAACAGAACTTATATATTTGAGCTCTGCAACTAATCTAATAATGTTGAGTTGGTTGTTATGTTCTATTCAATGATGTCTTTATTAGGGCTATCTGAAGGCCTTATATAGTTGAAAGTGGGAGAGGGGAAAGAAAGGGTGAGTCATCCTGACTAAAGTCTAGACTGGTCAGGAACTAAGCTAATCTTATGGGGTGAAACATTTTGGAAAATATTCAGAGAGAAAAGACTTAGATTGGGTGGGATGTGAACATCTAAACATTTGATCTCTGGGTCAGGTGGTCACAGCAAAAGTAGGGCCAATTTTTGGGAACTGGGTCTATAACAGGGTTTCAGAATGTCTATCTGGGGTCATACTTGTTGGTAAGGGACAGAAGGTCTCTATACCAAATTAAAAATTGAGAAAATTGATGAGCTACTAATTGCCTCAATGAAAGTCACCATGATGGGTCACTCTCCAATGCATCTGCGGTTAGCCGCAGGTACGTCAATTAGTGGCTAATTGGAAATTGATCTTTATTTTTCAATGGGTAACTCTCCAATCAAAAACGCAAGAAAGGGCAGCAGTTCCCCTATACTTTTTCTTATAGGGTAGTAGTCTCAATATGGTAATATCTGCAGGTGGCGCCCTGTACCACAACCATAGTGGCATTATTTTAAGTTGTTCTTAGTATAAGTGTCTTGGATTAATACTATAGGAGCATCTTCTGATTTTATACAACAGGCTTTGATTTAGTGTGGGAATAAGCTTATTTTAGTTTAAGATAAATTGTATAAATTGAGATGGCGTAAAATTGAGATGGCATGAACACTCTCCACACTAAGTGATTTCATATGTAAATAAAGTTAGCAAAATAAGATTTAATTAATTTGACTTGAAATGACGAGATCAAGATGGTGTACTTTTGAGATGCCACATTATAAAGTTATAAGTGAATTTTAACTATTTTATTATTTATTTTATTTATTTGTGATTCAAAATCACTAGCGCAAAAAACACCATCTCAAATTTAATTCGAGATGGCATAAATTGAAGTGTTGTTTTCGAAGTGGCATTTCCTACCCTTTTGAAAGCTTTGCCGGTTTCGTCAATAAAAATAGCCTGCGTTTATAATATAATATGGCTTACATAATAGAGCGAGACAAATCCATGTGGTTTGTTTGTGGCCTAATCCCTGACATAAAATGGGGTTTAATTTTATGAACACGCAATTACTGTTGTTAGGGCTAGCCTCGAATTCGAATAATTTGGCTAGCGCTATCTGTTAGCTATAAAAATCCATTTAGTTCACTTCAAATAAACTGTTGTTTATCCCTTACTTTTGTTTTTGGTGGTTTTGTAGTTCACCGCTACACTGTGCCGTTCCAATGGCACAGCTGGTTGTACAATATGTATCTTGCTGTAAAATAAATTGATATTTAAATGCATTTTAAGAACGATGGATACATTGTGTCAAAGGTAGATATAATTTATAACGCGATATTGTGCTGAGTGTTTTAGATGGACTCGTGCTTGGATGAGTTCCAGATTCCTGAGCATGCTTTTAAATGTGAATTTATCCAGGCTTGGACGATGGCCAAGAGAAAAGAAGCTAAATGGTATTCGCAGTAAGTATATGTGGGCTACCTACCTATTTCTCACTTCTAATATGGAATTATTAGCCTATCTTACAGATAAGAGTTGCATAAGTAAAGAAAACAGTTCCAACTAATCTTTAAAAAGGTTTACGTGGCGTGCCGATCTTCAGCTGTAAGCATTGAGTATATATAATCCAAGCGATTAGGAATACAGTAAACATGATCAAGTATATTATTTCTGCACTCGTTGTTGCTTCCCAAGCCTATTCAACCAAGGATGCTTCTTGTGGTTATGAGCCAAAGATGATCTTCTACGGCGAAGAGAACCCCAAGCTCTACCAAGTCCCAGTCAGACCTGACATGAATGCTACATTTAAAGCTTCCAGCACCAACTGGCGCGTAGCTAGCACTATACGCGACATGCACACTCGCCTCTTGGCAGCGCAGAAGCTCTATGATCCTAAGCTACCTGCGTTTATCGTTGAAGCCAAAGTCAATGCCATCATGCGTCTCCTTTTCCAGGATGGACAAGATATTCTCAACTTCCTCTACAACACCCCTGACGAGCCTTGCCCAAGCAAGCAAGCTGCTTCCCCTGCTCACTCCATCCTGATCTCAGATAGCGAGGTCACCATCAACTACTTGAGTGTAGAAGGAAACCAGCCTGAAGAGACATACTACAACAAAAGCCATGGCCAAGGAATCTCCGACTACTTCAAACCCAGCAGCCATTCCTACAACGATACTAGTTCAGACTATGACTACTACAAGTCCAACAGCACTAAGGCTGATTATAACCCCTACTCAAGCAACAACACTCGCTCCAACAACCAGGGCTCATATCCCTATCACTACTACAATTCTAACAGCACTAGAGCTGATTATACCCCCCTACTCAAACAACAACACTCGCTCCCAAAGTCAAGGCTCTTATCCCAACTATCATCAGTATAACTCCTCAAATATTGAAAGAGGTAACTCAAGCTATAGCCAAAGTCACCACTCTTCCCTCAAAACCAACGAAGTGACTAAGATTGTCCCCTCTCACAAGAACCACACATCCAAATACGACGATGAATACGAGACAAAGGATGACTCTGATGATGAATACCAACCATCCAAGAATGACTCCGACTCCGACTCTGACTATGATGACTATGAATACTCCGACTATTGGTTCTGATCCATCAAATAAATAACTCTTATATAAACAATATGCTGCCTCCTAACCACTATTACAATATAATAAATTTGTTTTTATACTCGCTGTTATGACTTGCCACGAACAACATTTACAAAGAAAGAATACTGAAAGAAAATTTTGGACAGGTGTACTTTATTAAAAGAAGAATATATATTTTTATACTCAAACATAAGTAGCTATACTACAACTCTTGAGATAAGGGTAAATCATGCTTGATCACATGTATAAGGTTGTCCTTACTAGGATATCATGAGTTGGGGTATTTTATTTGACATTGTATGCTACTGCTAACAAGGTGATATTGTATGATGTTTATTTGAGCAACATCTCAAGTTGGATCCTGATACAATCCACATTCAGTTGAATCTACGGTAGCATCTTCCCCTTGGTACCCCATAGGTTTCTTATCACCAAGGGCATGAGGGGTTAAGTTTTCTGGTGATGAGTTTTTATATTCCTCTAGTTATTTAGCTATCACAGGAATATGTTCTTTCAGTTTTGTTTTACCTCCAAAAGAAAGTTATTAAGTGTGCACCACTCAATGAAACAAGACCCAATGACTTTCACCTTGATATAATTAATTGCTGTGTGAGGCAAGTTACAGTAGTTTTAAAAGCTATGGCAACAACCAAAAATACCTCCAATTTAAACAAAATGGTTTCAGATTTAAGCAAATTCCAACTTTCAGGTTAAAATATACACTCTGTTAACAGGGATTTTTGGCGTTAATGGGCAAAATGGGTCAACACAGCAAAGAAGTGCTCACAAGCAAAGCAAAACCATTCAAATATAATCTGAAATACATAGATTCACAAACAAAATTGTGTGAGTTGACTTTTGGTGTACATATGGGTCATTATTTTTCTTGTTATGCCTAAGCGCTGGACTGATTATTTTATAACTTAATTACATTATTCATATTCAAATTATTCAGAAAGATTAAAATACAATCAATGTCAAATCTTTAATTGATCTTGGGCTTAGATATTTTTTTAAAAAAATAATTTATCAATTTTAGAATTGAAAATTGCACCTTATAATATTGCTGGAAATATCTTAAGTGCTACTACATATTACAAGCTAAAAATATTTATGATGAAATGCATGAGAGAGCAATAGCAGCCCCAAAGCTATAAATGCTATTACCCTATCTTTGGCTCATCATAAATATTCTTGGTTTGTTTCAAAAAAGGTTGTTGTTTTTGAAAGACTGATAACTATACTTAAAATACACCCTCTAGTAAGCTGCCCTACTTCATGAACTTGCCCTAATGCACCACTAACATCATCTGATATTTTGTTTCTCTGGTATCATCACGTGATTTCAAATGATAAGTTATCTCAGAATATTCTGAGAAACTTTCAAATGTTAAAGGTGAAGTATACAACTTCCCATCTTTCATCAAATATGAAAGATTAATGTGCAGATTTTTAACTTTGAGCTCTCTCCTTATAGGCCTAACTTTTCTCTCATAAATATAAAAGAATGACTTTTGAGAAATATTTGAGCCTGATAGCGCTGATTTATATAATTCTTTTCTTTTTTCTTCTTGCTCAAAAATATTTTTAATATCATTTATATTCTTAATATAAAGCTGATTTTCTTTCTCTTTTAATGTTTTTTGATATTAAACCAAAGTGACCATCAAAAATACTTTTCCCATGAGATTCTACAAATCTATTGTATTTAATAGACCCTTTAATGTATTGTGGTGCCTTTTTAAATAGATAATATAAGAATTCATAGGATCTAAAATGGTTTCCATTATCAGTCCATACTTTGATATTATTTATTTTTTTAAACTTATCTGATTTAATAAGACTTATTAGACATTTACCTGAAAACAAGGAATCAAGAGACAATATTTGAGATAAAAAATCATGGTATTCATATTTAACTTTATTGTTTTCTTTAAATACCAATGCAAACCCCAATAAAGAAATAGGTCTTTTGGAATAAAAACAGTTATTGGTTTCAATTGGACCATCACCAACTTTTAAATTCTCCTTAAAATATATGACTATAATACATGATTCATTATCTAATTCATTGATATCCTTCTTATATTCCCTATTTTGATGAGCATAAAAGTCTTGGTGCTGATTAATAGCTTTTAAGTCACTGTTTATAAATTCTGGCAATAATAAGTTTTTACTTTCACATTCTTCTTTTCTTTTTTCTAAGGATGATTTTAAGTTACAAATATTACACATGTCAGCTTGTTTTTTACTCTTTATTATATTTTTTGGTATTAATTTATAATAAGTTGAAAGTGATATTGAAATTTCATTTTTTATTTTCATATTTTCATATATTTCCTTTTTTGTTTTTAATAGAGAATATTTTATTTCAGTTGAATATTAATTCATTTCTTTTTCAATGTCTTTATAAATTTTTTCTGGTGCTTTTTTTGTAAACAGGCTTGTTTTAAAAGAATTTTCCAGTAGTTTTTTAATTATTTTTTTGATTATTTCTTTTTTAATGAATAGTTATTATCTTTTTGGCTTTTTTTGTTTAAGCTTACATTTTTATTTTTATTTATTTTTCTTGAGTATTCAAACTCACTTTTGGTTATATTAAATCCCATATCAGTAAGCTCTTTTAAAGAGTAACTGGAAGTAACCAAAGATCTCAAGGCTGGGAGATGCTTTTGAGGAGCAGATTTCAGAAGATCCTTTAAGTTGTCAATTATCCTATTTAGTTTCTGATTTTGAATTAAAGAAATGAACTCTGTTTTTCCAAACTCAGTTTGAGTGAGGAAGTGATTGATGAAGGAATCAAGATTGCCTCCAGAAACAAAGAGAAATGCTTTCTTTAGCATAGCAATTCTTTCTCCTTTTGTTGATGCTCCCAGTGAGGAAAATGGCTTCATGGCAGAAGTAAAGTTAACAGATTCCATAATATTGGATTTGTGATTGCTGATAAAGATATGCTTTGTAGAGATGCCTTGCAAAAGAGTGCTGGTTGCAGGAATTATATCTTTTTGTGAAGATGGTTTGAAGTAAACCTTAGGTGGTGCTTTAGCTCTTATATACCAAGCCTTATGACACCATTCTGAAAGAAATGATGTGACAGCTTTATTTACAATTTCAACTTGAATTTATATTTCTAGAATAAATGAAATCCCCAGTTTTCATGCACAAGTGATATATGTGTATCAGCTAAGCATCAAATTACATCATATCCTCTTTGTAATCTATGCAAATCAATTAAAATGATGTATTAACTTAATTATAACTGTTCCGCATATTTTTAAAATAATAAAATATTAAAGAATTGTATTTAAAAAATGCTTAATTTGAGGTTTGCAGTTCACTTGAACCTCAAAATTCATCTAAACAGCAAATAAATTAACGTCCTAACTTTAAACTACCATAAAATCCTAAATAATTAAGCTTTTCAAATAAAATAAAATGTGTATATGATGCTCTTGATATTATCTTTAATTTAATCAAATAAAAAAGCATATATTAATTAATAAAAATTAACTTTTTTAATCTTTAAGCAATCTATTTTATTTCATTATCAAAATAATATAATAAAATCTGATATATGCTATTTTAAATTGCTTTTTCTTTAATATTCAATATTATTATATATTAATATTTTAACACCAATAAAAAGATCAGATTCTTAGCTTCATTTTGATAGCTTACAATGTGAAAAAATATTAACTTTTTGTTGAGTTATTACTGTTTTAAATATAAACATTTGTAATTTGATTTTTTCAAAATCGAACTGTGTTATGCTGCAACTTGGGCAGCATGTGTATTAGAAAATAGCCTAATCCCTAAAATAATGACCCATATTTTACTATGTGAATTGATGATAAAATACGCCCAAGCGCAGTATGTCAAAACTCAATCCAAAAACAAAACACAATAGCAACTCACTATGTAAACAAAATCGCTCACTCAGTGTGTGCAATGGATTATAATCAAGAATGATACCAAGGTATCTAAAATAAGACACAAGATCTGAAACATAATTTTTAAAAATATTGTGTTGGGTGCTTAATCTGGCGTAAAATCTGGAAAAATGGGTGGAATTTTTTGGGTATTCTAAAATGGGCGTTGTAAAACCAAAAACAACTAATTAAGAAATAAAAAATATATAATCAGGATATTGGGTGGGGGAAACTCTAATTAAATAATCATATTCAGATAAAAAGCAAAAATTAAAAACCAGTGTATAACTTAATTAAGTTTTATTTATTATTTTATTAAATCCTCAAAATGGAAGGAACACAACAACAGAGTAACAATGCACCCATTGTGCGCTGAGGTTGTGGTTACCCCTGCAGGTCAAAAAACAGAGTTAGTGCAGCCCAAGTGCCTACTTGGGAAGGAGATGAGAGAGGAAAGTTCAATAGTGATGCTGCACTGACATAGCTGGTTTGAGGAGCACACACTGCTAGGGTGCAGAGCATAAACCCTCAGGTCCCCAAGCTGACCCAGAAGCCCACCAAGGTTACCTTCACCAAGAAAGTTAGAGACAAGGAGGTAGAACTTACTTCATATGTGTTTGATGTTGTGTACCGGCAAGAGTTGGTCCTGTCAGCCATGCTGCAGGAGGTGAATCCTGTGCTTGACACCACTCATGAGCCTTACATCAGTGATGGCAATCAAGAAGGCAACAACAAGCCTGAGTTTTATAGAACCACAGAGAGGCAGTTAGTGTCAAAAAAAGTTGCTGTGTCCTACACCAAGGTACTCATGCCTTGCAAGCTTGTCATCAATCAGGATTCTGGCTTGTCTGAACCCACAAAGCCTGCTCAGAAGCACATTCCTGATATAAAGTGCATCATCCTTCTTAAGCTAATGTGAGAATCTGGTGACTACAAGGCAGCCACAGCTCTTATTGAAATAGATCCCAGGTACGCCTCCAAGACATTCAACACCTTCATTAAGACTGACCGAGTCCTTGCTGCAGAGAAATTCTTGCGTGTTTCCACTATGCTCACCAAGGAGCATAAATGGGCAATCTGCTAGTAAATACCCAGGACTGTCATCTTGAACTGGCAAATATACAGGCCATGGTCAAATCTAATTTTGGGGTTGAGTCTTTGATTTCCTTTTACTATCATCTGGTAAAGGGAATGTGATTTTCCTGAAAAAAGTTTGGGGTATCTCCTTATAACAGAAACAGCCCAGCCAATGTTGAGACCTGGAAAAAATATGCAGAGGCGTACAATGCCCTCAAAAAAAAGGGACAGTGAAATTCTAATATATTGATGAATCAGCATTTGCCTTTTTTATACATAATGCATATGGGTATGTCCCAAAAGGCTCCAATGACAGGATGGCTTGGCGTGCTGCAGTCCGCACCACAGTCTACTCAATGGTGGCTCTCCTTAGTCTAAAGGGGGGTTGAGCTATACAAAATGATACTGGGCTCTCACAACAGCTGTACCTTTCTATCATTTCTCTGATTGGTCCAGGAGCACATGAGGCGCACAAACCTGGGCTTCACCAATGTAATTGTGTTGGAAAATGTTGGTCTTCACAAGGTGGCCAATATTTTTGAGAAATTCTCAATGATTGACACTATTATTGCAGTGGTCCCAGCAATTGGCCACATCAAATTTGCGCCTTCTCTTCCTCTCTGCCTATTTGCCCTTCCTAAATCCCATTGAGGAAGTTTTTGGGTGGCTCAAGCAAGTCGTCAAGCAAGAGACCCCAACTGGGACTGAGGACCTTGTTGATTTGCTCCAGACCAGGATCCACATCCTCTCAGCTGAGACTGCAGCCAAATTCTATGGCCACGCTTTTTTTTCATCCCCACATGCTTTCTGAGCAGCCAATCAATTAAAGGCTTAGTGTGTCTGACTCTTTTTATATTCTCTAATTTATTATTTAAGATTTATTAATTTTTATCTTATATTTAGAAGCTTCCAAGCCCGCAATCACATTCAGCTGGCCATCAATGATGGTTAGTAATTTATTTATTTTATATTAAATTATTTTATTATGGCCTCTGCTAGCTATCCTAAACACTTGATACTGGATTACATATATATATTTATATCACTCTTGTCAAATAAATATAAAAGCTAAATTTAAAAAATTAGCAGTAAAGCTCTCAGGTAATTGTGATTTTTATTAATAGATTTTAATATACATGTATAAAGACATTTTATAAGATTTTTAAGTATATTTCACTAAAACAAAAGAAATTTAAAAATTAATTATAATTAAAATAATCTAAAGTGTAAAGATACTTATTGGTATAGAAAATATATCAGGAGCGCCTGTAATAGGTTCTTTGGTATGTACCCACCCTGCAATGGAGGTGGCGCACAACCTCCACCGCCACACTGTGAACAGTGGATACACCCTTATTGAAATACTCCCTCCTGCTGGTGAAAGGCAGTAGGGTCAGGTGGGAGTGAAGCAGCAGCTTTTCAGGCGGGGCTAAAAACCCGCAAATCCTAGCCAGGACCAGGTTTCCTGAATCACGTGGTTGACCAAGCTGTATCCTGGGGGGACTTTCTTCCCATCCAGGGAGAGCCTGGCCTTGTCAATTCTGAGAAGGACCCTGTCCAGGTCCTCTACACTGGTGCCTATCCCAAAGAAGAAAAGATATCCCAGGTAAACCATAAGATGAAGCCTTTTTCCAGCAAAGGCTTCTATAAACTCACAGAGTTTATTATATGCAGCACTAATATTTTTTCATGTTCTGTCTTAGCAAAGGTAAGCTTCATGGCCAGAGAGAGCCCTGTCTCATTGGCACTCCAGGCCAGCCTGAAGTCTGCCAGGAGGATGTTTGTCTTCTTTGCGGCTGTTGCGTCTGTAACAGCCAATTTCTTCACTGCACGCCCAAAGTTTTCAAGGAGGTAAGAGATTGTATGCTCCAATGGGAAGCAGAAGCAAGAAGCTACATGAGCCCAGCCCATCTCCAGTATGTTCTTGAATGAGAGCATCTCCAGGACGTCCCAAACAAGCTCAATAAATTTTACACAGTAAACTCCAGTAAGGGGTACCAGGTCCAGGCGGACCAATTTGGCATCCTTGTAAGCAGTAACTGCCCACTTGGATGCCCCTTCCCCATGTGTCAGTTCATCTAAAGCCTCCTACAACATCATAAAGGTTCTGTGAATCCTGTCTTCAAGCTCCTGCCAGACAGGAGGAAATAGGGCCAGCTGCTTGCTCACATGGCTGGCAAAGTTGCTATAGAAAGTAGCTGGGACATAGAGGACCAGGATCTGGCGGAGTTTGCTATCTATGTTTTCTAAAAAAAGGTAATTATTTAGAAATTTTTATTAATTTTTTTATGTTACCTTTGTGTGTTTCCTCTTTGCCTGCGGCTTTAGCAGGCTTTGCCATTCTTGGTGCAAGCAATTGCACTGGCAATTATATGTCCTTGGTTCTGGCTTGCTTGGGTGGCTTGAGATGTTCATACATCTCCAGGTTGTCAACCCAAACAGACGGCACAGAAAGATTGTATGCCTTAAATTGCAGGCCCTTGATCACCGTCTTCTGGATGTTGAGAAGACGCTCAATGGTCTTCTCAGGGGTGTCTGGTATTTTTGTCATCAGGGCCTTTTCAAACACCTTGTCAATTTTGTCCCCTGTAAGGATGGCAGCCTTGACTTTTGCCTTGACCTTGTGGTCAATGTCTTTTCTTTTGGCAATTGCCAAGTTGAGATCCTTCAAAAGCTTCTCTAATTCTCTCATTGATTTTTTACTAACCTTTCCATATGTTTTTATAACTTTTGCCCCAACTAATTCTGTATTATTTTGATACTATTGCATCTTTGTTTATTCCTTTTTGTTTTCCCATTTACTACATTATCCCATCTTTTTACCCAATTTTGTATATGTTTTACGCTCATCTCAATATGTGTTGTTTGCTTTGTGTTGGTATTGTTTCCTTGATTACCATATTATTTTTGGCGCTTGACATAGCCCCTTGTGAAAATAGTAACAACAATTTGGTGATCAGCTAAATTTAAATTAGAAAATTATGTGTTAACTGTTTTTAGATAAAGTTGTTACTGATCCAAATTAAAACCCTTAATGATAAAATTTAAGCCAATCAGGAGCCAAGTTATAAAGTGATTGTTGTGACATAAAGGGACATTCAATAATTCTTTGGTGCATGTGCACTAATTAATCTGATTAGCTGGATGTTTTACCATTGTGCGCCATTGCTGCTGTGGCAAGTTGTTGGTGTACTAGTGCCTAATCAGCTTCTGGGTTAGCACTAGTCCATTAACAACTTACCACAGCAGTAATGGCGCACAATGGTAAAACATCCAGCTAATCAGATTAATTAGCGCTCATGCACCAAAGAATTATTGAATGTCCCTTTATGTCACAACAATCACTTTATAACTTGGCTCCTGATTGGCTTAAAGTTTAGTATTAAGTTTTTGAATTTGTACCAGCAACAACTTTATCTAAACACAATTAACCTATAACTTTCCAACTTAAATTTGGCTGATCTCCAAATTGTTGTTAATGTTTTCACAAGGGGCTGTGTTTAGGTGCTAAAAATAACTGTGTTCTGGATCTAGATATATGGCAGAGTAAATATACAATTTTATAGAAATAAGCTGAGCATAAAGAATAAAACCAACTATAAACAGAGACAAATAAACAATTGAAATTCAGAATAAAGATAATATAAATAGAAAATGTTTGGCAACAGAAAGTTTATTGGGGGATGGGGAAGAGTGATGCCTAGTAAACAGAATAGCGCAAGAAGAAAAATGTAGAGGTGGTGCTGGCCTGGGTGGTCTGGGATCAGATGGGTGGGGCTGGAAGGTGGGATTGGTGATGGCAGGGTAGAGGCAGGAGGACTTGTTGTGATGGCCGCCATATGCCGCTTGTTGTATTTCTCATTGGTAATTACCTTGATTGGTTGATAGATGGCTGTGGCACGGGGTGAGAGGCACTTATCCTTGCAGGATTGATTGCCCATGTTCACATGGAAAACTATTTGAGCAAACAAGTCAGCCATCATTTGGCAACCAAAGAGAGACTCATGATTGAGGACACCAAGTGTTGTATCTGTAGCAGTAAAGGGTGTTAATTTCTACAAACAGTTAGTCAGGATCCTATTTCTTAATACTATACCTGTAGAGTATATAGTGACAGCCTTTGATAGGACAGAAGAATATAAGGGTATAATGAAAAAACTGGTATTTATTATGATAGTGTTGCATCTATATAGTAGGAGGCAGGGGAATTTCCATCAGGGGAAAGGAAGCACAGACAGAAGGACCTTCCTAATGGAGGAGAGTGGACAGGCACAATAGAAAGTCTTGTGCAATGGAACAACCGGTTTCATGTGGCTTTCCTTATGGAGGCATGTGGAAATATCTACATTGTTCTATAATTAACCTTGGAAGTAAAGCCCACATCTGAAGCGTATTCAAAAGGCACTTTGAACACCCATTTTATGAGCATTTTTAACGTAGTCAAACTTATTAAACCCATGTTGAGAAGAAGTAATCATGTGATTGTTCTGTTGCTCAATCCCTAAATGGACAACTTAATGTCTAATTAATTCAGGATCTGCGACATTTCCCTCCACTGAATTAGACAACAGGTTTAAAATTGGCTGGCATCTCAAGATGGCAGCTATGGTGAGCAGTAACCCTAGAAGAGTTACAAGAAGAGCCTTGAAGAAGGTGCAAGTAGTGATTCCCAAGA
Source organism: Entomophthora muscae (assembly GCA_014839935.2). NCBI lineage: Eukaryota > Fungi > Entomophthoromycota > Entomophthoromycetes > Entomophthorales > Entomophthoraceae > Entomophthora > Entomophthora muscae. The sequence continues at coordinate 500,541 of QTSX02006421.1, forward strand.
GACACAAGTCTACCAGGCCTGTGGAGGTGGAGAAGGCCACTGAGAAGCAGGTAGTCCTGCATGATGTGGATGGCAGCTATATGGACTTAGGGGTTCAGCTAGATCAGCTAATGGTGCCTCAGCTGGTCTTAGTGGGGACAGACCCATTATTTGCTGCACTGTTTCTAGCGTTGGGTGAGCCCAGGGAGGTGACAGGAACTGGGTTGCAAAAGGGTAACAGTATCAATTAGTGGTTCTCCATGCGGGTGGCAGAAGAATACTTGAAGGCTCAGTTGAAGGATTTCCAATTTGAGGGTCAAGTGCTCTCAGTCTTGCAACAGGGGACAGTATCAAGCATAGTGAAGTCAGCCCTTTGCGCTTGGGCAACACCTGGAATTACAGAGGCTCAACCAGTCAGTTGGAAAGCCTCTGACAACTTTGAGCAGCGTCTTTGGTGAGCCTTCCATAAAGCGTTGAAGCTGTACACAGTGGGGGGTACTGCTCATCTGGTACCAATGGTGATGACTGGCAACCTTGTTCTTCAAGGGACCAACCACTGTGATACCAAGAAGAATGAGAACATGGGAGTCTTCCTTGAGTGGGCCTTGTCTGTATTCTACAGGGTGGGTGGTCAGGTCCTAGTAGAGTATGCCCTTTGCAAGAGTCTTCTGTGGGACTTTATCTTCTTGGGAGTCGCCTTTCCTGTGGACATTGGGGTCAATCATGTATCTTGTTTGGCGTGGGTTTGTTGCCCAATCCTTGGTCATTGGCTTTGTGGATCCGTAGGTAACCAGCTGTGTTTCCTGGCTGCCGTTCAAGTGGTAGAACAGTTAATGAGATATTAGAAGAGTCTTGTCAGTCTCCAATAAACACTTTGTTCCTTTATTCTTATTCCTCATACTTTGGTGCATCACTATTGCAAACAGGACAACAACACATGGAATTTTTTAATTAGGCTTTTGTTTTTTGGGTTGTTGTCCTCATTGGGACTTACTCTTGATTGCTACAAGCAACACACATATATTGAGTGTGTACTCTAGTGATCAATTGCCCAGAATGGGGCTCCTTAAGGGTGTAGGAGTTGGGGCCAGTCTTCTGGATAACTTGAACTGGGCCCTGCCAAAAGGAGGCAAGTTTGGACTCACAGCTGTACCCTCTATTGCTGAAAAAGTAGACTGAGTCTCCTACCAGGTAAGTGGATAAGGAAGGGCGTTTGGATGCAGCTTGTTCTAGGTCCTGCAGCTTATGTTTTAAGTTTACTGTGTAGGCCTCTGATTGCAAGCAAATAAGGGTTTGGACCAGCTTGTTGAGGTATGCCTCTGGGGACATAGCCAGGATGGGCTTTACCAAGGAATATAGTAAAGGGGGAAGTCCTGGTTGCCAGCTGTAGAACAGTTGGAAGTGCGGCTTGCCAGTAGCACAATAGTACCCAATGTTATATACAAAAGTGGCCGCAGGCAGGAAGGTATCCCATTTAGTCTCATGTTGGTGACTGAGCTTCCGGATTATATGGACTAGGCTCCCATTAGTGCACTCTACCATGCCATTTGTCTGTGGGCCATAAGGGGTGGATAGTGTCCCACAAATTCTCATCAGTTGGTTGAGGCAGGAGATGATATAACTGGTGAAATTGGTACCATTGTCCGTCAGAAGAATCTGGGGGCAACCATGTTTGTATATAATATTCTCCAGGATGAACTTTGCTTTTTCCAGTGCAGATTAATTGGGAATTGCCTTGTCTTCCACCCATTTATTCAGATGATCAACAGCCATAATGATGAACTTGTTGCAGCTGTTGATAACTGGCAAGGGCCCACTACGTCAATGGCTACAGAATGGAAAGCAAACCCAGGGCGTACAAGTCTGTGTTGGAACTTGGCAACCTTAGGTCTCTTGATGTTGCAGTCATGACAGGTGGCTAGTGTATCTACTACATCAGTGTGCATTCCTTCCCAGAAGCAGTGCTGCTGTAACAGGGCTAACGTCTTCTGTATACCACCATGACCAGTAGTCTTGTGAGAGGCCACCACTGAGTCCATGCGTAGGGATGGGCGTATGTAAGGAGCCAAGAGTCTCCACAAAGCTTCATGAGCTGTCCCTTAGAGACCTTGGTATTTGCAGCTAACTTCTTGAGAGCTCTCTGTATCTCTACTGGCTCCCCCCACAAAGGCAACCTCCAGAATTAACTCATACAGAATGGAACATCCTCCATATCAACAAATCTCAATAATATTTTTCTTATTTTCAAAATTAAATATTATTTTTTTCTTGATTAAATAATTGACACTGATAATAGAAGCAATGTTTGGTTTTTATTTTGAGCTTAAAATTGAAATTATAAAAGATAAAGCAAAAACAATTTTTGAAATTGTTGACATGGAGGATTTTTCATTCTGTATGAGTTAATTCTGGAGGTTGCCCCCACAAAGAAGGATCCTCCATAAGCTTGTCATAGAGAATGTCAGCCATGAGGGATACTAAGGCAACAGTGGGAAGGCAGGAGAGACAGTCATTATTCTTGTGGGCTGCTCTGGCTTGATGAATGATTTTGTAGTCATAAGCCTGAAGTTTAATGGCCCAACGCACCAGACGTCTCTCAGGGTCCTTGAGGGTCTTTGGCCATTGCAGGGAGGCATGGTCTGTTACAACTGTGAAATTTACCCCATAAAGGTAGACTATGATTTGTTGATAGGAGTATATTACAGTCAGGCACTCTTGTTTGGTGATAGTGTAGTTTTTCTTGTGGACATTAAGCGTACACAAGCAGTATCCAACAGGGTGTTCAAGTCCGTCAGAGTCCAGTTGGAAGAGGACACCCCCAATTACAGTCAGGCTAGCATCTGTATGAACCACAAACGGCTTGGCAAAGTCAGGGTAGGCTAGTACGGGGGCTGCAATAATTGTTCCCTTGAGAGCATTGAAAGCAGATTGGCACACTAGGCTCAAGAAGAATGCCTTATCAGCTTAGAGAAGCTGAAAAATAGGGTCACCCAGGGATGCAAAGTTAGAGATGAAGCAACAATAGTACCTAATCATCCCCAGGAAGACCTGCACGTCCCGCTTATTGGCCAGGATCTGCATTTTCTCAATGACTTACATCTTCAGAGGTACAGGGCGGAGTTCATCTTGACTAATGATGAACCCCAAGAACTCGAGGTGCTCCTTGAAGAAGTTGCACTTGTATGGCTTGAGTTTGAGATTGGCTGCAAGTAACCTCTGGAAGTCTTCTTCCAAGTGCTGCAGATGATCATTAAAAGTTCAGGAGAACACATTAATGTCATCCAGATAGACCAGGACACTGGTGAGTTTGAGGTCATCCATCACTGCATTCATATAATGTTGGAAGGTAGCCGGGGCATTGGACAGACCTTGGGGCATCCTTGTGGGTTGAAATAGCCCTTGGTCAGTGATAATTGCACATTTCTCTTGATCAGCGGGGGGTAGATCAATCTATAAGTACCCACTGATAAGTTTCATGGCAATGAAGAGCTTGGAGCCACCCAGTTGGTCCAAAGTATTGTCAATGCAAGAGAGGGGATATGAATCCTTCTTGGTAACAGCATTCAGCTGACGGTAGTCAATCACCCATGTGGTTGCTGCCATCCTTCTTTTTGACAATCAGGAGAGGGGAAGCCCAAGGGCTTTTACTGGGGACCAGTAAGCCAGATCCCAATAGTTTCTGAAGCTCTTTGTTGGCTACAGCATGATTGGCTTGACTATGCTGTATAGATATGGAGAGGATAGGTGGACTGCCTTGGGTGTCAATATGATGGGCAACATCTGCAGCCTTACCCAAGTCATAATCATCCTTGGCAAACACATCCTTATACTGAGCAAAGATATTCATGGCTTGATCCTTTTGCTTTTCAGAGAATCCAGATAGGGAGTCACGGCTTATGACTGATAGCACCAGTGGCTGTTCACAGGGTAGACCCAACTCAGAGAAGTCCGCAAAGAGGGCTGTCTCCTGCAGGTTGTTATGCTCTTCCAGTGTTATAAGCCATGAGCTGGTGCTTGGAGACAACCATGGCTTCACAACTCATGTTGACCAAGAGTATGAGCACTTCCTTCTCACTTGGCATGAGGATGCCTGGTGCAACCCATGGTTCTATTCTGGAGGAATTAGGGATGTTAAAGATTTCTCCATGAGCACCATCAGGTAGAGCCAGCAAGAGGCCTGTATTGTAGATCATCTGAGAGCCAGGTGGGATAGTCACATTACAGGAGGCGTAGACTGGGATTCCCTTGGCTTCCTCAACCAAGAGAGGTAGCACCTTGACCTTCTTACTACGCAGGGTATAGGCAAATGACAGCTCTCCATCTGTGTACTCCAGGTTGATGTAGTGCAGACGGCGTAATGGCAGGTCAGAAGGGTGGTCTCCATTGTAGAACATGGGGATGGAGTGGCCCAATATCCCAAACATATGGTCTCCATGATTGGTCACAGTGCCATACTGGACCATGAAGCTAGTCCCAATAAGAATGTTGTAGCTGTTGTTTTCCAGAACTATAGCAGGAGCAGTGACCATTAGCTTCCCAAAGCAAAGAGGGAGGGAATAATAGGCTCCTTTTTCTCTGGTTGTCTGTGGCCCAGAAGTACCAAACTCTTCATTATAGGCTAGGTCCAGTGCCAGTTTAAGCTTCTTAACCAGTCATGAGGATATAATGTTCCCGGGAGCACCAGTATCCAGTATGGCCTAGACGTGGGTTTTATTCACTGCCAGGTTGATATAGGTACAATCCTGGAGGTTCTCTCTGATCTCCACAATCTTAGAGACCTGGTGTACGCTCAATTCCTTGAACTTCTCCAGGAAGGTAGCCATGGCAGCTCCCACATCTGGGATTGCTTCCTTGAGGGATTCTAGCAGTACCAAGACGTGTACTGTCCGGAGTAGCTTGGCCAGTTGTTCAGCACTGTCCTCTTCATGGGTGACTTTGACACCTGGCTTAGCCAGTTGTTTGGCATAGGGTAAGGACACTGTTTTCTGAGCTATTTGGGGGATAACCACCTCAGGGCAAAGTGTATTCCAATGATTTTGAGTTTTAACAGTGAGGACTCAATGTAAGAGGTCCTCTTGGACTCCTTTGGACTCAGCATCCTTGTGTATTAGTTGGGAGTCAAAGTCAATCAGAAAGGGTTTTTCCTTAGGGTTTGTCTCAGAGGAAGGTAAAGCAGCAGACCTCTGAGCAGACTTGTTGGGAGGCAGCGGTATGGGGGGAGATGAGGGTGTCAAAATTACAAAGGCAGCCAAGGATTTCTCCTTGTCCTGGCTGCTTAGTAGTTTTTTACTGGTCCTCATTGTCTTCCTCAATATCAGCGTCCTTGGAAAAGTCCTCCTAAGTGTCTTACATGCCTATATGGTGGCCCTTTTGGCAAGGGTTCTTACATTCCCAAGAGAAGTGGCCAGCCATGCCGCATTTGAAGCAAGTACAGGGAGCGTTGTTGGCTGGGGTGGGTCCAACCTTGTTGGAAGGCTTGGGTATCTCCACAGCCACACAGGGTCTATACTCAGCTTACTGTCGGGGGCAGCCTTCAGGAAGAGAGGCCTTAAACTCCTCCTTGTAGGTGCGTAGAAGGCAAATCAGATCTGGCACAGTGTGAGCGTTGTAAATGCCCAACTTAAGAGCCAGGGATAGCTCCCAGTTGACATGTACAGCATTGAGGAGTTCTGACTGCACATCAATAAAATGCACAGCGCTCATATACAACAGGAGTTGAGCTTCAAGGTAGAACCTAGAAGTGAAGTCTTCTAGGATTTCTCCCACCTTTATCTTGGTGTCAGCAAAGTCCATCTTGCAACCAAGAAGGGTCTCTTGGCTACCAAATTCTTCTGTCAGGGCCTGGGAGATGTTGGCAAAAGTCCAGACATTCTCAGGGAGATGTGGCAAGATAATGGTTTGAGTCTCAGCATCCAGACAGTTGATGATTATGGAATCCCTCATGGTGTTGTCAGCGCCATACATGGAGTTCTGATATAGGTGTAAGAACATGGCCACATTACTCTTGCAGTCAAACTTGGGTAGATTGACAGGCTTGAAGTTGTTGGAGCCATGTTAGAGGGGAGAAGGTGTGATCCTCACTGGAGAGCAGGTGAGACGGGAACAGCTGAGGGTAGAGGCAGAAAATTTAGCCTCAGAGGCACGTCAACAATTTTCCTCTTGCTGCGCTTTGTGTTCACCTTCTCTGTCCTGAGCAGCCCCAGAGGCTTCAGGAGTGGCCAAGACATTGTCCTCAGACTCCAACACTGGCTCTAATACTCATACAGTGTTGGGAGCCAATCAAGTGTGGCCATCATTGTTTTTGTAGCTATGATAGAACTCGGGGCTAGAGGACCTTTGTGGACTGTGGAGACTCTTGGAGTTAAGGGACATAGCCTGTAAGTTGGCAGCAATATTATAACTGTCCATTTTATCCAATTGGCTCTGGAAAGCATCCAGGAGAAGTTGCTGCTTGTCCAGCTCATCTTGATAGACCTTGTTCTCCTGATGGGTGATATCCAAGTTGTCTTCCAAAGAGATAATGTGCTTTTTATGGGTGGTAAGCTCATCTTGAAGCAAGGCTATCACTTTCTTGTCCTTCCTGGCTTGGGTCTGGCTATCAGCTCTGTCATGCAATTGTAAAAGTTTGAGAAAATCCTGAAGCTCTGACACAGTGTGGTAGCTATTGAACAGAAAGGCAAGATCAGCGCTTTGCTGGACCAGTTCCATCTGCATCTTCTTGTAGTGATCAAAGAGCTCAAGGATTTCACGTCTAAGAAGGTGGCTGGAGGGGGAGTTGTCTGTAGCAGTAGACACAGGGGTGAACAAGGAAATGGTGGCAAGACAATGGGCTAATACTTTCACCTCATGAGTCAGGCTTCAAACCATGGGACCAGTCTCAAGCACGTGGTTGGTAACCACACTAATCCAATTGGCATCTACACCCTGATGGGTGAGGGTCTGTACCACATGCACTGGAGCTAGCCTAGCTATTCCTCTCTCAATGGCGTCAACCCAGTGCAGCATGGTGTTCTGGGTGTTGGTAACTTCAGCAAGGTATTGATTAACAGCAGTGAAAGTATTGCCAAGCTCAGAGTAAAGGACTTGGAGAAACGTCTGTTGGTTAGATGCCAGTATTTCCTGGCCATGCACTAGGTTTTGGATACAACCCAGGTGCATTTGGTTGTGGCATACAGCAGGATGGGTGAATTTTTGTAAATATTCCTTGATATGTTTGACGGTGCGGAGGTCACAATGGAGTTGGTCAGGGTTGACCTGGGAGAGGTTCTGAAATCAAACCAAGGAGTTATCAGTAGAAGGTTGCTGAATAGCCAGATGTTCAGAGCAAGCATCATTGCCAGCAGCACCAGAGTCCATGGCATGGATGGCACTACAGATGGTGTCCTTGGAAGGAGAGGAGTTGGTGTTCATTTCCAAAGGGGCAGGGGCTTTTAGGAGCAGGGGTTGACCAAAAAAAATGGCTTGGGGACACAGATGTTCTGGCATGAAGTGGCTAAGGGTAGGCAGGCCATAGGGAGTGTCTGCTTTTTCCCCAGCATGGGCGTTGGCAGCAGTGAAGGCCAGTGCCTGGTGATAGGGGGAAGCACTGACAGAAGGCTCAGCCAGGAGCATTCCTCTCTCTTCATTGAAAGAACTGTGGGAGTGGGGCTGTTGGTGTGGAAAGACATGAGCGCCAATGTTGTATTTGTAGTAGTAAAGGATGCTAACTTCTACAAACAGTTATTCAGGAACCTAATTCTTAATACTATACCTGTAGATGGTATGGTGACAGCCTTTAGATAGGACAGAAGAATATAAGGTATTATGACAAAACTAGTGCTTTATTTGATAGTGAGGTGCTTATATAGTATAAGGCGGGGAATTTACACCAGGGGAAAGGAGGCACAGGCAGAAGGACTTTTCTAATGAAGGAGAGTGGACAGGCACATTAGAAAGTCCTGCGCAATGGAACAAGCAGTTTTACACGGCTTTTCTTATGGAGGCATGTGGCTCTATTTACGTTGTTTCTGTCATTAACCTTGGAACTAAAGCCTTTGTCTGAAGCGCGTTTGAAAGGTGCTTCAAACACGCGTTTTATGAGTGTTTTTAATGTAGTTAACCTTAGGAAAATCCATGTTGAGAAGAAGCAATCACACAATTGTTCTGTTGCTCAATTCCTAAATGGATGACTTAATATCTAATTCATTCAGGATCTGCAACACCAAAATAGAGATCATTGTTTGCCTGGAGGCAGCACTGTCAGACTGTGTCTCCAATATTGAAGAACACTACATTGGCCAGATGGATATCTGCATGACTGGCAGGGTAGACTGAGGCCTGATGCCCGCGTCCCTGGATTGCCTCAAGGACAGTGGAGCTACCCTTCATCTGGTGGCTCAAGAAAACCTGGTGAGTGGAATTTGAGCTATCCCAGGAGTCAAGCATTCACTAAGGATGTGGCTGTACTTGTTTTCATGAATGACATTTCTCCTGAAATAAGTGGGAAACTCCAACTAGGAAAATCAAACTCAGGACTTGATTCTGAGGATTGTTGGGATCCTGTGGACCCTCAGGCTGTCCAACTGTGTTTTTCACAGCTAGCCAGTGAAAGAGCTGAAATAGGCATTGGTTCAAATCCAATTAATCAAGGAAATTTGCAGGCCTGCCTGGCCACAAATTTTTAGGAACAAGCTAGATTGCTGGAAGCACTAAACCAATATGGTGTCACTCCTGTCATAGTTGACAGGCTGTCTGAAAAGGGGTTTGCTGCTCAGAACAACGAGTTAAAATCCAAAGGGAATTCAGATAATTGGCTAGAAACCCAGGCCACCAGATCATGGGATCCTCAGTCATGTAGTAACCCCAAAGCTACTCCTGAAGATGCATAGCTTATGAAGCAAAAGTTGACCTGGCTTATGGTTCCTGGAGATCTCTTGGTCCATGATGACAAGAGCTCCAGTGGCAATGATGAAGCCATGAAGATGTTGTTTCTGGACTGTCAGATGAATATCATTCCAAAAGAAGATGTGACAGGCTAGAAGGATCAGAATGGGGCCAGAACTCTTGTCCCAGAGGAATCTGAGCAAACTCAGCTATCAGGTGATGGGTTAATACAAAATTAGCATTTTGAAATGATATTTAAACTTGATAAAGTCTTGTTAAAATAGTATTACCATTCTTAAATAAAATAAAATTATAGGACCTTGGTTTTACCAATTTATTCCTTATTTAGTCTTGGTTGTTTTCCAATTTACTACTGCTCCAACAGAAAATCTTGGGCTGACAGCCTGCATTTCTGAGAAAGCCCCAGAAACCTGGCCCACGCTCTACTGTCCTCCTGGAGCACCCTTTGGCCCACTGCATTTATCTGACTATCTGCTTAAGCCAGAGTACAAGGAGTTTACCGTGAAGGACACCCCCCCACACAGACCAACTGGCCCAACAGACAAACCCACAGACAGCCTTCCACAAAGGAGCCTGGTGCAAGCAACCAGCTGCCAAAATCCATGTGAATACAACTATTTTTCTGCCTACCAGACAGATATGAAAGCACTCCCAACACCCAAACCTGACTGCCTACACCCCACCCCAGGACTGACTTCTCCCACAGCCAAACAATATGCAGGCATTGCCTACATTAGCTTGGCTGGGTTAGTTGACACTATGGTTCCAGCTGCCAGACCCTGGGACTTGGTAGGCCAATCAGCATCTTATCTCCTCAAGTTAGCACTCCTCCTATGGTGGGCTCTACCCTCCTCCCAACAGAGCAAGTTGGCAGCAGAGGCCAACAGGACCCCCCCCTGGGATGTGGTATCCTGACACTTGTAGCCATTGGTGAAATCAGGTTTTGTCTGATAGTAGACAAAACCCTTGGCTGAAACAGCCAGAAATGCACCAATGAATGTCCCCTTCTTTGCCTTTTTCCTTCTATTCTTGGCGGCAGCTTTTCCTTGCTCACCAAAATTTTCAAATGCAATTAATGAGTTGTAGTAAGAGATAAACATGACGTCATCTGACAAACTTTTAAGGCATTAAACCAGGGTGGATTTGATGGCAGGATTGTATGGGAAATCATCACTGCCATCACATTGGTTGCCAGCAACATTGGTCAACACTCTGACTGAAGCCACCTTTCTGTATATCCAGAGTTGCACCATGGGCTCAGACACCAAAATGCCATGGTGCACAAGTTGCTTTCATACCTGTGTTAGGAGAAGCTTGGGGTCCTGCTGCAGGAGGTGAAGCATAATTGGGTACGCCTTGGTGATTTGGGACTCAGGGGCCTTCTTTCTGCTTCTTGGCTGTCCTGATCGGATTCCCCTTGTTCATTAGGTTGTTGAACTCCCGCACTATGGTGGCTCAGGTAAATTGTAATTGGATAGATATCTGATCCCAGGACAGACCCTGCAGATTTAATGCCACAATTTCTTGGAGAATTTGGACAGTAATGATTCTGTGTTTAGGGCGCTGGGCCGTGGGAGCTGAAGCCTGATTGGCTGAGGGGGGGCAGGTTGGCTGGTGGCAGGAAGTTGTTTCAAATCAGGGTTACCATTCTGATTAGCTGGTTGGTTGGCAGCTTGTGTGGGGGTGGGTAAGGGAGCAGGGGCAGCACTAGACTCAAAGTGACTATTGAACAAGTCAAAGTCATAGAGGTCAGGGGTCAAGTACAGGTCAACTTCTTTATTACTCACATCAAAGGCTTGGGTGTAAATGGGTGCCTCCACAATCTGAACCTTGCCTCCATTGAAGCTGGCTTGGCTGCTGCTGGCTTGGTTGCTGGTGCTGTCAAAAATGTTGCTAGTAAAAATCATTGTAAAAAAACCTAGGATAAAATCACTAAAAGTTGAAGTTTAAAATTTTATGATTTATTTTTATTGTAATCACCATTCCATATTTGAAAGGCTCTCAAAACCATTTTATACAAATCAGGAGCCATGAAAATGAATAAAACACCTATGTTCCTAAATTGGATAGCTGTTGATTGGCTGTTAAACTGCTATTTTTCTATTTTAGGCTGCTCACACTACACATCTTGTGTGACTTTGTTTTGTTTCATGCTTGTGGAATCTCACTTCTAGATTACTCAAATTTTGTTTCATTTTAGTCCTTCTGTCAGTGCTTCAGTTGAATCCTGATCAGATTATAATATATTCCAGAATAACATTCATTCATCTCACTTGTTGTGTCAGTTCATTTTGTTTGTGGTTTGAACTACACCGCTTGATGTTTGATATAATTTTGTATAATGGGTTAGTGAAATTTCGTTTTTTGTTTGATAGTTCATTTATTAACTGAAATTTTATAAATTAATTGAATCCTGAATCTCCCGCGACTTGGATTATGCTTGAATCTGAAATAATTTTTTTTAAATCTGAGGCATTTTCAGTTGCCGCCATAGCTTTTAAAACTACTGTATATGATTACTTTATTCTAAAATAAAAAATTCTAGACTAATGTATCTCTACTCTTTTGTAACTCTTAAGACAGTACAATTATTTTAACTACAGATTATTACAGCTCTTTATATTTATTGAATTCTAACCTAATGGCTTTGTTAACATTAGTTTATAGCTGTTTTCCATTCTGGGGAAGTCCTGACATAGCAAAATATAGACTATGTTGGTTAATTTTGTCATAATTTTCTTTACAAGTCAAAGAGGTTTAAAGTAGCTGTAAACACCAAATCAAAACCCAAGCTGCTCAAATGCAACATGATAATATTAACATAATGGCATTGTGGTTTTAATACTAAAATCAGGAAGCAGGTTTAATAAGGCTTAAAAAATCATTGGTTACCTATGGATGAAAGCATTAAACAATGTTGATTTAAATGTAAGGATTTACTTAAAAGTGAGTGAAGTCTAGCTTATCTGGGCATTTAACGCCATTGTAAAGTCAGACAGCTTGAAGTGGATTTTGGCTGGAATAGTTATAAATATGGCTGTGTATTGCCGAAATCAAGATGATTTATCTTCTTGCTAAAAGGTCCTGGTTTTATTGGTAAAATATGCGCTTAAACTAGCACTTCATCTCTTAAAACTTTAAAGAGTTTTAGGACTTAGACAAAAAGTAAATGCTGATACCATGAAACTAAGCTGCAACCTTGCCTTGCGACTGCTGATAAGCTGCCTGTATTTTGATAATCTATTTGCAGAAATTAAAGGAAGCAGATTAGAAAACATACCTGTTCCTTTTTTGCATCCTGCTTTGAGCTAAGCGCCTTGATTTGGGTTTCTACTCTTTCACTGAATAAAATTTAAATCAAGATTTTTATTAAGCTTACATTTCACGTCTAATAAAATCAATTCTTTTGTCAACATTAGAGGTAGCCTCGATGCGCTCTTGTTTGACAAGAACAGGTCCAATTAGCTTGTAAACACATGCATCATCTTCCAGGCGATCAAACTCCTAAAGTAAAATCTTGAATAAAAATTGCCAAGCTTGAAAATCAATTGATATCCTATCATCAACACTCAAAATCAACGTTAATAGATATAGTACCCTTTGAACAGCTTCATTCTCTCTCAGCTGGGCTTCAAGTTTTGTCCTCGAGTCAATTGTTTGTTGAAATTCTATTGAGGAATAGAGGTAAATACAAAATCAGTGTACAATCAACCTTTATGTATGGGAGAATTTAACAGCTTTTTATAAGACGGGAATGAATTTAAAAGCTGAAATAGATAAAAGTAGTTATAAAAAAGTAAAGGATATTATATAAACTTGACTTCAGTGTTTTGATGCAATTTTTATAATGCTTTGTGTTATTCGTTTTTCAATTAAAAAGTTTCGTTTGTTTATGCTTTAGAAAATAAATACACTTTCGGTTTAAAAAGATTTGGTTCAGACGAAGTTTTAAAAAGCTTGAAATCAGGCTATAAACCGGTATGTATTTAAAAATGTACCTTTTTGAAGCTTCTGATACTCTTGAGATTCCATCTCAAGCTGCTTTGTATAAGACGCCATTTTATTTACTTTGCTATTTGGTTGTATTTAGGACGTTATAGGGATGAGTATATGTTAAATCGAGTATAATAAAAATTGACAAGCTTTAAAAGTGGTATTGGTGCTTGAAACCAGCTTTCTTCTTGGCACCAAGAGGACTGTCTAGATTTTAAGTGAAACTTTAGAACTGTTACGATTCATTTTTGAAATGAAATTTTGTTTGAAAACCATTTGATTTCGTTAAATTAAAAGTTCGTTTTATTTTATATTAGACCCTCGATTTGCGTGCCCCAAAAATAAACATCATTCCAGCTATACTGCTTTGTTAGATGCGAATGGATCCTTTTAAGTTAAAATTCAAATTTTTGACTTGCTGAAGAGCGATCAGTTAAAATCCTCATTTGGTTTTTATCACCAGATTAGATATATTCAAAAGGTTTATAACATTATCAATTTCTTGTCAGACTAGGGAGGGAGCAGCCCTTCAGATGATAAATCAAAATCATCAACTTTAAAATAAAGTTGAAAAAGCCATAGGTTACTGTAAAATTAAAATTTTAAAACTTTATTATATATTTGATCCTCTCGATTTATCATCTGGAGGGCTGCCTCCCTCCCTAGCCTTGCAATAAATTGATAATGTTATAAACCTTTTTGGACATATCTAATCTGGTGATAAAAATAAAAGGAGGATTTTAGCTTAACAAGCTTGCACTATGAGGAAGCAAAATATTGAGAAGATATATAATTATTGAATAATGTTATTTTCTTAGATATCATTTGTAAGGAGTATGTTAGATCAAAGGAATTTCAAATACTACATGATGTTTTTACTATCATATTGATTTGGTTTCCAGAAGATGGCAGAGTGGCAAAAATGGAGACTGAACAATTTCCTAATTTAGGTATTCATATTACCAAGCTTGACACGCTAATTTCTCTTCAGCAAATCAAAAAATTGAGCTTAACTTAAAAGAAT